>JALIZF010001899.1:362500-915000 GCA_029948255.1 Telmatactis stephensoni
TATTTGTATAGAAACGTTCCAAAGTTCGTTGTTTCTATAGAAAATTAAGAACCAACTTCGGCCACCGATAACTTTAGCGCCATTTATCAAAACTGCTTCAAAATCTCAACTTTTACTAATTTTGGTGTGTTCTTTTTAATTATTATATTTCTGTTTTTGTTGGATTAAAATTTAAAATGTCACGGTGATGTCACGCGACACCTGCCAGCTGTCCATTACACATGTAAATGTTACACCACGTTGGGACACACGATGCAGCTTTTTCTGCAATATTGCACACAACGAGCGAATGGTGATCGGCGAATGGCGATCGGCGATTGCACGACCGAAAGGAACTGTGAGCACGCTATTAGACCGCTATCCGGCGCGAAGATACGCCTATCGACCACTTAATGCCTACGCCATTAATGAAAATGAAGCAATTCTTGTTACCCCAAATTTCCTTTCGGTCGTGCAATCACCAATCGCCGATTGCCATTCGCCATTCGCCCCGTCAACCTTTTTTGAAATAGCTATATATACTAATATCTTCATTAACTTTTCCTCTAGGGAATGTATGATTCTCTAAGGCGGTAAGTGCGGTGCTGTTCAGTAAAAAGATAAAGTCTTGGATTTCTAGAGCAAGAGGAACCTCGCCCCTCAATAGCGGATCTTTAGTACACAATAGGTCGGAGATTAATGTTGCAGTGACAGGAACCTCAGTCAGGTCCAGTTGTAAGCACCCAGGGACGAGTTACGTTTTTCAATGGATAGCAATATATATTACGTAGTGGGAAGAAATCATACACACGATGCAACAAACATTTGGTGTTTGTTCACGAATGATGTAACAACACTATGACTATAGACGACTTTCAAAAATGGCGGCCTAATACATGAGAACGAGGCCACAAAGGCCTTGTTACCAGAAAATAAGCGTGGCGAAACTTCTATTTCTATCAAAGATGATGTGTTCCTCTTCCTTTTGAAATAACTATTTTCTGTGCATTTTACAGGATATACTTAGGCTCATTTGATGCCACGATGATTTTGAGGCCTTTCTGGCCTCGTTCTCGTGAACAATGAGCTCCCCATTTTTGAAAGTCGTCTATATGTGTTTGCTTCTTTTTAGGAAATCTATTTCTCCTAATGTAACTTTGGAAGCTGAAGAAAAACGCGGTGTAGATGCCAGGACGGAGCAAGTTCGGAGCGCATTTCTATTTCCTCTGGATACAGGGACAGGTAATTGTTACTCTTATCTTGTTATCATTTATCATAATGCATTTTGACAAATAAATTCCATTTTTCCGTTGTCTGTACTCTATTAGATGCACACATGACGTCAAACTGAAAGATCACTGACGTTATTTACACGTTTGTACTTGTAATCTCAGCTAATCTCAAACGGATCTCGACCAATCAGAGCGCGTGCAATATACCAATTATTATATAAATCATTATTGATGATAATAGAACATGAATTTTTTCTCTATTGCGCAGCATCAGTTTATAATTAACAATCTCATTATAATCATCGCCATTATCATCGTCATTTTAATTGGTATCATCACCAGTTTTGATTATCAAATACATCTTTGTCATTTAGACTTTTTCCGAAGATTACAGACAGCTGGAGGTAATTTAGGTCCAGTGACGGTCCCTGTTCAAGCAGAACGTAAGTTTAAAGGTTCATTTACGTGGACCATTTCTCTCCTGGGGAGTACTTACGAGTTTTACACGATTTTCCGGGTGACATGTCTACATGAAGACATGGAAGACTACAGTTGCATGTTCGAAAGACGATTTGCGAAAATTTGTTACACAAAGAAGAACCACTTTCTACTTTTTTCAACAAGTATCCGCAACCTGCAACATCGATTTTTGTTGGATGACAAGCTGCGCGCGGGGTGGTAATACGAGCAACATCGCAGGGGCGTATCCAGAATATTTCAAAGGGGGGTCACACTTTCCATTTTCCACCAAAGGGGGTCACACTTCCAATTTCTCAATATTTCTCCAGTCAGATTCTTTTATTTCTATCATCTTTTTGTTTTCAAAGGGAGGTCACGGGCACCCTGGGACCCCCCTTGGAAACGCCCCTGCATCGCCCTTATGAACTTGCAACAAACAATGTTGCGCGACAAGTTGCATGATTTTGTTGCTCGTATTACCGCACTTTTAATTTCTAATATTTTTTCTTTCTTTCATATTTTGACATTAGCAAAAATGTAGGGGAGCAAGTGCCCCTCCTCCCTACGCTAGTGTCAACAACTAATTTTTGTGTTTATTTGCATTTTAGGAGACTTTTCTCTTCAAAACCGAATACCTTCCGAGCGACCAGCATCTTGCACAGGCACTCCAGTCGCATCCACAAGAGACCGAGTGCAGAAGAACTTTACCTTAGACTTCGTTGCAACTCCAGAAATTAGCCGGAGATTGTATCAGAAGAAATGAAAGTGAACCATTAAACTGCTAAAACCGGCACAGCAGTGTAGTTCTTTTACACTGAAAATTAATAATTTTCTTAACCTTTTATTCAATCTAAACAGTTTAGCGTATTATGTCAAAATAAACAGTAGTACTAGTATGGAAGTGGGGTTCTGCGCCACACGGCCACGGGCCGCGTCTGGTGTGATAGTCTAGTTCAGGCAAGGTTCCGTCGATCACCTGCCCCTTTCTTTATGTGACAGTTCAGGCGAGGGCCACCGCCCTGCTTAGTGTTAAAATTCAGGCTATCGAGATCTACCAGGCCCAAATCACCACTCACTATGACCGTCATCGTTTATCACGTTTTTGTGACCGTGTTTAAACAGCTGTTCTGATTGGGTAGAGTGTCCGATTCAAAACAAGCAAACAAGCAAGCAAACAAACAAACGAACGAACAAACGAACAAACAAACAAAAAGAAATGGAATGACTAATCAAGATATCGATCATGGATGATTTGTAATTGCTCAATACTCGTCTTAGTAATTCCCCACCGATCTTTAAGCAGATATAACCGTATATCACTATGGTTAGTTGATAATCGTAAAGTGCTCATAAATCATATAGGAATGTTCATTTATCTTTCGTCGGCGTCTGGTGTCATTCAATCGCTGGATCTCCGTATTACCATTGACACCATTGAATTTATATCAGGTTGGAAAATAAAGCTCTGCATCAGCCCATCCCCAATCAACACACAAAGAACTGAATATAACTCTTACAGGAAAATTTTAATAATATAGTTTAAGTAAATGTAACGTCTTGTGATCCTTCTGTCGAGGGGGGCTTCTCAAACGTGCAACTTCTCGTGAAATTTAATAACATTATAGCGTTACAAGTTGCTGAGCAAATGGTGCTCGTATTAAAGGCGGTGTTACACGAAACGATTTTTAACGACCATTTTCCGCGCAACGTTGCAACAACTTGCAATATTTTGCGTTGCGAGTTTCTGATTTGGATTCAAAAACTCGCAGCGCGTTGCTGTAGCGAAAATTGCAAGGAAAATCGTTCCAAGTGTCATTTTGCACGAGAAAGATTTTTAACGCAACGCCGTTGCGCTGAAAATCGTCGTTAAAAATCGTCTCGTGTAACACCGCCTTAAAACTTGGATGACTTGGTTCGCAATGATTGGTTTTTCTTGCAAAATCGTGCAACAAAAATAAAGGTTTGCTATGCCACTTGCAAAATACCAATTTGCACAATATGTTGAAAGACTTATTCCATGTTATTACAGAACCTCAATAAACCGATCATAATCCCCTTTTAATCATATATCCTCACTAAACTAATCATCGATCATTCTATTAAATCACCCAAAGGCTCTATTTTGTGTAATTTCATTGTTCACTTGATCCTTCCTCGGTTTTCTCTGGCGTATCAACTGGTACTTCACTAACTTCGCCTTCGCTTGGAGGAGCTCTAGAAATGCAACACAGAAGACAACATTTGTCATTTGTGGTAATAAGCTCTTTCCACGTCCAGTCGGTCGGACAGTTACGAGTTTAAATGGTCTGTTATCTGCAGTCGACGTCTGTTGTCGTTCCTTTGTAATCAATCACTGGATCTCCGTCAATGAATGATTTTGAAGTTCCCTTTCCTCTTATATACTGTACGACTGGTAATGTCCTACTTGCATATTTTTAGTGTTGGTACTCTAGATATAATAATAGTAATTAACTGTATATATATATTTTTACTATTTTTATACTTTTTATCGTTTTCATATATATCAATATTTTTTCTCTATTTATTTATTATTTTTATTTTTATTATCATTATTATTATTAGTATTTAGAGGACCTATCTGTAAATCACCTTTGTGACGTTAGTATCCTCAATGATTTTTTTAAAAATGTTGTCAAGACTGAGCCTACGTCCACACCAATGAAAAGAAATGCTCTATTCTGTATTCGCGCCATTGACATAAAAAAACAACAAACAACAAACATACAAAAAACACCGTTCTAGTGCGGATGGACTTTAGAAAAGACATGCCTAGAGGACTTACATGGTAAGATCTTGTCCTTCGGGTATTTTAAAAGGTGTTGCATGGATTAAGGATTTGGGCTCCAGCAGTTCTGGACAGTCCTACGAATGGAACAGATGACTGTTATTGTGTTACAATGGCCGATGTGAAATTAACAAATCGATTCCATTTTTCCTTTGGTTTGTACTCTAATAGATGCACAGATGACGTCAACAAAAAGTATGCCATCGGAGACGAAGTTAAGTAGCGTACTTTTTTTTGTTTTCACCCTATTTTGACGTCTTCTGTGCATCTATTAATAGTACCAGAGGAATGTAATATTCATCGAAACGTTTCAACCAATCAGAGCGCGCGTAAGATTCTATGACGTCATCTATGGGGTGTTCTGTAATCACACACAGTTCTAGACCAATTAGAGCGCACGTAACGTACCAATTGTTATATAAAATGATTCTAAAATACTTTATCGTTTACCTCAGGTATTTTTTGATGGAAAATGAGGCCGTTTTCTCGTTCACTCCTTGCTTTTTTCTCTGTAACAAGCTTTCGCACCCTAACGATAATACAATGTATTCAGTTAATACTGTAATATCTGTAATTGCAGGATTTGTCAGAAAATATCGTTGATAAAACTCATCGATATGATAATCATCAATTATCATCAATGATGTCATCATGGACATTATTACCTCGCAATCATCAATGAAATCCCTTTAAATGATTCACCTTCATCATCATCATCATTATCATCATCATCATCACTGATTATCTAGTATCGCAGCCAAACCTTGTCATATCTATATGAGCAGATTTCCTATGAGTGTAAAACGGACCGCGCTGTGCCGTGACCGTGCCGTGTTGTCTATAAAAACGTTCGAAATTCCTGCCGTAACTGTGCCGTGACCGTGTGGTGTCGTTTTCACAGTCATGCGAAATCCACTCTATAAAAGTGTTCCACTTTAGAAATACTCTGGTAACCCACCTTACAAAGCTGCTTGATTCACTTAGGCTTGTTTTGTTTTTTGGTTTGATTTTATCACATTCCTTTTTGAAACACAAAAGTGGTCATTGAAACACTGGCAATATTATGACTTGTTTTAATTGGAATAATATGTCCCCAATATGTCCCCAATATGCTCAAAGAAGACAACTGTGCTTCCAAAAGCAGTCTTCCTTGCCAGTAATAACTATACGATCTCAGTAAGTTGTCTCCCTCACCACAAAGTAATTATCCTACCAGATTATCTTGACACTACTATTTTACCTTAGAAAGCAATACTGCTTGCTGGATATGTTTTTCACTTTCAGTCAAAACAGCAATGGATTCACCACATCTAAAAATATTGTGGACAAGACACAACTGGTTAAACGTTTGTTTGTGAGCTGTTAAAATGTAAGTGGTTGGTAAGGTGTCAGGAAGTGGTTGGTAAGGTATCAGGAAGTGGTTGGTAAGGTGTCAGGAAATGGTTGGTAAGGTGTCAGTTGGTGGTTGGTAAGGTGTCAGTAAGTGCTTGCTAAGGTGTTAACAAGTGGTTGATAAGGTGTTATTAAGTGGTTGGAAGGTAACAGGAAGTGAGCACCATTAGTATATAGATTCAGTGTAATTGTGACATCAACGTACATACTTTTCTTCATTCTCAAGGAGATGGATTCCCTGATAGCATCTTGCAAGTGCCATATATATTACACCTGGTGAAAGCACAACAAAACAATTTTTTTTCAATAAGAATAAAAGTAACCAGTTAATATTAGGGTGACACAGTATTCCAATCCTGTCAAACTCCCATTTATCCTAGAAACCCATTGTAAAGTATCTGTGGTCTGGAATTGTGGCTACAACTCTTTTTCTAATTAGTTAGAAAGTGGTGAGGTTTAATGTTTGTACCCCTTCACTAAGGTGTTTTCTTGGGGGGGGGGTGACAATACACTCTCTACCCCTCCCACCCCTGAGCTACACAGATGAGAGTGGGATCGAAACAAATATGAGACAATCATAGCTAAAGCTGGTTGTACATGTAGACATGTAAGGTGATTGCACCAACCTTGGAATTTCAGGTAGGTCATCCATTTATGTTCAAAGTGATGAGATTCCTAAAATAGCAAAATAATCAATGATGATTTACACAGATTAAATTTAACAGCAATTAAATAGCAGCTTCTGACAAGTAAGTAAAGTTACCCCTCTCACATAAGAACTTCATCATTTATTTAATTTTCATAAAAATTGGGAAGTGGGAGGGGGGGGGGGAAGCAAGAAAAAGAGGGGGCAACAAATCTAACACACTCTCTATGGTCTGGCATTGAGTTTTGAGATGGTAAGGGGGTGGGGTAGGGTTACTAATCACAAATCATGCAGAAAACGTTAGGACATTATTTTGCAATTGCACATCATACTGGAAATGTTGATGCAATTACACTCAAGCCTGATCACACATGATACAGCTGATTTTAGAGCAACTACTCCACATCAGCAGACACTCTTTGCCACTTTGAGAGCTTGCTCACAGCTGGACAAAAGCTGGGAGAGGCAAGAACATGCATACATGTAACCCATGTCATATAAGAACAACAAATGGGATATTGCTGTATACTTACGTCAGGTTGTTGTGCTGCCGATGAGTATTTTTCAGCAACATCAACACACAGTTCACTTATCAAAGATGGTTTATGACCTTTACTTATTGCCCTTCTTATGGTAACACACTGAAAGTCAAAATATCATACTATATCAACTCATAGACTATTTGCATAAAGCTACTAATAATATGCAGATACATCCTTTGTCTTCACTTTGGCTCAGTAAAACAAAAGTAACCACCTAACCTATGCCATTGTCTAGCTGCACCAAAGTGAGGCAAGAGGTATATTTGCATATGATTAGCAATATTATGCAAAGGGTCTATGAATATGATAATTGAAGAGGTGTCATCAAAAATGGCCTAAGTGACCTTTGATGTCTAGGTATTGGTATTTTGAGAAAAACAATCACTTACTTGACCCTCTGCTAGACATTGCAAATGGAGTGCTCTAATAGATGAGGCTAAAAAGCAATACAAATTCAATAACTGAATGTAGCTCTACAGTTGTAACTAAATAGAGGTTGGTACTTATTGTTTGGTACCATTGGTGTCAAATCGGCCTTTAAGCCGGTAAATTGGAAAACCCTTAGCTAATAATATCTAGAATACAGCCTCTTACTTTCAACATCTCTATTTCCATGTGATACATGACCCAGTGACTTTAGACATTCAAATATACCAGCAGCAGTCTTAAATGAGTGGACAGCCTCCTACAGAATAAATTTATTACCACATAATTAAAGGTTAAGGTCAAAGGTAAAGCACTCATATTTAGCATTGGTGGTCCTTTCAGCTGAATGCTGGTCTCCCAGGAAGCCGACAGTGTACTCTTTACCTCCTCTTTCCATCAGTGCTCCGTTTTAATTAAGAGTATTTAAGGCAACTTAAAGAAACTAAACACAATAGAAAGAAGTCAAAACAAGTGTGAGGTGATACCCATCCCTAACCTTGTGGTAGAAACTAAAAGGAGGCCTTTGTGTTGCTTCCCACTTCATTTTACAACTTACTTTTGGTACTAATATTTTACCATCAACTGGATGAAGTTAGTTTATCCACTTCTTTACCTTCATTTTGTCTTCATTTTCCTCTTCATCAGTTGAATATTTATTTAGCTGTTGATCATAGATATATTCAGAAGTAAAGAATGAATTGATCTATGATGCTTGTCTAGGTTCATGAAGCCATGGATATCTTAGACTGTGTTCACATGGGACTGGTCGAAAATTTGACCTGTCAAAAAATTGTACGTTTAGATGTTCTGTTTACACTGGACCATGCTAACCGTAAATAAATTTGAATGCCTAACTGGCCAAATATTCAACTTGCAAAATCGAGGGCAAATTTTTAGCCAGTCGAAATATTGACTGGTATCATAGTCTTAATTATTGTGTGAACAGCTTGACCAGTCAAATTTTATATGGTAAGGGTTCCGTGTGAACAGCATATCTAGGTCAATTATTTAACCTGTCAAAAATTCGACAGGTCTCGTGTGAACATAGCCTTAGAGTCTATTTCGTATGACTGTGAAAATAGCATCACACATTCATAGTAAGGTTACACCAAGAATTTCAAATGCTATTATAAACAACACAGCACTGACACGGACACGGACATGGCATGGTCCATTTCACATTCATATAAAAACTGCTTTATACTTCAAGGCTGTATATAGTGTACTAGTTTCAAATCTCACCTCATCAGCATGGTCCATATGCCTATATCCCTGCCGCTACAAGAACAGATGCAACATCAAACTCAACATCATCTGCTGCTACTTTATCCTCATGGAGAAAATTTGTCCATTTGAATCTGAATTTAAGTTAAGACAAATGTTGATGAGTTTAGTCAAAGTGATCAATGCAATAGCTGCTTTCCAAGATACAGTTGAGTGAATTCTGTACTAGCCAACGTGTCATTCTTGTTACACTAGTTGTTTATATATATTTTGTTATCATGTAAATTGGTGACTAAAGCTACTTTACTGGTAATTGTCATTGCTAGTACATGATAAAACTGAGGCTTTGGATAGTACCGAGGACTCATTTATCATATCATCCAGAATATCAACTTACTTAAAAGTGGCAAAAGCTCAACATTCTTATTTAGTAATTAAAACAAGAATTAACCTCCTTTGATTGCATTTTTTCAGCCTTGCCAACTAGGCATTTTTTCTGTCAAAAAGCACAGGAATACTATAAAATGACCACAGGAAGCCCAAAGGGCGATAATGATAGTGTATGCCCTTAAAGCACTCAATTAGCAAGTATCATATACTTAATCTACTTCAAATAGTCAGCCTCCAGAGTTTAATATTAACATACCTTAGCCTTGAGCTGCTTTTAGCCTAAAGAATAATATTTAATAAAATAAATAAAAGCAGTTGTAACATGGTTAAATGTTTAACCTACATCACTACTCTTATAGAGCGGTTTTCATATGAGTGGGAAACGGTACGGTCCGTACCGTGACCGTGTCAGTACCGTAATGTCTATAAAAACATTCAAAAATTTTGCCGTAACTGTGTCGTAACCGTGTCGTGCGGTGACCGTACTGTTTCCCAGTCATATGAAAACCACTCTAATATATTGAATCTATGAATGCAAAATGCATTTACGGGAAGGAATAATTTCTATTTGGACTGCAAATAGGTAGTAACAACTGAGTAACAATATTCAGTCTTGGCTTAAAGTATGCACTGCATACACGTCATACATTTTTTGGGCAATTTTTGCAACTTACAATGCAATGCTGATGAAGCAGAGCATTACAAATATCATGTTTGTAACTCTCAATACAACTATGTCTTGGTCTTCTATAAACAGATATGCCAGTGGTACACTGTGCTCTGACTTGGCCATATTTCTGGTAATGATTGCATTGTAGGATTGCAGGGTAGACAGTTACAATACATGCTGAAACTTGCTTCACAACATATATATAAAGTAAAAGCTTGTTCAACATTTTCTACAATTTGCAATGTTGCATTGAGAGGGGGTGTTACACTTGCAATCTCTTCTTTAACTTGCAATGACATTGTATTGCAAGTTGCAAGAAAAACTCCCTTGTGTAATAATGGGCATTAACTGATCCATTTCCACCTGTTACCTTTTTCTTGATGCTCTGCAATGTATCTCGTACAGCCAGATACTCTTGTAGGTAGTTGATGATAGTTTCTGATGAGTCATCAACATGATTTAAAGCTTCTTCAATCCCTTGTCGCCTGCAACAAAACAATGGCTTTACTTCAGAATACTCAGCCACTTTTTTCCACAGCAATAGAACCTTTTGTATATTTTGAGCATTTTCAAAGAGTGATTACTCCACTACCCAGGGCCACCACCCTTGCCACTCACAATGTAGCTGCTTAGTTAAATCTGTAACTAGCTCACATCACAAAAAGAAATGAAATTACAGCTGCCTATTATTCCTTGGGCAGCTGCCTACTTCAAATCTTATTGAAATCCCTGCAACCACATATATAAACAATACATACACTGGGGAGAATACAGGTCGTTTGACAGGTAAAGTTAAATATTTGTGCAAACTAAGATAAATCTCCTCATGACAAAACATTTCGTATTCTCTACAATTCAAGGCAGATAAATGGCGAATTTAAGCAATTTAGAGCGTTCAAACAAGGAATGGATTTAGGATTTCAACTGTTACCTTTTTGTCACTTCATGCGAAACTTTGCGGATATCTGATGGTAAACCATCGAAAGCTTTGCCAAAATTGATGTGTTCTGTGCGTTTCTTGCAGCTCAGTGGAAAAGCCATTTTGTAAAGGCTTGGAGAGGCTTTTGTGCTTGTTATTTATGTCAAAATATTTGATAAAAATGAGTAAACATATTTTGAAAATTGAGCCGAAATGTTTACATCTGCAAAATTTATGCAAATCTTTGCAAATCTAAGAGATGCGCGCGCATAGCCTTCCACAGGGAACCCAAGCATAGAGATCGTAGAGAGAAAGAAAGAAAGAAAGAAAGAAAGAGATGGGACGAAAGAAAGAAAGAAGGAAAAAAAAGCAAGCAAGCAAGCAAGCAAGAAACAAGGAAAGAAAGAAAGAAGGAAAGAAGGACGGAAGGAGGAAAATGAGGAAAGAAAGAAAGAAACCCAAGGAAAATGTTAAAAGATAACTTGATTTTACTGGAAGATTGAAAATCTACAAACCAAAGACATCATCCAAATAATTTTCGCCGAAATATTATCATAACTACAACATAATTTTCAATGCAGTGTTACAGTTATCATTAATTCCAAACGCGCCTCATGTTACCGTAGCAACTGAGATAATTTATGATAATTATATCATGATTTAAAAAAATTAACATTTAACAAATTAACAATTATCCTTCAAGAAAGACATTTTTAGTTTGGCATGTGGTTGAAATTATCTCATCCATGAATATCTGGAGTAAATTGAAGTACAAAATGAATTGAAAATGCTAATTTTGTGGGAAAAAGTTGGAAAAATCTCCTGTTCCTCTTTGTCTTTCAAAACTCGGCGTCTATATTATAATATTAAGTACTAATGCACATCGCAGCTGGTTTGACTGGTTTGTCTAATTTAGGATCAATGCTAAATCTAAAATAGAAAAATAAGAGTAGAACGAGATATAAAACGAAAATTATGACAAAAAGAAAAAGGATCGAAAAGAAAAAAAGAAGCCATCATTTTGCACTAAACTAAAACATTTAGTTGATTTCTGAAGCTTTCTTTTCCTTTCGTATTCAGTTTCCTCTTTGTTTAAATCGTTTCAAAAACTTAATCAAATAAACATAAAAATGAAAATAGAGCTTATCGACTATGAGTATTCACACTGTGAACGTTATTTTTTAGCTGTAACAAATATATTTAGATTTACAATTCTCGGTTCATTGTAGTATTTTCTATTGTACGTTTCTTCATAATCACTAATCTATTAACGTTTAAATTGTTACGTGTCCAAATTTTCTTCAGTTTACTCGAATGTTTTTGCTTTCGCTTTCGATCTATTTGTTTGAATGGACTTTACTTTTTCAAGAGGATTGGAAGTTATTTTTAAATTGTTTGGGAAAAATGATTGACGGCTGCAAGTCGCATCGAAGACTTTCTTTGTTACGGTATATCGTGCTAACAAATGAGAAGATAGTATTTAATGTTTTAAAGCCATCATTGTGGCGAATTAGATTCAGCCAGTAGAAAAGCTCTTTGAAGCAGTTGAAGAAATAGTACTGATTTTCAAGATCTTGTGACGGACTTTACAGAAATTATATGGCAATATTCTTCCGTTTTTGTGGCTTTTAGTGATTTTTCCCTTGCTTTTGTTGCTACTGAGCATGTTATTGTTCATTGTTTTGTTGAATAATGTAAATGAGTCCGGAAAAAGTCCGTCAAAGGAAAATCTTTATCTATATGACGTGGGCAAGCGAAGCATCTGTCAACTCATCAAAATGCAGAAATGTGAAATTTCAAAACACTCCCTTACGATTCTCAACGGTTCACAATTCTTATACTGAGAGAAAAAAAAGGATTTTATAAAATTGACACGGGTACCTCCCGACTATAAATATTCTTTAAAGAAAATGCTTTGAGACGCTGAAGAACTCTGTTAATGAATTTGAAAGATGTTTTCGTTTGGGAAGGCTAAAGAACGAACCACTTCGGCAGAATCAATATCACAGACAGAACTCGACGATCGACCGGGAAAACTCAAGCGTCATGGAACACTACAGAGTCTCGAGGTTTTTCAAGCCTGGGCAAAAGACTCTTTTTTACGTGAAAGTACAATAGATATTCTGGTTACTGAACACGAGATTGACTGTATTCCCGCGGTTTTGGCATTGAAAAAAGACGACATTGCTGGCTTAGGGTTACCCGTGGGTCAACAAAGACTTCTTGAAGGCGCGGTCGAAAAACTCAAGCAGGAATATGAGTTGGTTAGACCTCCGACCCCTATCACTAAAATCAACCTGGATATGCCTGCTTATAAGTCCATGTTAGAATTCAGCGAGAAACCCAGTACATCATATGTAGAGCCGACAGGGAGTGAGAGTTCGCGCTCTTTTTCGAGTCATGGTGGAGACAGCTCGCGAGAAGTGTCGCGGGCATTCTTGGCTTCACCTGACAGGGAAGAACTCCTAAGGAGTGAACAGCAACGATCTGGAAAACAACTGGCTATCGTAAGAAGGTATTAATTCTTACAAACTTTCTTCGTATTTAAACAGATTAATATCAATATCTATGTACCTTGAATACAATTGTTGTCTAAGCCTAGTATTAAATCTCATATACTTTTTGCGACCGCGATATTTGTCAATGGTTTGAACATATTAACGTTTAGAAAATGCGGTGAATTGGGTTTAGACTGATGTACTGTGTCGGTAATTCGTTTAAACTCCGTTTAAAATCATGTATTGATGAATAGCTTTATTGCATATAATATGAAAATAGTGTACTCTATAAAATGCTAATGTGAATTAGTGATTCATGAGCATATTCGTTAAGCAGGAAGCAAGGAAATACAGCTGAGTACATCGTTATGGCAACATGAAGTAATATCAGACTTATTAGTTATATACTCGAAAACATTGTTCTTAGAGTAATTGGGAGTCAACAAAGTTCGCGGAAAAGTACCGAATAGCGCCCGTAACTATTTTTTGGCGAAATTGGCTTTGAATTTGACAAGTTAAAATGAGGAGCGCAATTTGGCATTAAAACAACAAAAAGGATTTAATAATTATTGCTTTTAGCTGAGCTTTTAATGCGGAAGTTCCAAGTTTGAAGCGGGGTAAATTAAGAGCTACAGATCGCCTAAAATTAGAAATACGATACAGTAAAACTTTTGTACTAAAACTACTAACAGATTACACAGTAGTTATTGTAAAAATAGCCACGTAAAGGCTCACAAATAATCTGAGCAAGACGTTTGATCTTGCACAGTAGAAAAGCTGTTTTCGCAGCGTATTTTGTAAATAATACAATACCGAAAAATAGAATTATCTGCTTTGGTGGGGAGTAATTCCACTTATTTTCATTAAGTTTATCTGTTTATCTTGGTGATGCAAATCAAATTTGTACAAAGAGGAAAACATCTCTCAAGTTTTGCCGCCGTGAATTTATCATGCATTTGAAATTTCATGAGAGTCCTGTTTGAAGGTTATTTATTACGGCGTTTATTTTCTTCTCGGCTTTCTTTGAGACTTACAGAATACACAGCAAAGTTTTAGATGAATAAGTCTAAATATAGACTGTGTTTCAGCCAAAACATCAAAAGATAAAAACATTGGTTTAACTTGTAATGATTGTGGTAAAATCACTGCCATTCATATCGGAAATATTTTAATGCCGACTCGCCCAACATATGCTTCGCCGAGCTACGCCAGAAAGGTTGTCCATCGGTGCGCCCAGCTATCTGTGAACACGTTTAATTTTGGCAGGATACTGTTTCAGGATTTTGAGTAAAATGTCAGACGAAAAAGAAGACGCACCCGAAGAAAGTAGGTCTTATAATATACATAAAGATAAACGCTCACAACTTGTAATTAAGAATATAGAAACAGGCCATTGATATAATATCGAAAACAACTAATCATTATTATCCGGCTTAGACTTTATGCACGCGTTTTTGATCAAATCTATAATTAAGAAAGACTTGTGCTACTGAAATCGTCGCACATTCAAAGCTAATCCGAAAGCTAATTGTTTTCAGTATGTCTAAATGAGGCAAGGCAGGCTGTTTGATTTGAAGAGATTTTAGCAGTTTCGCGATGAGCACATCTTTAGAAGATGGCGACTTTGAGGAGTGCGCAGAAGGGAATGGAAATTCTTCAATGTAGTGAAACAAAAACATATATTGTCCAACTAAGTGATACTGAAGCAGCTAAATGACTGAGCTATTCATGTAAAATGAAGACCTAATTTAGTAAAAATATGCGAGTTCGCTGCATGATCATTTGTTGCTAATTTATATTTTATGAACCTTCAACAACATCTCCTACTAGTAGACATAGCAATGAGCTACAACAGACAGCTGTACTAAGAAACCGTCACAAATCAGCACTGGAATCTGATGGAATCGAGAAATTGCATTGTCGTAGAGTTTACATACTTCCTCTTGGCAAACATTGTTTTTGCGCTGATTTTTAACTAACTGCATCCTCCCAACATCACGCATGCACACTGACACTTTCTTTAAGGATAATTGTAATTCTTGACATTGGTTAACCGAGCGCTCTACTAGATATCACGCAACAACTAATTCAGCTCAATTTGACTGGAATGTATAAATCTGACCATTTGTTAAGGTTAAGTTACACTTGTGATGTTAGAAGTTGGTGTAATGACATGGCACGTGTTGCTGCATGAAAAAAATGTGTTAGCCGTTCGCCATGTTTCACGCCGTACTACGCCATCTTTTAAAGACACAATATTGCTGGGTTGCTTGTGACGTCACGTCAGCCATCTTGGATGAACTTCAACAAAAGATTGCTCATTAGCATCGCTTGTTCGTTCATCCAACATGGCTACCGCTCCTTTGTGTTTTCATTCTCAGGGGAATGCTTGAAACTCAGCAATTGCGCTAAAGGCCCGGTAATACGAGTAGCAAAATCGTGCAACTTGTCGCGCCACATTGTTGCGTTGCAATTTGCAGAGCAAATGTTGCTCGTATTACCACCCCACGCGCAACAAATTTTCTTTGTTACAAAAAGTAGACAATGCTTCTACTACGTGCAACAAAGAAAATTTGTTGCGCGCGGGATGGTAATACGAGCAACATTTGCTCTGCAACTTGCAACGCAACAATGTTGCGCGACAAGTTGCACGATTTTGTTGCTCGTATTACCGGGCCTTAACAGCTAGATGTCGGCCAAGTGTAACATATCAACTTCAAAGGTCGCCGATACTCTTGACAAAGGCTGCGACTATCTATCTAGTCCTTCCTCATATGTTTCAAAAAAAACCCATGGGATTAGCATCAATTTTGTATTATTTGCGGTATTTTTTCTCGTTTGTATTTTCGATAGTTACTTTGAACATGAGAGTACAAACACTAAACGCGTGCAATACTTTGCACTATTTAGTACTAAATAGCACTAATTAAACAATAGAAAACAATAGAATTAGCATAAAATATCACTATTTAGTACTATTTATGCTGCATACTTTTAGTGTTTGTACTCTAATAATAATAATAATAATAATAATAATAATAATAATAACTTTTTTATTGAGGGTTATACACTTGATATCTATGAATCTTATGTCATTACGTCTGTTGTCTAATTGTACAGCGGTCTCCACAAATAGAAATTGTTCATCAAATTGTTATTAGATTATCAAATTATTAGCATATATTTTCTTTCTTGACAGGTGCTAAGAGCAAATCACCAGCTGGTTCACCGTCCAGGCATCCCCTTGTCGAAGGGGACACTGGGGACGAGGACAGCGAATATTCTTGTCAGCGGTTACTTCTATCCATAGTTTTTATGCCCTTCTTTTTGATTATTTGCATATTGGGAATTCTTTTATGGCTGTTAATGATTCCATGTAAGTACTTGTTAAATTTAGAATCTTTCATTATTTTCACATGTGCGCTGCGAGCAGGCTATTTGAACAAACCGTGCGATGCTGCAGTGATGGGTCCGGGGGTGGTCCCTGTGGAACCCCTTTGTGAAGCCGATCATGGTCTTTACTTTCAGTAAAAACAAAATTGATTAATGCATGCAATCATTTTAGTGTACGGTACTTCTAACTTGGTTCGATCGCATCCTCATTGCTGTTGCCCCTCATCAATCGCAAAACGATCGAGAGTTTATTTTGAGAACTGCATTAGCTGTTATACCCCGCGAGCAGAGTCTTTCTTTAACCTTTTCCGCCCTAAAGAGAAAAGGAAAAAATCGAACGATCTTCCTTCCGTTAGGTAAAGGAAGACTCTGCTCGCAGGGTATAGCTATTAGCGACGTGTTTTGCAAGAGTTGAAATCCTCTTTTTAAAATCCTGGATCCGCGACTGTTACTTTCCAATGTAAGCCAGAAACAACGTCGGTAGTGGTATGACAACAGTTAGAACAACATTTTATTCCTTCTTGTTTGCTGATATGCAATTTGTTCATCACATGCAACGTTCAGTATTGCCGTCCAACTTTTGCAACCAACGTTGTCGACAATGACGCCCGCAGCATTGCAGGTATAGACACACGCAGCAATTATTGAGTTCTGAAAGTCTTCCTAAGCGCAACATCACATTTTGGACAACAAGCCTTACTACCGGCCACTCATTGCACTCCCGCATTCTCCCCCCGCCGGCCCCTCTCCCCCTATTTTCTCTTGATTACACTGAACGTCATGTCAACAAACCACGATCATGGTCACTTGGTCGCATGTATAATGATTGACACACGATGTCATGTATCTATTGTTTTGTGCAACTTAGCGTATGACGTTGCTTCACTGAAATGCACAGTTTAGTGGTCAGCTTGATCAGAAATGACGCGCTAGCTTGTGAGCTTGCTAATCAGGGCCTTTCGCATGCCATTTCAACCTCGTTCCTAGGCCCTTTTCCCTTCGCCCCACCCCTAAGCGAGGGGAAAAGGGCCTGGGAACGAGGTTGATGCCATTTAGCGCGTATCGAACTGATGCGCACTCCAGTATATCCAATGTCTCCTCGTGTAAGAATGCATATAGTAAAACCATCAGCTAATGAAGCGCTTTCTTATCGCTTGTCGTTCTAGTTCTTATTTGTTGCCCACGTGGTGGTTGCTATGCCAACCTAGTAACTGACGTCTTCGAACACACAGTGATGGCGCCATGGAGAGCGTGTCGATGGGCAGCAACAAAGCGATCGATCACCGAGGCTGTAAATAACAAGACTACAAAATATGGAGGAACCACCGACGAAGAAATGGGGACGAAAAAATAGGAAAAAATTATCTATAAGTTAATAAAAGTGAAATTTATTTTTTAATGAGATAAGGGGAGGGAGGTAGCGTTTATTACTCTAGAAGAAATTATTTCAATTTTAAAACAATTTTTCAATTTATTCGGCATTTGACTAGTAAAGTAGTTTCCCAAGGAAATTTTTGTCAGTACAACTAAGTCACAGTTACCATGGCAACGATTAGAATTTTTGATGTAGCCATGGAAACGTGACCATAATAGTTAGGAGTGTTACCAAGGAAACAAGGGCATATAATCATATAGTTAATCATATAGAAAAACATATAATACATAAGCAGTATTGGTTGTAAGGATTTATCTACGGACACACTGGGTATAGTGAAACCTCATAAACACGCTCGCCAAGGGATACAAAGTTCATCAATAGACGACTTTCAAAAATGGCGGGCTCATTGTTCACGATAACGAGGCCAGAAAGGCCTCCAAAATCAACATCGCATCAAATGATTCTAAATATATAAAAATTATCCTGTAAAATGCACATAAAATAGGTATTTTAAAAGGAAAAGGAACACATCGTCTTTGATAGCAATAGAAGTGTCGCCACGCTTATTTTCTGGTAACAAGGCCTTTGTGGCCTCGTTCTCATGTACTAGGCCGCCATTTTTGAAAGTCGTCTATAGTCAGTTGTCACTTCGTCTTCATCGATATATAAGGAAAACTATAGGTATCACAGTCCGTTATAAAGATACGTATAGAGTAGATTGTACAAGAGTGGAAAACGGCGGT
Source organism: Telmatactis stephensoni (assembly GCA_029948255.1). Taxonomy (NCBI): domain Eukaryota; kingdom Metazoa; phylum Cnidaria; class Anthozoa; order Actiniaria; family Isophelliidae; genus Telmatactis; species Telmatactis stephensoni. The sequence goes on from JALIZF010001899.1 coordinate 381,198, forward strand.
GTCGTGCTATGATCGTGTCAACGTACGGCGCTTCGTTGTCTATAAAACATTCGAAATTCCTGCCGTAACCCGGTACTGAGCCGTAACCGTACCGTATCGTGGCTGCGCCGTTTTCCCAGTCATACGTAAAAAGCTCTATTTACAGCGAAAATCGTTGCATCGCGACCTCCAACGTCGGTAAGATTTTGATCTTTTCTGATCCGTCCATCATTCTTGGGGGCGGAGCTTTCACGAACTCGTTCATTGATTGGTTGATTTGAAAGAAGCTCCGCCCCCAAACTGATTGACAGCTCAGAAAAACTCAAAGTCAAAACAAAATCTGTAATTTGCTGGTCGCGATGCAACTATTTGGGCTGTAATGTTTGCGTGTGTTCGTGAGAGGTTCCATTGCAATCATATAGACCCTTTGTTGACCTCTTGCAGAACCCTACCGTGTTCAGACGTGCTGACCCCCTCTCTATACCAGAATCCTTTTCGAGTAGTTTCTGTTCACTAATTAAAACTATTGTGTTCGTATTCTCGAAGGAATTCAAAATTTTAATATGGAGGTTTTTGAAAAGGATTCTGGTATATAGCTATATAGAGGGGTCAAAACACGCTTTGGGCTTATTCCCGCCGTTGAAGACAAAACGAAGAAAAAATTTTGTATAAGAAACGTTTTCGATATACTATTGTTTTGTCCAGACAAAGAATTTGTGCTAGTGGTCTATAAGAGGATCAGAAGAGGGGCTTACGTGGATTGCGCATGATAATCAAATTTCCGTACATCAAAGATTGTAGAAAAGACGGGTGATGTTACACTGGACAACTTTTAGCGCAACATTGATTGGATCGATAAAAGTTGGCATAGTGATGGCACGCACGACTACAAGAAAATGATGACAACAATATTGTGATTTTTGTATTGCCGCAACGATATCCCACTATAAAAATGCAACATTGTTGCGGAAAAAAGCGTAGTCACGCGCCGATAAACCAAGAGCTAGCTAACTTTTAACGCAACAGTGTTGTAACTTCACCTAGCGTAACATCACCTGAAGGGAGGCGAAACCTTTAATCGTGCCACACCACTAAGGCTTCGAACTATTAGACTGAAGACGCGAATCCAGATGAAAATCTGACCGTACGTTTCAGTGAAAAATGAAATCCAGTAAAAACGTCCCAAGTGTACTATATAACCCTAAAGGTTTCACTTTTTATTTTTTTAAGCCTACGGAAAACCGGTCTAGACTCGCGCCTGGACGGAAAAAGCTTTTCGGGCGAGATATTTTACTGACTTTTGGATTTAATTAACTTATTTATGGATTAAAATAAAAAATGGTGCAGGTTTTTGAATTGTAAAGTTGCTTGAATTGTTCATATCTGCCGATAAAGAAAAACAGAAAAGGTTTGTACAGGGGAAGGATAAAGGAAGCCAGAATGAAAGGAAGAAATCAAGTAGGAAAGAGGAAAGAGAATGAATGGGTGAAAACTGGCCAAGAAAGAAAGAAAAAAAATGAGAAGGGAGACAGAAAGAAAGACAGAAAGAAAGACAGAAAGAAAGAAAGAAAGAAAGAAAGAAAGAAAGAAAGAAAGAAAGAAAGAAAGAAAGAAAGAAAGAAAGAAAGAAAGAAAGAAAGAAAGAAAGAAAGAAAGAAAGAAAGAAAGAAAGAAAGAAAGAAAGAAAGAAAGAAAGAAAGAAAGAAAGAAAGAAAGAAAGAAAGAAAGAGAAAAAGTCAAAGCAAATGAAGAAAAGAGAATAATGGTACAATACGCAATGGGCTCCTGACAACGAGGATGAAAGACTGTGCTTGGGCTTCCTGTGGACTTGGTAACCAGGCCTACCTAATTTTCAAAACAGAAAATCACCTGTGTACGTGTTCGCATCTCTGACAACAGAAGACCAACAAGACAAAATTTCCCCACGAAAATGAATGTATTTGCAGATGAACAAACATTTTACACGTTCTTCTTCACGTTAACTATCGCATCCATTATCGGAGCCTTTATTTTATCGCGATTTATCAAGTTAAATCCAAGCTACCATTGGTAAACAATTCAAGATGGCGACCTCACTGTTTTCACGAACTATGGATCTGTTGTTGCTGTTAGCGATTAGTAAAAAACACTGACTTCATCTCTGCTTAGATTTAATGGATGCTACATTCTATCTGCTATAGTATTGAGATTTGGGATGTATAATGCCGCTTTTAGCAAGTACTTCCAGTGACATGTCATTCACATTGACAGTTGACGCCCAAAATTCGATGGCTCATCTGTATTTATTTTGACATTACCTAAATGCATTTGCATTGTTTAGACACCATGCCTTCGGTATTTATCAACTTAACTTCAAGTTTGAGCACCTGAGAACTGAATGCCTCACTTGGGAGAGAGACAGGAAACAGAAAAGAAAATTGCCTCCACTCATAACCTATCACATTGGGAGTGGCGAAGCAGATAAATGACTTCACTTCTTTTCATTTCTAACTTCTCATAATTTACTATTAATCTTTCTTTATTTCTTATTTGACTTAAAACACTTAAGTGTTTTAAGTCTTATTGCTTATACACACTGTATAAGCAATATCCATATCAAATTATTAAGAGAACATATGAAATATTGACTGGTAACAAAATAAATAGTCGAATATTAAATCATCTAGAAGTATAAATAATTTTGCTTGATCACTAATGTACCTATTTAGCATTAAGATTTTATACAAAAATTGACAGCTTCTAAAGATAACTGTAAAAGACTTTGGGCTTTGCACCATCATATGATGGCAGCCAGGGAAACTGAACTTTATTGTTCCTGCCTCCTGTCATGGCTGCCATCACATGATGGTGCAAAGCCTCTATATAAACAATCATAAAGATAAATTCACAAACTGTGCTCTAGGCACACACATTGACTGCAAAACCTTGGGCATCTTGAAAATGAGCCCAAGACTCTTCTGTGGGTTCCAATTTGCTACCTGAGGCAAACATTTTCTATAGATTTCTAGATTCCAAGACTTTGAATTCTGTTGAAATAATTCCGAGAAACTGTAGTGAAGAAATTAATGCTCTGTCTTAAAATGCTATTAATTCACTTTCTTTAACATTCAAAAACATTCACTGCTGCTTATAACCCATAATATTTATCTGTACACAGGTATCCCATACCCATGCAAACTGGTGGCTGGTTCACAGTGTACACACCCCATGATTTTGAGACAAGGTATATTTTGGCTGAATTCACTGATTTAAGGATCATTCACCACTAAACAACCACTCCTCAACCAACTAAACTGAGTTTAAATACATCTTAAATTCCATGATTGCATAAAAGCATATATTTTGTCGTTCAATAAAGCAAGAATTGACTATAACTAAGTTATTATTATATTATTCAAACCAGTTATTTCGTATGACTCATATATATCTTTGGACTCATTAAAATATAAATCTCTTTGAAATGAGCACAACAGAACATCCCGGTAGGGGGACTCCCATATATTTTGGGGAGATGCTTTTTGCACCTTTTAGAGGTCAAAACTAGTGATTTGGCATCTTTTTTAAAAGTCATTTCAAATGGTATTGGAGACTAAGCTATTGTAGCTGGTACCTTTTAGGGTGTTTTTTTTTTACTAAAAAAGAATAGATCTGTGCTGTCATAAACTTCACAAGTAGATGTTCAATGATTCTCTCTTTAAATACTATTAAAACATTACATTTATTAGTTAGATGTGAATGCATCACATTTCCAAGTGACAATCCATTCATTTGATTACATTTGTTTTTGAGTTGGTACCATTTAGGAGTAAAAACATGTTGCCATGCCCACCTAGATAACACTCATTTTTGAAAGTTTCAGAGGAGCATCCCCTCCCTTGTATATATAGCAGCCCAAGCCCCCCTGGAAGAAGATAAATTCTGGTTCTGTTAGATGATAAGATGTGTAATGTATAGCAGGTATAAAAGCAGAGAAGGGAATGGAAAGAGGTAGTGGCTGAAATATCTACTGCATGATCTACTGTAGCTAAAGTAATAATTATTGTCCCTATAAAGTTGGAAATCATTCTTTCAGTACAGAATGGTGTAAGGCAGATGGTTAGGGTACCCTAAAAAATACACGCACTTTGCATCTTGCTGGTGATTTGAGGCAAATAAGAGATGGCTGTCTCACAGGCTAGGCAGATGGCTTAATTGTGAGGTGTTGGTTTTGAAAAGGTGCCAGATAAGACAGTAGAGAGTTACTTGATATAATCATTGTCTCCCAGTTCTATTAAATGTTGGCCTAAACACAACAAAAAGTCTAGATCCAAAAATTAATAAATATGTACAACGAGAAGCAATAATTTAGTTTACCAATTATGTTACCAATAATGCCAACCAAAAAATTTGTTAATGGAAAATAAATACTAGAGCGAGTTCGTATAACCCATGTTTTAAATGCTAATGAGTTCTGCTTGTATGCTAATGTGGGCACTGAGCCATTTCATGAAAGAAGCACAATTTTAATTACTTTACGCGCGAGATAAATCCCATTTTCAATAAATTACACTTTTTTGACAAAGATGTTTTTTTTTAATTCAGTCATCTAACACCTACAAAATAACACATATGGAAAGGCGCTGTTATATACACGCTGAAACTTTCCTCTGAAACTTGCCTCAATCGCCGTTCCGAGACAAGTTTCACAACGCCTTGCACCGTGTAACATGGTCATTTAGCTGAAACTTTCCCCGGGTCGGTTTCACGAGATGGTTTCACGAACAGCAGAACTGCTTTCTACTCCTGCAAAGAAACGTGTGTCGCGAACAAGTTTCAGAACGAAATTTCAGCGTGTAACACCCCTTATGAAAATCGTCTCGCATCGGCGATCGAGACAAGTTACATACTATGGAAAATATACACATTTTTTACAGAAATTTTATGATAAACATTTTCTTATTTTTATTAAAAACAGAATGCAAAACCATTAGATGAGAAAGATTATGCAGGCTTATTTGCTTTTAGACTATTGTTTATAGACGCCTGGAAGTCTGCCAAATTCGCTTTGTCAACGTTACCCTTATCACAGCTAGTCGGCCAAGAAAGTTCAACAAATTATAGAAACATTTCAGTTGCTTTCTTAAAGCTTTCCTGTTATTCAACTTCGATATTCAGACCATATTAACTGATTAACTTTATGTGGCAGCCTGCAATTCAGTAAAAGTTGAATGGGGAATTTCTTTTTCTGAGCAAGTGAATTGTCTGAGATTTTGAAAACAAAAGGGCATTCCAGATGGGATGTTTTGTCTCCCGGTAACTTTTAACGGAAATTTAAAATGACAGGAATTGAACTATCTTACCGAAAAATAAATATACAATTTAATAATAAATGTCTTAACTGTATTTTCCTCAGACCGGAATTAAAGTGATTTTTTTAATAAAACAAAAACACTGACTGTATGGGCATCGATCCAATTTTCTTAAAACCATCAGTCTTACGAAAATTACGGTAAAAATAATTAGTAAGGGTTTCTTTCTAAGTTTTATTTTTGCTTTATTATAATAACGTAAAAGTTAAAACGGAATCAGCTAGACTGGCAAAACTGATCAACTGAAGTAAACATAAATAAAATTTATTTAGTTTGCCTTAAACGCACTAACTAGTATGCAAATTCAGTAGGGAGCACGAAACTGATCCAGGCAAGAAAATAAACGTTATGCAATAATTTCGGGTTTGCGTCTGTAGTTAAATGTAGATTATGACACTGTAACTTTTTTTTAAAGTACTCTGTAATTATTTATAGTATCCAGTCGTACTGAAAATTATCACATATTATCAATAACATGAATTTTAATTTTATTTCAATGAAAACAAATACAAATTATCCTGATGTTTGAGATTTTTCGTAAATATTTGACAAGATTTAAACTCGATAAAAATAGTTTTGACATGTTGTAAAAACATACTAAATACTAGACTGTAATCCATATTCAATAATTCATTCCATGAAACACGTTTTTATTCAATAGTGCAACAAAGAGCTAATCATTGCTTACAAATTCAAATTCTAAATTTTCTTTCTCGTGAGGAGAAAAACACTTGATCCCAGGTCATCTATCGCTCCATCGACAAATGTTTACTTTTCTTCACGACTGGATGCATTGAATTGCAATACGCGCCGGCTAGTAGCGCGCGTCGAGTGATAGAACACATCTCAAATATCATCATAAACACGGCGGAAACACTGCATCGTTTACTCTTGAATTTCAAACCGTTGCACTGGTAACACTTACAGTGAAGACAACTAATGCCAGCCAAGTAAGTTGTTAGTTCTCAAGACTATATCATTATGCAAATTATTACCCAAAAGGGGTTCTGCTGGATTTGTTGTGCATAATAGCGGGAGTTCGTTCGAAGTGACCGGTAGGCCACTCTCATTAGTGATAAGACGAATCTAACCCATTCTGATTTGTAACTTCATTCCAATGTACCCGTCTGGCCACAGATCATACAAACAACTTCGATTACAATCATTTCTTCAAGATATTTAATTTGGAGTCGAATTAGACGCTTGGTCTTGAAGTGCTTTGTAATTATGGTGGTCTTTACGCTAGGATCAGACTCAGGATTCGGTCTCGGTGCCGATGGGATTGTCGATGATTATGATGATGAAAGTGGAATTTCTGTCATTCTATGGTGTATAATCTTCGTATTTTTACTTATTGTAACAATTTGGTTCTACATAACTCAGTTAATGCCCGCTCGGAACGTAAAATGCGAGCCTGACGATGAAGATGAAGACGAACGAGTTGCTAATCGGTTATTCGATCAGCTTGCAGCCAAGAACCTTTCAAAGAATTACAAAGAATCGTCAAGTTGCGAGCCTTCAACTTCTAGCGAAGATACTAATAATTATGAAGTTATTGACGGCGAAATACGAATTCATTATTCTACCTATGAGCGGCAAACGGAAACTCATAGCAACGAGAATGGGCCCAAAGAAGCATCTACAATTGTTAGGAGACCTTCAATGGAAGAAATGTCTCTGATCTTCCCAGGATTTTTACCCAGCATCTCCGAAGAAGACGAAGAACAACTCGATGAAGGTGTAGAAGAAAAAAGCACAGAGAAACAACCTGAAGATGTTTATGAGAGCAATGCAAATAATTTTATTGGAACTAGAAATTCTACCGAGAACAATTCATCATTTGATCCAAACGAACAAAGAGAAAAACAATTTACAAGTTACAATGGAAGTGCTGCTCGAGTTGTCACCAATCGAAAAGGGAAACAACCTGCTACAAATTGCTCCACGGAGTTACGTCGACGAACTTCTCCCAAAGACTTGAATGACACTCAGAACGACAAAACAACTTCGAAAAAACCGAGCATCACACGAGACATCGACGAAAAAACAGCTGTTTCAAGAGACGATTGCGACGCCAATGAACTTTCTCATGAATCGCATAATACTACATTGCCGCACGAAACTCAAAACATGAAATCATCAAAGACTGCTTGTATTTCCGGATCAGAAAATTACTGACCCGCAAGACCAGAACATTGGCTGTAACATGAGGGGTCCAGATCCGTTAATAATTGCTAGAAAGGAGACAGTAACGCAAGAGAAATTAAAGTCCGATGCAAATGAGAATATCGGTGGATTAAATGAACTTACTGACAATACTCGTACGATATCATCCCTTGCGAAGTCGAATTTCATTGTCAAAAACGACAATGATGAGGATTTAGTTTGCTTAGAGAAATCCAGTGTGCTTTCACAAGAGGTTGACGTGTTGGAGGAGGAGGACCGAAAAGGAAATACCGAGAAAGTAAGATCTCCCGACAGAAATGGTTTAATTTTATCTCACAGCGCTGTTACAAAGTGTCCTACCAAGATGACAAAACAATTAACCCATGCTTGGACATTTTATGCCATGTCAGAACACACAAATCACATCAGTGAAAACCTGGAGGGAGTAAATCATTCAGATAATTACGACCAACACTCAGAGATCCCTAAAATTGTGGTCGATTTTTACAAAGATGATAAATGCAGCAATTTTATGGATGAAAGTGTTGAACATTTATCGTTGTCACGGATGGACGAGACCAATGACTCGTTTGAGACAGATGTAGATGATGTTGACTTGGACGAGCTGGATATGAATGATTCTACAGAGGGTGATCTCAACTGTTTCTTTAAGCGTCATGTTTCCGTGACGGATTTGGATAAAATTTTGTCGTCGAGTGAAAATATAAATGATGGCACAGAAGGATTTCGGGATGAAAAGTCTATGGAGATGGATTTGGAAGACATTGATGATGGAATTACTGCCCCAGTTGGCAAAGCAAACAATCAAATTAATATTGAAAAAGACGTCGAAAATAAGAACACAGCCACGACGGGAGGTCAAAATGCTTTGGATCAAGCTAAGTCGAACAATGTGATGACAAGAAAATTTGTCTTACAACAGAACTTTATAGATCAAGTTTCTGATAATTCTGAATGTGTGATATCAGGAAAAGAACTTAATATCGATGACGATTTGCGGCCAAAAATAATCAAAAGTGAAACAACAATTTTATTAACAAGTACACCACAAGATTCAAGATGCACCACAGGGAAAACTTCAGAAGATGAGCAAGATTTAGAAAACTTCTCGAAGCGTGACATCGAAGGAAGCATCGTTAACAAGAAAAAACTAGAACAAGTCAATCATGTAGAAAATCTAATCAACAATAACGCTAATGTAATTGATAATGAATTTAAACTAGAGGATAACGGATGTCCAAGTGAAAGCAAAAAGATAATGGAGATAGAATCACAAAATTATGTCAAAACTGGCATTGCAGACCATATTGTTCAGGAAGACCAGCGAAACGTGACTTCACGCGTGGATAACTCCAGCAATATATCAGCAGCTGACATGAATATTTTCAACGTGAAAAACATTAAAGAGGACAAAAGAACATTTATACCAAATATTGATCTAGATAACGCTAAACAAAACAGTCGGGGTGAAATAAAGAAGCATATTGTAGACAAAAATATTAGTCCCACGGATAAATCATTGCAAAAAGATCCACCAATGGAAAGAAAAATTGGCCTGACTGCTGAGGAACTCAGCGGTAGAATAGACTTAAGCCGACCTATCAGCTCTTCTTCTAAAGGTGAAATTATTATTGGTCGAAGAAAATTGAAAAGTGACAGTGCTTCTAAATCAATTACAAATGTCACGTCACGCAAGAATGAAATGGAGAATAGAGCAGTTGCCATAGATACAGATGAAAATTTTAAATTATCAGCTGTCACGCAATCTACAGAAACAAGAGAACCGGATATAAACAGAGAGACTAGTAAAATCAAGAGAGTTGGCCTCACCGAGAGCCGAAAATTATATCCAAAGGAAAAAATCGCGATGGAAAAATCTGCGACTTTGCCAAAAAGGAGTGTGCAACATGAAGCAGATCTACTATCGAAAAGGCCACATCGAAAAGCGAGCACTTCAACCCACAATTGAAAAATCTGTGGTTTTGATCCCAGAAAAGAGTCAATTGCAAACATCGATCACGATCAAAGATATTCCTGATACAAATATTGGTGTGAAAGTTTCTACAAACAGTCGTTTAGATCTCACGAGACCCATCAAAACATCAACAGGACTCGAAAAAGCTGAACAGATTGTTGCAAGCAGATTAAGAAGATTGGAAGGCGAAAAGAAAAATGTTATTTTTGACAGCACTGAAGAGGACAAGGAAGCTGTGCAGGAGGATGTATCTTATGCAGTTTCAAATTCAAGAGAAATTAACTGGAGTGAGTTTTTAGTGGATGGGGATTTGCTCGAAAAAGTTGATACTTGTAAAAACGAGAGAATGAAATATACTGACAGTGATGATGATGTTATTTTGTTATCACCGATACAAACTCCAAAACCTGTTATCCAAGAAAATACACCGCAAATTGAGGAAAGCTATATCCTAGAGACTTCGAGCTCAAGGGAGATAGATTGGAAGTGGTTTGAAGAAAAATGGGAAGATCCTATGGAAAAAACAGCTTCATTAAATGACACGGAGGACGAAATTAATAAAAGTGTCTCAATAGTCAAGGACAATTATCCGGATGAACAAGACATGGAGAATTCCGAGGGGAGATTTCAGGAAGATTCGTGTAACAAGATTAAAAATACTCAAGAAAAGACTACCAACGGTGATACGAACTCTGAACAAAACATTGTTTTGGTAACCGAGTCTTTCTTCACAGCCAAGAACAAAAGTGGTGTTGATGAAAAACAATCGACAGGTGACAAGGTGAATGAACTGAACTCTGCAACTGAGAAAAGTCAAGAAGAGATATATTTAGAGGACGATGTGTTTATCAGTGATAATGATAACTTAAGCCAAGCATCATATCCAAGTAGCGAACCAGAATTTCCAGTGCGGCTAACAAAAAGTTTCAGCGAACTCAGAACAGTAGAATCACTAAGCCATGTGCGTGATTCCAAGTTTCGTGACATTAGACCTGATCGCTCCAAATCACAAACAGATGTTTTTGACCAAGATGATGTTTTTACGGAATCTGGAGAACAAGTGTTCAAAACTAGAATAACTGTGGATGAAGTATACGCGAACAAGCGGCGGATTGTGATTTTGAATGTAAGAAAGAAATCCGTAGGAAAAACTACAAGATGTAGGTCATTGAGTGATCTCGAATCTACTTCCTCAAGGAAACATGTCGTCAGAATCAAGAGTGTTAGCTCACATCCAAAAGAAAGGAGTCAAACAGTAGGAGATGTAAGAGCTGCATTGAAAGCAGAAGAAAACAACCAAGAAACAATGTTTGGGGTAAGTGGAAGCTTCCAAGATCCTCATGACAACGAAGCAACATCCAAAATATCACCTTCGCTAACTTTCAAGAAAACTGTTGATCAAAATAGGGGAGAAGCGAAAGGAGATATTGCTTCCATGTCATGCGGTACGGATAACAAAGTTAAACATTTCCCTTTGACAACTGTTGAACAGAGCTCTACAAAAGCTGATGTTTCAGCAAAAGTTAAGGCTTCCGTGAAAAGATCATATTCTGACATTGAAAGTGACGATAAAAAGACAGAATCAGCTTTGCATCACAACACTGAATTGCAAAGCTATGCTATCCAAGGTCGACCCACTTGCACCAACGAGAAAAATGTTGCTGATGAATACGATAACTTCGCTTCCACCGAGAGAGTGTTTGCAGTAAGCAGACATAGTCCAACTCCACTGATGGATGGACCGATACAATCTCTTCCAAGGCAAACCTCTTTGTCACCTGTTGAGGATTTAACCGAACAAAAGTCAACTTCCTTACACGAACGTCGTTCTTCTGGAACAATATTTGCAGTTAGTAGACACAGTCCTACACCACTTGCAGAGTTTCCTGTTGAAAAACCTGTGCCAAGGCAAGCCTGCTCTTCTCCAGTTCAGGACGCAACAAAACAACAAGCAAATATGTCTTCGGCACCCTCTTCAGGATCAATTTTCGCTGTAAGTCGGCGCAGTCCGACACCTTTTACAGGTTCTCCGGTTGAAAAATCTACTGCGAGACAAATTTCTGTGACTCCGGTTGAAGATCTGACAAAAGAAGTATCGGTTCCATCTTCAGGAACTTTGTTTGCAGTAAGTAGACACAGTCCAACGCCACTGGGAGAATCCTTGGCCGAAAAGCCTACTCGAAGAAAGGAATCTTTGTCTCCTGTTGAAGACTTGACCAAAAACAGATCAAGTTCAGTTCCTTCTTCAGGAACTATGTTTGCAGTAAGTAGACACAGTCCATCTCTTATAAACTCGCCAGTCAATGAAACTGTAGTCTCAAAAACATTGACCTCAAGAGAAATAGATTGGCAATGGCTGGAGGACAACATTTGCAAAGAAAATATACATACAGCAATATTGGATCCCGTCGTCGACAAAAGTTTATCAGAAAAAATCACACCTGAAGACAACAGAGCAGTGCCACGAAGGAGCTACGTTCTGGAATTATTAGGTTGGGACACTGACCCTGTAGCAGACACCAAATGCAAGGAAAGAGACGCCAAACAATTACCTGTTGAAACTTCTCCTACTGAGAGTTTTGGTGAACAAAACTCAAGTCCTCGTAGCACTTATGCAAAGACAGCGTCAGTTTCTGCAATGAGTAGGGATCAGCCCCACTTTGTCGTCGAGTGCAAAACAGAAACGTGACGAGGAAAGAGCCCTACAAAGACAATCTTCATTGTCACCGGTGGTTAATCAAGACAATAATTCTCGTCGTTCAAGTGCTTCTTCTGGATCCATTTTTGCTTCTATCAGAGTCAGTCCAACTCCCTCGATGGAATCCGAAAGCTCAAAAAGTAAGAAGCGGAGTACACGTGGATCATATCGTTCAGGAACAGTGTTTGCTGTCAGTGGATACAGTTCAGCAGCGTCCGATACAGAATCTCAAAGACCAGATTCTGCGTCTCCAATAGAAACTGAGCCGAAACGTTTGGTGATTTCAACAATTAAAGACTCAGTAGAGGTTTTCCAGGAAACCAAAAAATCAGACGGAGAAAAACGTAAAGTATCTCCCACAATTCCAACAAGTGAATCACAGATTTCTCCCTCTTCTAGTAGAGATGGACAAGAAAAACAAACAAGTTCTAAACGTTTTGCGCGTACGATCTCTGATACTGAAAACCAGTACAGAATAACCACAGATGGTTGGCTGGAAAATTCGATGGAAGTGGAAACCTCGAGCAAAGATGAAAAGTCCATCCGAAAAGTAATGGTGACTGATTTGGATACTTTACTCAAAGAAAGTACATCCCCAGTCATGCAGGACACAGCAAAGACGGTTGATGAAGCGCCCACTGTCTCTTTCGAAGAAGAGAAAACAAGCCATCACACAATAAAGATCAAGTCAATCGGTTCCACAGTAACAAACAACTGGCAAAAGTCCTCCCCAACCGAGATAGTATCCAGTGGCGTACAAGAAACTGACTTGGACGCCATATTTTTTGAGAAGACTAGCAGACAAGAAAGTCGTACTACGAACAGCGTAAAAGTTGAGATGAATCAACGCAGTAAAATTCGCGTCACTTCTAGTACTATTCTAGCACCTCCTGTTCAAAAACAAACCCAAGATACACTGGTTGCCAAAAGTTCTCGAAGCGACGAGAGCCCCGTGTTTGATGACCTTGATGATGAGGTATTTATAAACACTCTAACAAAACCAATTCCAAGAGGTTCATCTTATAGCAGCGATGCCGATTCTGAGACATCTTCCCTGAATAGTGTACCATTGAAACCTAAAAGTCGTCACACTAGGGCATCACTGGAAGCAAAAAAAGAACCCGTGACTCCACCAAGGTTGTCTCAATCGACTAATTCGTCCTCGGCCACTCCCATAAAAGCTGAACAAGATGATCCAGAACTCAACTTCTTTTTCCCTCCTAAGTCCACAAGCACCCCAGAGAATTATAAGACTGTAGACTTGGCTTATCCCACGTTCAGGGAAGCCGCGAAGGAACCTGAACCAAATGTGCGTCACGTCAATGCGGAAGGCACCATTCTGCTAAAAGACTCCTCGTATGGAGCACCGCAACCGAAAACGCGCTCACAGTCAGAAAGCCGTACAATTTCTACAGAGATCCAAAGGTCAGCCTTTACCCCAGTGCGGAGTAACACTGACAGGAGATCCATATCACAAGAATATATCCTGGAGGGAATACAGACTGCGGAACCAAAATCCTCGCCCAAGAAGACATTGAATCCCAACAGTTCACTTGAAGTTCCCACATTCAAAGAAATGGCTGACAGTCATAAATCCATGCCTGACTTACATAACGTTCGTGAAGAAAGTGAAGTGGACACTAAGCCTCCAACGTCTGTACCATATCATTCGCGTCTCAGTGCCCATACTCGGCTCTGGCTTAGTCAGACCGCTGGTATCGACACTTCAGATCTTTGTAAAGATGAAAGTGGTGGCTCTGAAATATTTCTCTTCCCATCCAATCGTTTTCAACCAGGAAAAAACATCGATGCAAGTTTTCTTTCTATTGCCTCGGAAACAGAAGACATTCCTGATGATGTTTCATCGCGACCATCCAGCCCCATGTCCGAATTTTCATTTTCTGGCGAAACTCCTTTTGGTGGAGAGTTTAAAGATGAACTGAATATCATATCATGTGGGCACAATTATTGTGGCAAGGAGGAAGTACTACGAGGTCAAGAAAAGACGTCGTTTACATCGTGCCCGTCCTGTTTTACGTACTACTGCTCGCGAGAATGTCGCCAAGCTCACTGGAGAGAGCACAAAAAGTCGTGTTATTTTGGGCGTATCAACAGCTACATGAGATCTTTTATATACTTTTGCCACAAGAAAGAGAACCTCAAGCTCTTGCTCTCAAAGATCGCCACCAACAACTTCCCATCCAAAGGGCGTGGCTGTGTAATGGTGACCTTTGCTTCACCGAAACAGGCCAGAAAGTTCATGACCAGTGGTTGTGTCCTCCTTCCAAGTCCACCTTCATATTCACCCTTGAAGAACTTGATGCGAGAGGGTGTTGTCAGCAAACATAAAGTCAACCTAGTCCAGCAAGTCAAAGACTACGACCCAAGACGTGAATTTGTTCTAAATCTGGCCGTTGTTGCTGGCAGATTGGAAGATCTTCCTCGGTACCCCGTACCACGACATAAACTCAACACAGTGTTACAATGCATCAAGATACCATTAAGTGATTCTCTTATTGAGCAACCAAAGCCCAAAGTACCAGATACCAGCCAGGAAACACGGGTATTCCACTTGCCCAAGTGCTCAAGACACGAGTTTATCAATGATATGGAAGCAAGGAGACACTACTGTCGCATCATCTCTAAAGGTCTGAAACAGTATGGGATCCGATTAAAGAAAGACTATCCAGAAGCTTACAGTAGCCTCTGTTTGTACGTGGAAAAGAACTTGCCGTTCAAACCACTAACTGTGTATGGAAACCAAGATAGTAAGATAATAGCATGTAGAATTATGCCTGAAGGGTCTAGTAGTGCAGTTTGACGGGCCAACCATACTCCACAAATGGACCCAACAAAGGTAGCCATTTTGAAACGTAACCAGGCCTGAGTATCCCCCGCTCCCCCATCGTGCTTTGTAATTTACATAACACCGTTTTAAGCATATATTTTAAAAGGTGTTTTCTAAAACGATATAGCTGTATTTTGTTTATGATGTATTTTTGGAATAAAAGAAATTGATGCACAATGGGGGATGGGAAATTGATACATGCATATTTGGTCTATGGAGGCTCATTCCCGGCCCCCAGGTTCTTTCAAAATGGCAACCATGTAGCATTAAAGAAGAGGAAATTTCAACCATTTTAATGCATTCGACAGGGTTGCATGCTATAGTTGCAATCCCAGTTAGGATAAATTTAACAATGTGTAGTCTCGGAAAATATTCATATCCTTCCTTGGTGGGAATTGTAAATTCTAGAGGGGAAGATGAGAAAATGAACAAGATTACAAGAGTTTGTGTGGAAGAAAGATGGAAGTTCTGGAGTGTACAAGGGTCCATTTACAAATTCCCTCTGTGGTGGAGTATGAATATTTATTGGAACCACACTCAACATTTAGACAAATTCACAGTTAAAATTATGGAAATTCAAAAGTCTGCATTTTCATTTGGAATCAGTTTCACAAAATTGAATATTTTTGAGGTAGGGTTTGTTGCATGGAAAGGGTTTCAATAGTATGGATTTACAGGGATTCGCAAAAAATATTAGCTTTCTATGCAGACACTTTTACGTTCTGTTACTTCATGTCATGTAGCCTGCAAACTTCAGCCATTACTTTGGGTAGAATGAGCACACCATTGGC
This sequence comes from Telmatactis stephensoni, assembly GCA_029948255.1. NCBI lineage: Eukaryota > Metazoa > Cnidaria > Anthozoa > Actiniaria > Isophelliidae > Telmatactis > Telmatactis stephensoni. The sequence continues at coordinate 397,024 of JALIZF010001899.1, forward strand.
TTCCTGGAAGACCAGGTTCTAGTTTGCTTCCAGCTGAAGGAACTTCCAATGTTAAATATAGTGCTTTACCTTTTTCTTCTGCTGGCCTAGAGAATGCTGTTTCAGGCTACACAGAATGGGTGTAACATTGCACGAGACCTTTTCCAGCTTCAGCTTCCCAATTGCATTCTACTACAATATGCAGTTTATCCAACAGAGCTTATATATTATTTGTCATATTTTAAATATTGATTTTAGTATTGTGGTCATAACAACACCTTTTAGGACCCATTCACGTGAAGGCGAGTTGTCCCTGGTAGTAGGGATAACTCTTTTGTTTTGTGTCTCCATGGAAAAGAAAACAAAAGAGTTATCCCTACCATCCAGGGACAACTTGCTTCATGTGAATGGACCCTTAGAAATACGGTACTATTGAAAATGGACATAAATCGTGCAAATTTTAGTTTTTATAGTTTACATGTAGTAGACTGTAGAACATTGATTTTGTAGGATACATGTACATTATTTCACTTTGATTAAGGATATGATTAAAATGATCAGAGCTATAGTTACCTGTTTGAGTTTATGCCAGTCTATAAAGAGTCAAAGAAAACTAAGAGTGCCTCCTCTGTAACACCGCGAGACAGAGGACATCATCCAGAGCATACAGCTCAAATTCAGATTTACCACTCTCATGTGTGCTCAAAGAAAAGGGAAGATAAAACTAAATGGGTTTGTTTCACTTATTTTCATTATTAGAAAAAAAAAGACTACTGACACAAGTGAATAACCAAATTCCAATGTTTCCAATCTACTGAGTCCACACAATTTTTAAAATCACAGGGCATGGATGTGGAAATGTGCGTTTTCCCCTAATGATATCAATCTGAATCTGAGCAACATGAAATAAAGGTGTTTAGATTGCACTACGCTGGGCAAGTAAAACCATGTCATGCAATAAAATTGTGGTTGCAAACAAGAATCTCCCCCCCCCCCCCCTCTCTGATCAATGTTGCGTTGACATTTTCCAAATTCACCTGACTGACCACATTACAATAGATTCAAGTTGAGGCTGGGATTTTCAAATCAATAGATTTACTGTATTTATCTATTCCATCCTCACCTTAAATCAATTGTTCTGTGGTCATTCAAGCAAATTAGGGAAGGTCTATTAAGAACAGTGATGGGATAATATGGTGATAGGAGTAGAGTTCAAGAAGAAGGGAATATAATTCAAACTTCCACACAAGATATTCTGATGAATTCCTTTGCAACTTTGTTGCATTTATTTATTCTCATTATTCATCATCTTCCTTGGCACGAAGGAATGCTGCTTGCTTCTGAGCCACGCGATCCTTGCGCTGCTGCCTGGACATCTTCTTACGATTGAACCTTGGCAAGAAATATCATCATTAGTAATGAATACAGTTCCATTCATCTAGTGAACTGATCATTTCAGCCAGTTGTTTTGGGTCTCACCTCTTGGGCTGGATGTCCTTCTGGACCTTCTCCTTGGCAATAGGGTCAGCTCTGATAGCACTGTGTGCTTTCTTGTATAAAGCTTCAATCTGTATGGACCATAATAAAAAACAATTAAAGGGCTGCTTGGGTAACCCTTCAATTATTGAAAATGGCTCAAGTGACTTTTTTGATTATTTTTTTCGAACACGATATTAGTTGACTTATCAACACACGACAAGTCACTTCAATTATTGAAATGGCTTAAGTGATTTTATTGATGATTTATTCAAGCATGATTTTAACATAATAGTGCTTGATTTATCAACATCCATACAACCAGTCACTTAGGCAATTTTAATGGGTAAACCTTCAATTATTGAAAAATTTGCTCAATGAACATTATTAATATTGCATCATCTTGGTCATCTTCATCATCATGTTTTTGAAATATAAGCTTCTGGTTTACAGAGTGCCAGGTATATTATTTTGCTGTTACCTTCTTCGCCATTTGCAGTTTGCCAACCTCTTTGTGAGAACAATAGTGGCAAAAGCAAACTAATAACACTTTGCACACAATCTGAGCTAAGTTGTTCATTGGTGGGTTAGAGCTAACTATTGTTCAAATCAATGTAGATGAAACCTTGGGTTAGCACTAACCCAATTTCAAGCATGTGAGCCCAGGACTATAATAAATTAGTCTTGAACAAGCATCAGCTTTGCTTTATACACCATAACACTATAGAGCAGATTTCGTATGACTGTGAAAATAGCACAGTTACTGCATGGCATGGTTACGACAAGAATTTCAAACGTTTTTATAGACATCACAGCAGTGACATGGTCACAGTACAGTGTGGTAAGTTTCCCAATCATATGAAAAGCACTCTATTAGTACTTACACTATCTGCATCAATGCCCTCTTTGATGAACACGGAAAATTGACGCTTGTATGCTTCCTCATCTTCTTCAACCAACTTGCGCATGTAATCTGCAACATGCTGACCAAAGATGTGCTTACGGTGCACTTCAGCATTGAACTCTTTTGATTCTGAATCGTATCCAGGGAATCGCTTCATGCTATGTGGTATATCCAAGCCACCATCGACAGCACCTTTCAAGACACCAAAGATCCTTGCACCAGTGGTGGTACGTGCCAAACCAATATCCAGGAAACAGCGGAAAGCACCAGGGGAGCCCTCAATGCTTTCAACATTGTATTCATCACCATTGATTTCCTCATTGCCAGTATAGATCTCATGTAAATTCAGCTTTGTAAGCAGCTAGAGTTCAACATACAAGCAGGAATAATGCACTAACTGAATAGGGACAGTCCATGTTTACTTGCCACAGAGGAATAGATTTTGGGAAATTGATGTGGTAAGGAAACAAGGTCAGAAAATAAGATAAGATTAGATAAAACAAGCCATAATTAATGCTAATCAATCAGATTTGAGAAAGTTGTAATAGTAATGATTAACCCGAAAATTGGTGAGATGGTATGAGGAATGGCTATACTTACACGACGGGCAAGCAGTAAACCAGTACAGTATGCAGCTGCATAGTTAGTCAACCCGACCTTGACGCCATATCTGGGGAGCTCATGAGAATACGCCGCAGCAATTATCTGGTCTCCCTCAATTTTGGCATACGCTACCTTTAGACACAAATACAGTATATCATAAATTTTCTATATATGATATAGTTGCAGATCATCATACATGTATTTATTTACAAATTTATTGAAAAGTTTCTGTTCTTCAATGATGAAAACCTACATCTTCAATGACTGCGTGTATGTGTTCTACAATGTAAACAGATGTACACCTGGGGTCGGTTGTACGAAGGGTGGATAGCGCTATCCAGTGGATAAAATAATCCTTATTCAGCGGATAAAATCTATAAAAAATCTATACAGTGGATAACTCTTATCCCATGGATAACTAGCCAACCTTCATACAACCGCGACTTGGATTCTATTTTAGAAGAGGAGACTAGTGAGTGAATTAGTTTGGACTTTGTCAGTGTATATTTTATAAATTAAGATACATTGGGAATGAATGGAAATCTCTTATACTGTATAAAAAAGGAGATAACTTACTGATGTTTCAAGCCTAGGCCCTCAGATGAAGGGACTCTTATAGGCTCCAAACATCAGTATAAAGTTATCTCCTTATGAGGTATTTCAGATTTCCATTCATAATGTTTACATACTAGAGGACAGGTTATTTAAGATAACTGAATTTCAATATTAAGTATGTTATACATGTATATGGCGAAAATACTTAAATACCTGGCAAATTATGTCCTTCTTTGTGATTCGTACAACAAGACGATATTTTGGGGTGTTGTACTTGTTCTTGTCTTGGCAAATGAGACGTTTACGAGCATAGTAGTCGGTCTTTCCCTCTGTAAACAAACGAAAACATAATTTTTACCCTTCTTTCGCTTTCAGATTTCAAATAAAATTTTAAATCAAGGAGCAAAGTAAACGCACCACGTCTCCTCTTGAATTTCACTTGAAAACGCTTGAAATACGCTTTGTTCTTAATGATTTTTACGAACCCCTAAAAATTAGAAACGAACACGTGAATCAATGAAAATGGCGTAAATCATCGATGGGAATCCAACAATATCTTGGCCATCTTTACCCTACTTCTATCAAAAAATAGTCAACACAACCCGTTAAATATTAAGAATTTTATGTGTAATAATTTTACTGTTTTATTCGCACCATTTTGTAATATTTTTGGGTTCAATTGAAGGACATCAGGTAGCTTCGGCTGGGGGTTGACTAAAAGAGAAAGAGGAAGTCTTCGTGCCGGCCGATATGCAACCGTCGGGAGCTCGAACAATTGCCGATAATTTATCGATTGTTCTGGCGCTCATTGTCAACTTTTTGAAACTTTTTGATAATATGAAATAATATGTACTTTACAATATTTTTTGAAACAAAAAAATATCCTTAATAAAAAGAAGATAAATTCGAAATTTTAAGAAGTATTATTTCGGACAAAACATTTACGATTCCTGTACGACCTTTTATCGATTAGATAGACTTCCGAAAATAAGATGTTACGTTCCGGGAATTCCCTTATATTGCAGAATCAAGAATATTGACAGACTAGAGGTTGCTTCATCATGGAAGCTGTTCGTTTTAAACGTTTACTTCACAATATTGCCGATCAGTTGAGGAAAGTGGACCTCGACCATATGAAATATCTATGTAGCGAAAAAGTTGCGGCTGGAGAACGTGATCAAGCGAAGACTGCTCGAGAATTTTTCACCCTTTTGCAAAAAAGAGAACTGATTGGACCGTCCGACACGAGCTTTCTTGTAGAACTTCTAAATGGTTGTGACAGGAAGGATTTAGTCAACGAGGTAGAAGGAGTCAGAGAAGATATAGTGACAGAAAGTGGTGCTCCTATCCGGGTAACAAGTTTCACTGAGAATAAGAAATTCAAAGTTCTTTTGAACCAGCTAAGCGATGAAATGGTCGCTAAAGACATCGAATCTTTCAAGTTTCTTATCGATATCCCTGGTAAGTTCACTTATTGGCTCTTTTACCACACTGTGGGCTAGTTTGCTATTAGGATTAAACGACTTCCTAGCTGTATTGCGTCACTGCGCAATAGACACGTTAACTTTCAATTTGAACTGATACCATTTTGGCATATAAACAACTTGGTGACGTCATAAGGGTGGCAAACTGAAATGATAATTGGGTGGGGCTCTAGTACTCTATAGTTGAGTGCAGGCTCGTAACATGGTATATTTTCGTCTCACTGATTCCAGGATTTTACGGAAATTTTGATCATTTAGTCCATATTTTTAGAAATGTTTGATCCCTAATCCTTGGTGCAAAAAACTGAGCTGATCCCTGATCCTGACCCAATGTCCCTGATCCTCGATCCTACCCATTTGATCCCTGAGCCCTGGCCTCTGATCCCTGATCCTGGCCATAATTTGGGGCTTGATCCCTGATCCCATATACCATGTTACGAGCCTGATAGTGAAACACTGTTAATTGTCAGTTCATGTCACTTTCATGTAAAAGCCATATATGTGACTAGTCACTCCCTTGCAACAGCAGACCTGCCAACCCCCAGACCTTGAATCTGGAGAAATGTTCCTTGAATCTGGAGAGATGTTTTGATAATTCCCTGATTCCCTTGCTTATGGTAGGGGAAAGGGCAACTGTAGAGAAGAACAGATTAAGAAACACCTGGATATTACTCGGCTTTATTTATAAAAATGTCCCTTCTGAGTGCAAATAGTCTGCCATAAGTTCCCAGCCATATCGAATAAATTACACAGGAAAAAATGTCAATTCCCAGCTTGGATCAAACATGAGGGAATCCCTGGGAATCTGTACTATTTGTACAAGTTTGGGTGTTACATATTTCCCTAGTAGTAAAATAGAACAGAATCCCAGTTTAGACCCAAGTTGGGAATTGACATTTTCCCCCTGTGTTATGATAATTAACATGGAAACAAGATGAATGGTGAGTCACATACGGTTGAAACTCTCATGAATAAGGGAACCTCCTTACATGTAGGAATTTTAAAAATAGGTACTCTATGCATGAGTACATGTGGCTGCTCACCATTGTACGAAAATTGCAGTTTTTTCGGTGAAACTTTGAGTTATTATATTATTGAATAGCTGATTATCACTGCATAAATATCTGCGTAAAAGTTGAATGAAACTACAGAACCTTTCATTTGACTGTTTAGAAAAGACAAATGAAAGCTGTGATAAAGAATAGAGGTAAATTTTCTGAAATTTAACATACATCACTTACTTTAGCCTGTGGTTGTCTTGATCAACAGTCACCATGACGTAGCGATCGCGTGTCATTCATTTGGTGTCGGTTATACATCGGTATTATGAAGTGAAAGCGAAAATTCTTTATTTGAGTTTTCATTGGTTCCAAAGTTTATCAATGGTGGATCCAGACTAGTTTCACTTATTCCATGGAACTAGTCAAACTTAGACATTGTTAAATAAATAAATTGTTAAGACCAATGAAGAGCAATATTAATGTCTGCTGATTGGTTCCGGAGTTTATACATGGAGCACTTTTGGGCTTCCTGTGGAGTTACACACGGACTTACACTACACGATGACATAGTGGCTCTCGCCTAGGCGAGTAGCCACAAAAAGTGGTCGCAACTAGAGCTACTCACTTATATGGGAACTCATAAGTGACCATGCATAATTAGAGCAATAGAAATCAGTAAGAGGTTGCATGAAGTTGTTAGCCTACAGAGGTCTTAAATGGATACAGGGGCATAGCAAGGCCTGAGCAAGAGAGGAGGGAGGCGCAATTTTCTTGAGATTGTGTTCCAGCCAAAATGTGCTAATTTCCCCAGGATAAATGATTTGGGACAAAAACATGTAAGAATTTGTCCAGCATCAAGAAATCAAAACAAACTTCATCCAAGTGCAGATTATACTTGAAATAAGGTTTAAATATTGTGAATTAAATTAAAAGTAAAACTTCATAGTGATATCATTGACATCATCCTTCAGATGACGGCTCAAACACTGCAGCACTTCATGTACTCTCAAGTATAGAGTATTCTAATGAAAATCACTTATTCAGCTGAGAAAAAATGTTAATGAGAGTGGATATGGCATCTATTGCAAACAGGCAATTACAGGTGGCCAAAGGCCAATTATAGGCAGATGACAACTTATCAATGACCAATTGCTGATAGATATCTTATTAAAGACTGCAAAGCTTGCAAATGTATAAACGTTTTTAAGATATTTCCAGGTAAATTGTATACCCAGGAGCATATTCCTGTATACAGTTTTGGAAGTACCAATTCAACAAATCATCCCCAGCTATATTTAAAGCAACCCTCTATAAAATATATAACTGCAAGTAACCATTTTAACTTTTTTCTTCTTATATTAGGTGGCACATCTGCAAATGTGACAAGTGGTCTGCAAATATTTGACTACCTTCAAAAAAATGGTGAGATTGGAGCATCTGATGTGAGTCTTTTAATAGACATTTTTAGTGAAATACACAGGAAAGATCTTGCCAGAAAAGTGGAAGCTTTTGTTAAAAATCAAGAAAATGGTAAGTTGGTCCTATCAATATAGTCATCTATGGGTCAAAAATAACTGGCTTTAATAACTGACATGCCCAAATTAACAAAGGGTATTTTGTACAAGAGTTTAATTAAGTGCAATTTCAAGTTGCACTGCCAAAATGTGGCAGCTATTGCCCTATTTTATTATGACGTCACGGCTTGTTTATGAGAGGGATAGAATGGTCTAGAGAACAATAGAAATGTGTTTAAATTTGCTCTGTTAAGAAAAGTTTTAACTCAAATGGCCTGGGCCCGGTTGTTCGAAAGCCGATTAGCACTAATCCAGGGTTAACTCTAAAGAAAACATTCGGAGTTAATCCTGGGTTAACGCTAATCCACTTTCGAGCAACCAGGCCCTGGTACCCAAATATGAGATGTGTCAGTGTTTAATAAACAATATTTATTGCATTGATGGCTGTTACCGCTTTTCTTTGGTCTATAAAAATAATGTATTTTATATCAATTTTCTTTGTGTTGTTGCTGTTTTGTCCCCCTCCCACGACCATGATCCTTTGCATTTAAATACTAGAATGTTTTGATGTGACATCATAGTGAAATAGGGCAATAGCCAGGTGGTTGTATTAAGGGGTTGATGTAAGGCATGCTTCCACTGTAAGGAGGTTTTTGTATTATAGAGGTGTCTAAGGTAACTGATAAGACAGAATAAATTTAGTAAAAAATTGGTAAAATAAGTGGTCAGAATACCTCCCTGCTAGGGTTTGTTTTTTAACTGCAATGTCCCATTGTACATGTACCTTGTTTTACACATTTATACAAAATTTACTCTCTTTTACCAGCTACTAAAAAAACACCAGAAAGATCAATCAAAACTCAACCAGAAGGACAACGGGAGGCATCTACCCACAGTGAACGAATATTTCCCACACACAATAGACCAGCTTTACTAACACCAAGTGACTTTCAACCACGTCCACCAGCTTTTCCACTGCCATCAACAGCACCTGTACCACCACAAAATTTACCATTCATTGATGAAGAAGATGATATGCCTTTGTACAGAATGGACAGTCGACCACGTGGAATTGCTTTGATTTTCAGCAATAGAAAATTTGCTGGTAATGGTGATCATTTGATTGAACGTTTTGGTACTGAGAAAGATGTTGATAATCTTAAATTGACGTGGGAGAAATTACACTTCAATGTTGTGGTCAAAGAAAACCTGAAGGCTTCTGAAATATATGCTACTGCCAGAGATTACTCAAGATTTGACCATTCTGTTTATGACTGTTTTGTGTGTTGTATATTGAGTCATGGAGTTCAAGGAAGCATTTATGGAAGTGATGGTGAACTGGTTGAAATTGGAGATATCTTATCATTGTTTAAAGGTACAGCTTGCCCTTCTCTGGCCAACAAACCTAAGTTATTTTTTATTCAAGCTTGCCGAGGCAGGGAGTTTGATGAAGGTGCTAAAGCAGAAGCTCAAGCAGATGCAGTGCGAAGTTCAGATGAAGATGCTATGCGAGCTAATTTTGAACCAAATGAAGGACATTTTCTTCTTGGCTATGCAACTCCACCAGGTCTGTACTTAACATGGTAGAATAGAGCAGATTTTGTGTGACTATGACAAAGGTCTATGCCAATGTTAGGCAGTGCTGTGTTTGGATAATCAACATTGACCAATTGCAATGCCAAGACGTGGGATGAACTTCACAACACAGCAGGTTGAAGACTTTTTCATGGTTCTATGACATCTACTCTATTTTCTTTGATCTTATTCTTGATAAGTTTGCCTATATATTGACAAATGATGCAATACTTTTAGTTTTAAAATCAATTCTTATATGATATATTTTTCTGCATGTCACATTGATATTTGTTATATCATAGCTTTTTTATATAGTTTTATACATAGTTTATATAATTTTAGCGCCATACACATTTTAATGAGTATGCAAATGCTCCTAAGTGTTATGTGGATAAGTAAATGATTAATTGATTGATTGAGAGAGCATAAAGAAAAGAACTTCATACTTTCTAGTATTGACTCCATGCATACTTTCTAAGATATCACATCTCAAAATGCAATTGAGATGATGTTAAAGAAGGCAGTAATATTGCACAAGCTTCATGTGGTACATTGAACAAGTACTCTTCAATTCAATAACCAGATTTTTTCCAAAACTGCAAGTTTTGTCCATGGAAAGCCAGTAAAAGTGTAGCAATTACTGTTTTCCATGCTTCATTATCAGTTTATGAAAACCCCGGGGGGGGGGACTCCCATATATCGTTGGGCGAGGATGATCGTCGTATCTTTTAGGGGGTCAAAATCAGGGATCTGGTATCTTTTAGGGTGTATTAAAGGTTTTGGGGCCTCCAGAGTCTAAGCTGGTATCTTTTAGGGTATCTTTTTAAATGAATAACATATTAAATAATAATAACAGCAACGACAGCTTTTAAATTGGTATCTTTTAGGGGTAAAAATCCTATGCTGCCACGCCCACCTTCGTAAAACTCCGGTATCTTTTAGGGGTGTTTTTGAAAATTTCCGACGATCATCCCCGCCCATTTTCGATGGGAGTACCCCCCCCTCCCCCCCCGATATGAAAACAGCCACGTAGCTGTTTTTCTGCTGCCTCTCCTGCCACTATACATGCAGCTACAGTATATATATACAGGGTCAAAATAAGCATCCAATAAACAAACATCATTTCTTCCATGCACTTGTCTTAGTATATTCTTGATATTTGTCATCTTTATTGTAGGCTATGTCAGTTGGCGAAGCACAGAGCATGGCTCATGGTACATCTCCCACCTGTGTGATGTGTTTACAACATATTGTGAGAGGTTTGACCTGATGACTATGATGACGAAAGTGAATGATAAAGTCTCTGATGCCTTTACAAAGAAGGGTTACAAGCAGTGCCCACAACCCGTCTATTCACTGAGAAAGAGAATTTATTTCAACAATAACTGAGCCAAAAGAATCCTGGTAGGAGGACTCCAATATATATGTTGTCTTGCCTTTAAGGTGTCAAACTCATGGGATTTGAAACTTTTAATGATACTTATACTGTTGCTTTCATGAAAGTTGGTACCAATTCAAAATCTTGTACATGTCTTTATTGGTACCTTCAAGGGTTCAAATTTTGATACCTTTTCAGTTCCAAACTCCCAACATTCATCCCCATCTCAAATATATAGGGGTTGATCTCCCATCAGCCTTGAGAAGAATCCCAGTTGGTCATGATTGTAGTTAAGTAGTAGGGTTGTCTTGACTTGCAAGTCACACTTTCCAGCCTTGAAAATTTCTAGAGTACAAATTAGGCAATGTACAGTCTCCTACTTGACTTGATATAACAATTTAAAGTAATTGAGATACTATGGAAAATCCTAGTATTCCAGAGCAAAGACAATAAACTTATAAATTCAGAGTCAAATCACAATTGAGATTTCTGTTTATTTAATTAATAGACATGTAACAAATATTTTTAGCATCAGTTAATATATCTAGCTAAAAAGCCAATAATTTCAAAACATAGTACCAGTGTTGTCAGTGATATGTCTGTTCTCTAGGAATAAGTTTAATAAACATTTGAAGGGATCCCTGTGAAAATAACCTAAGTGACTTTTTGATGGATACGTCCTGGTATTAAGTTTTCCAGCATAGGAAAGTTAATTATACCATTTTATGTAATTGAAAAATATCATCAAAAAGTCACTTAGGCCATTTTCACATGGAACCCTTCATTTACAAGTGGTCAATACCATACACAAATTTATGCCCTAATTTTATTAAACATTTGCTGGTCTTCACCAGCATTTTTCAATTATTGTGTAAGAAGAAGGTCAATGCAAGAACATTGTAAGTGATCTCTAGACTAAATTCTAGATTCTCCTCAAACATCTTTTTATCCCAAAGGAGAATTCAGGTTTTGATCAAAGATCTGAACAGACTTACTTTGTATTTTACAGAAATCTCTTCAATATACATGTATACAGAATTGTAACACATGAGTGGTCAGTAAATTAAATATAAAGAATAGCATACCAAATTAATTGTTGGGTGACTGTTGGTAGCTAGCTCCTATGCAGGTGTTTTTAGCCTGGGAAGTTTACTGGGTTGAGACTAAAAACGCCTGCGTAGGAGTCCTGCTAGACTGTTGGGCGACAGTCACCTGGCAGTTCAACAGCCCAACAGCTGACCAACAGTCGTCCAACAGTCAGGTAATTCATATTAGTTACCATACCTTACATTCGTCAAGATAGTAGCCTCAGTTAAGTTTGGCAACAGAAAGTTGACAGTAGTTCTCTTAAATTAGATGGCTTAGGTACACATCATGAAGATGAGTTGAACTCAACTGTGGTCCGACTGTCGGCTCCAAAACTGTCTCCTGACAGGTACAACACTTTGGGTGACAATCCCCCAACAGGGTCACACCTCTCACAGACAGCTTGAACCTGTCACCTTACAGTATGGTAACTGTTGCAGGACAGTCACCTGACTGCAGTAAGGTGTTGATTTGATATGATATTTTTTAGTTTTACCGGAATTTACACATGAGTGTGAAACAAACTATGCTGTATCGTGACTGTAATTCACCGACTGGACCCTACCCATCACATGGAGTACTTCATGTTACAGTCATAAAATTGTTCAGACATTGTCACTGAATAATTGTACAAATGTACAAACTTTCCCAGCTTGATTTGGTTGTTTAGTTATCTAAAGAATTGTTGAAAAAAACTATTTCAAATTGAGGTTAGAACTATATTTTAAGAACAACAAGTAAAACAGCTGTAAATCAAGTTGTGACCAAGTTGGAAACTGAAGTTTGTACATTTAAAGGATAATTCAGCAACAATGTCTGAACAATTTTGTGACCATAACATGAAGTATTCCATGTAACTGTAACATGATGGCTAGGGTCCTATTGGTAATATGAAGGGTTCGCTGTGAAAATGAGATAAGTGACTTTTTGAGGTAGAGCAGATTTTGTATGTCGAGTGTGAAACAGACCATGTTGTGCTGTGAAATCTACTCTGTGTCTTTGAATTGAAAATTTCTAAGAAAATGAATAAGTCAATCAGTGGCGGATCCAGGGGGGTTCCATGGGTTCCACGGAACCCCCCTTGAAGGTTTTAAGCCATTTTTTGTCAAACTTCGACCAAACAATAGAGTATTATACACAGTTGGATTTAAGAAACGGAACCCCCCTTGGAAAAATCCTGCATCCGCCACTGTTAATTGTATACTGTGTATGCCATTTGAAAGGCTCCCTATGAAAAGGACCTAAGTGACTTTTTGATGGATGTCCAGACATTGATTTTTTTAACAAAGAAAAGTTAATTATATCATTTTATACCATTGAACAAAATTCATCAAAAAAGTCACTTAGGCCATTTTTGCAGGGAACCCTTCATTTGATGTCAGCATGTGAGCATGCATATACAGTTGATTGCAGAAAGGTTGTAGTATATATTTTATACAAATATCTAAATGATATGTTAAGTATGTCTATAATGAGATACAATTATTGGTGAATATATCTAATGAGATGCAATTTGTAGATATGTTCAACTCACAACACCCAAAATATCTACAAGAGTTTTGTGGGATTAAAAATATTTTTGGCAGACGTCATTGCATGCAAGCAATTCTGGATTTAAACAGTGTTTGGGGTAATGCATCTCATTGGATTTTTGTATGTGTCTACAACCCTTCTGCAATTGGCTGTATGTGTGAAACTTGCACATTATAAAATATTGAAGTCATACAGGAAAAACCACAGCAGTGCATAATTACAGCTGTATGTGAGACCTAGACATAGTTTATTAATTAAAACCAATAAAGGAGATACATCACATTGCATTGGCACTTGATGTGAAAATATCAAGTATATGCAGCTTTCTGTCTCAACCTAATAAAATTAAAAAAAACAAAAACAAAAAAATCCAATTTTTTATGAATCTAGAGTTGTTCTTAATAAGCATGGCAAGCAGACTTAAAAGTATTCAAATTATCCTAACTCAAAAGTAAACTGCTAAATTTTCAAATTTCACAAGCCTGAAAAAGTTAGTGGTTCCAGTGACATCTTATATCCATTTAAATTCGTTCTCTATTAGGAGTACCTTAGTTACTTTGACACTTTGCTGTTACACCATGTTTGTTTTCTCGTTTCAGACCACGGATGTTGACACTCTTGAGAGTTGATTCATAGGTAAACATTCAGTCATCATTAAGAAGTACATGCTCATAAAAGAACAATTCTCAATGAAGCTAAAGAGGTCTATTTCATTAGTCATTCATAACAAGCCAGGGGCGTATCCAAGGGGGGTCCCAGGGTGCCCGTGACCCCCCCTTTGAAAACAAAAAGATGATAGAAATAAAAGAATCTGACTGGAGAAAGATTGAGAAATTGGAAGTGTGACCCCCCTTTGGTGGAAAATGGAAAGTGTGACCCCCCTTTGAAATATTCTGGATACGCCCCTGCAAGCTGCTCTGAAGTGCTCACGTTTTTATTTTTCATTCATATGGCTTATAAGAACACAGTGAACAAGTTACAAATACTGATGGAAGCAAAAGTTGTACGATATAATTAAATTACACTGAATATCAACCCTGTCAAAATGCTTGGTTGTAGTGGAGTAAATTTTGTATGACTGTGAAAATGGCACTGCACAGTCATGGCACAGTTACGGCAGGAATTTGGAAATATAGACAACAAAGCACTGACATGGTCGTGACCCTGTGCCATCTGTTTCACACTCATACAAAATCTGCTCTACGCATGAGGCCATACACAGAAGAGGGGCAGTGGCCCCCTCTAACCACAGGAAAAAATTGTCAATTCTCTGCTTGGGTCAAACATGGGGCTTCCCTGGGTCTAACCAGGGAATCCCTGGGAATCTGTTCTATTTTTACAAGTTTGGGTATTACAGACAGAACAGATAGTACCCAGTTTAGACCCAGGGAAAGCCAATGTTGGGAATTGACATTTTTTCCTGTGAACTAGCTAAGGAAAATGGACACCTTGCGCTCTATATGAAATATTTCCTACAAAGGAAATATGAATAGGGTAGCTAAAGTATTATTCAACTTACTGTTTGAACTGTTGTAACAAAAGGTACACATATATGGCAAAATTCCACTATAGGCTGCAAACCACTGGTTGCATATCATGACAGTTGAAAATATAGCACAATAATAACAGAATATGTAAACAGCAATGCCAATAAATCAAAACCAAAGAGCTAGAAACACTGTTGTAGTTCTCCAATGTATATGGGACATTGCTGATTAATTGATGTGTGTGTGTGTGTGGGGGGGGGGGGGGGGGAGGTACTAGCCATGCACCGGGCCATACATAAAATTTTCCGATTAAAGACTAAAGACTTCAAAAACCCCTTGTTGTTGACCCCTAGAATATCAGACACCCTTAACCTTATCTCTTTTTTTCCAAGTCCCCCTTCCCCCCCCCCTCCCCACACACGATGAAGACGTTCACCGAAAACGCATAAAACGCTCTCTGAAGTGGATACTTTTGAAAACGCTGTTAGTCCTTCGTGTGGACACCCCAAAACGCATACTTTTGAAAACGCTGCCGTCATAACTCCATTCAATGCTTGTACAATGAAGAGTTCACCATTGTTTAGCGTTTTTGAAAAGTATTCGTTTTCAAACGAAAACGCATTCGTGTGGACGGCTCTAAAACGATTCAAAAGCGCTCACCAGATTCGCGAGGACGCAAACACTTCTATACGTTTTCAAATGAAATTGCATACGTGTTAAAGGGTACAACACGTATGTGTGGTGCTTTGTGCTAACAAGGGTACAGGGACCGCGGAGCAACCTAAAACGTGGTGGGGCTATATAAGAGACTAGTATGGGAAAACGTGGTGGGGCTATATAAGAGACTAGTATGGGAAAAAGTGGTGGGGCTATATAAGAGACTAGTATGGGAAAAAGTGGTGGGGCTATATAAGAGACTAGTATGGGAAAAAGTGGTGGGGCTATATAAGAGACCAGTATGGGAAAAAGGGGTGGGGCTATATAAGAGACCAGTATGGGAAAAAGGGGTGGGGCTATATAAGAGACCAGTATGGGAAAAAGGGGTGGGACTAAGATTGGAAAATATAAGAGACTAGTCATGGGAAAAGGGAAAAAGTGGTGGGATAGCCCCACCAGCCCCTCCCCCTCCTCAGGCCTTGGGGTATGGGGTTTTAGAAATTTGCTATCTTAAACAAGATCAGGGTGACACCTAGACTTTCTCAAAAAAATCACGAAGAATAATGATTAAAATAAAGACTAAATAAGAGAGGACGACTTGTGGCAAGTCTAGGTGACACCTCTCCCAAGCCCATAGATCAAAATATACCGTACATGATGTATTATAATTGATGGATTTGACATGATGGTTCATTGTACGACTTGTACATGCTATAAAAAATTGCCTTAGCCTCCCCTCCCTCCTTAAAAGGGATCAGTGTTTTGAGCTCTCTAGCGACACCTCCTCCAGTCCATTGCCCCCAGCCCATGGATGGTCCATGGATCAATGGAACAATGGATATTTGATATGATGGTTGCAATGACGAAGTATTTCTTAGCCTCCCTTCCCTCCTTAAGCAGGGTCAGCCCCCGGCCCATAGATCAAAAATACATGATGTACGAAAATAGATTTGATATGGTTGTACATGACAAACTATGCCTTAGCCATCCCTCCCTCCCCTCCCTCCCTTCTCTACATACACAGTGAACTGCGTATTATCATAGATAGTTCGTTAAAGAGCCATGGGAGGCAAGTTGAATAGGCCTATCCCGGGTCCTTCATTAGGTCGCCGTTTTTTACTGCAACTGAATGCAATTTAAGGCGTTCTAAGGCGTTTTAAGAAAATGTGGAGAAATTGGTCTAATTCTTTAAGGCGTTTTACGGCGATTTTAGGCGTTTTAAGGTAACTTATTAAAAGAGTTGAATTAACTGAAATTCACTTAAGGCTAATTTAGGCTACATTAAGTAGTTTAAAGTAGTTCGGGACCCTTGCTACTGCGCATCCCCATGCGCATTCGAGCGCGCGCACTTTTATTAGAGAACATTTGCTTGTCCGTGGGAATTCTGGGCACTATACAAAAATTACAGAGTTTGGTTGATAAAATGTCAGCGATTGAAAAGCGAAGAAATTCTACTTTTAGAGGAGAAAAATAACATTTTACCAACCAAACTCTGTATTTTTATCACAAAATATTGTACACTGTGTAAAGTAGGAGAAAAATCTCGAACTTTAAAATTTAGCGAATATTATTGGTCGAAAAAGCCGGCAAGAACAACGGTAAAATGGTTGGTTTTTGGTGTTCGTTTTCGAAGAGTTTTATCCTTTGTTCTCCTCTAACTCTTTATAAAATAATACGGTGACCCCCTGATTTTATGAATGATTTGAACTCATAATCTTACAAACTTTTTATACTAAAGAAAAAAAGCACACTTCTATCGTTTAGATTTCGTGTAAATTTATTTTTTCTTTGTCTGGTCCTTCAAAATGACATGTATTCTTGAAGACTATTTTTCGCGCATTAATGTTAATCTTTCGCTTCTGAGCAAATTAGTCTAGATAACGAGGCTCGCCGTGCATGTGTGATACACGTCCACCGTACATTTCTTTGTAAAAATGCTAAGTTTTAAAAATTCATATTTTTGCCAGTTTAAAAACAATCTCTCCGAAACTTTGCAGTTTTACTAATATCGATGTGACGAATTTGAAAGTGTTTTTTTTCCCGATAAATCGAATAGTTTATAATGTCACGCTTGCGTTATATTGGTCGAAAAATGTAAAGAAAATTATTGACAAATGAACAGTGAATGGCCAAAAAACATTTAGTCGAAAACCACTTACGGAAAATACATCAAAGACAGTTATGCCGAAGTAAAACATTACAATTTATACTAAGAAAATACCGTGAAAATAAACAAAATCAACTGAACAAAAGAACACATTTCCCGATGCCAACGTGCAGGACCTGCTACAGGGTCATCAGAAGAAAATCGTCATTCAAAAACGTTATCGATCGATTGAAGAAGATAAGTGTGCGTTGGCCTGCAACAAATTTGTTTTTGAGTAGAACACAAACCAGAAGAGCTACATTGCCCATTTGTTTATATTGATTTTCACTTTCCGTCTAAAACAGGTGATTATGAGAGCTGCTGGTGCCATTTTGTCTGAATTGGAGTTCGAACATTTACAGTATATGTACAACAAACAAACAAACAAATAAAAACTTGTAAAGAAATAAGATTCATCATTGATTATCGTCAAAATTATTGGAAACTAGCTGATAAGACGTCTTTTTGCAGTTATTTTGTGACAATCTTACAATGTGCCGATTTCTTCGGCATTATGTTCAACAACAGTTTTTAGCGCGCAACCATTTTAAATCACTGTGACGGCGTTGGAAACGGCTCTTTTTCAAAACGATAATAACGATTCATAGACTT
Organism: Telmatactis stephensoni; assembly: GCA_029948255.1. Classification (NCBI taxonomy): domain Eukaryota; kingdom Metazoa; phylum Cnidaria; class Anthozoa; order Actiniaria; family Isophelliidae; genus Telmatactis; species Telmatactis stephensoni. The sequence continues at coordinate 415,014 of JALIZF010001899.1, forward strand.
TAAATTAGGTCGAACAATAACATTTCTGTATCTATAAATTGATTCCCATTCATTATTTCAAAATTTTTAATTTGCTTTTTAAAGGAAAAAAGAAAGATTGTATCAAATAATACAGGAAATGGCAGATGTTGAAACTGTTTTCGAGATTCGACGCCCGACAGTCGAAAATATAAACAGCCTCAATTAAGATTAAAATGTAAGCCGAATTTCCTTTTCAACAATGTAATGAATTTAAACATCCATGGATAGATTTCTATTTGCCAAAAAGAAATCTTTCGATTTGTTATATATCAAATTAAACTCAGAACAACAGTGATTTGAATCGTAACTTTCTTCCAGTCAAAAAAAGATTTTTTATTAACTAGACTCACATTGCGAACGGGACCATATAATTAAAACTGTGAATTTTTAATAATATTACTTTCGCATAATTAGTTTTTTACTTTGTACATAATATTTAGAAAACCTTTATTTTTTGCTTAGATGCTTTTTCGCATCCTTAATCAGTGTTAATCTTCGTGGTTTACTGTAGTTGGAATTTCAAAAACCCAATTGTGGGCCAATATTTGGTGGCAGCTGCTCAATTGGGAAAAAAGCTCTATTCACATAATTTATTTCATTGCTAGCGGCAAACTCTCATTAAAAACCATATAATCTCAAAATCTTAATAATCCTTGGAAGTTTAAAAAATACATTTAGTTTTATTTTAGCTATACCGAGAACGATTTCACCCCGTCATTCCGCTATTTGAGTTTTTCAATTTCTCAAAATTCATTTTCGCGCGTAGCTCACTTTGATCTTTTTCACTGGTCTCTTCTTGTTGTATTGTTGGACACCCAAGCTTGATGGACGATTTTGTCGGCCGTGCCATTTAAACTGTGATGCTTGAAGGGTTTTAGTTCCGGTAAGCGCATTTCAGAGTAGTCATGCTCTCCTGAACTGAATTCATGATCTAGTGGATTAACACGGTTTTTCCTGCTTGGAAATGTAGTCAGTCGATACGCTTGAGATGCATCAGGTTTGCAAAATACGCGTTTACATCCACGGCGAAAGTCACTGTTAAATAGTGTATATATAAGAGCATTTAAGCCCGAGTTTGAATAGGAAAGAAATAATATTGAAATGTACAAATTGTTATTGAAATCAATAAAGCCGAGCGAGAGAATTACTTGGCTTATGAGGAAGGGCAGCCAACATCCAACGAAACACAACCACTGAATCAGCAACATTCGTAGAACTTTGATTTTCGATTTGGGCACCCTATTGGCTTGTCTCCTGAAGTCATTTGTAAGGTTTCTCGCTTGTTGATTTCGTAATAAAATAGCATAAACGATTCGCGTGTATAATCCCATTGTCGCCAGAAATGGAAATCCAAAAGGTATAAGAAAAAACAGTGTTATAAAGACTTGCCATTCGGTTACCGCACTTAAGTCACTGGAGCAGAATTCGATGTCTTTTTGTCTTTTGACACGGAAAAAATACAATGACGGAGCGGTTGCACAAATCATAAAAACCCATACAAATGTAATGAGTTCTTTAGTTTGTGCTTTTGTCATTTTGAAACTGAGCGGATGAACTACTACGTAAAAGCGATCGAGTGAGATACAAGCCAAAAGTCCCGCCGATACTCCGGCGTTGAGAAAGTGACAAAAGAAAGTAATTTTGCAAGATATATTCCCAAATAACCACTTTCCAGATGATATCCAAATGACGGTCCATAGAACACACAGGAACGGAGAGCTTAAATTAGATACAGCTAAGCTCGTTACAAAGTAGTTTGTCGTCCATTCATTTCTTCGACTTTGTCGAACAACTAGCAACACAAGAACGTTTCCGATTGTAGCTCCAAGTAAAACAAGCACTAAGAAAAAGATTTCTAAAAAGATTTCTGGTGTTCCGGGACAGTTGCTCGAAGAAATATGTCGTGAACAGTTTCCATGTAGTAACATTGCCATTTTGTTGTCCCTCGGATTTACATGGTTGAATATCCTATCAACGTGAACATGGTGAATTAATCACACTTTTCAACCATAGAAAGTCATTCACCATAAAAACAATCCATCCGTGGCCGTCACCGAAGGGGTATTTGCTGGTGTTTTCCAGTGAAGGCCGTGTTTTCCCAAGAGTATAAATCTGTATATGTTATATCATGGCGACTCTTCCACTTCAAACACTGGCAGCTAATATGCTAATCAGCTATGATGTTTCTGTGCCGTCTGTTGGCGTTGCTAGGTTACGATTAACGGAGAACGTCAACTTTCATGACATCAGCCGTTCATGTAACTATCATTGAAAATCACTGCGTGAAAAAATTGTTAATTTGTTTAAGCGTGTAGAAATGTCTAGAAAAACGACTTTTTTAAAAGTGATTTTTGACTTTTTAACTCTCTCATTTGTGGTTTTAGCATGTGGAAATCTTATTGCCCTCGAAAAACAATATTGTTCTTTCACGTTATGAATTGATTAATAAATAATTACATACAAAAAGAATTCAACTGCTGCTGTGTTTTTTTAACTCTGTCTTCAGCCATTCTCTTGCTGGCCTGTCTTTCGTTGTCGTGACTTTCCGGCCTTTCCGACGAATCTTTTCAGTTTTGCTTTCCAATCTGTGTAAATTCGTAACATATCAAAGGCCAATTTACAACACTGTAATACACGATACAATTTTTGCTACAACTCGCTTACAACTGTTGCGTGCGACAAAGAACAAAAGGTTGTAGGATTTTTATAACGGCCAATTTACACGATACAATTTTTGTTTACTGATTTGTTGCATGCAACAACCCTACAACTCGCTTACAACTGTTGCGTGCGACAAGAACAAAAGGTTGTAAGATTTTAAAATAAGTTGTTGCATGCGATAAGTTGAAAGCAAAAATTGTATCGTGTAAATTGGCCTTTACACGGCATCAACTTCGCGAAAAATCGTCGTTGCAAAAGGGGGCAAGAGTTCGTTCGCCAAAAAAGCTTTCGGGAATTTCACAGGTTAAAGGTGACATCAATAAATACTGTTTTTCAAGTGTATCATATATCTGACTAATCACTTCCGCCAATTGACCACAGGAACCCCGCAATGATCCAAGGGAGGCAGGGAGTTCCCAAAATAGGACTGGGCTCTACTTTGAGTTTCCCAGTGGATGATTTTGAGGACGAAAAAATGTTTTTATTCAAACTTTCTTTTAAATGATTTCTTAATGACCATACATCGATGAAACTCTCAATCTCCCTATCTCAGTAGCGTCTAAACATGACTTGGGACCGGCGAATTCTGGAAGGGGATCGAGTAGCAGTTTGTCAAACTTTTATGCTTCTTTTTATGTTTCTGGGACTTTGCTGTATTGGTTTACATCCAGCTTCTTGTCTTATTGAAGAAGAAGAGCATACAGATTCTCTTTATACAGATAGTGTCTCGAAAACTGATCAGGACACATGTACAGATCCTAAAGACTGCGAAGTAAGCTATGGACCCCTTTAACTTGTCTATTAATTTTGTTATTTAAGCTTATAGTAACTTATTTGTGTCTCTAAACGGCTAGAATATTGTACAGAAAATCTAATTCTCTAATCAAACAGGAAAGCACCGAGGACCTCTGGTTTGCCCGGTTGGTTGAGCACTGGTCTTCAGTGCAGAAGGCTGGAGTTTGATTTCCCAGGCTGGACCAACACTCAGGGTCACAGTAATTAGTGAAGATTGTTGTAGTGACCCTATCTACTGCTTTAGGAAGGAAAAACCAAATGAACTAATAAACTTTATATAATAATTGGCATATTACGCGTGCTCTGATTGGTCGAACAACCATCTGTGATTAGAGTACACACACATAGATGCCGTCATCGGATCTTACGCGCGCTCTGATTGGTTGGAATGTTTTGATAAATATTATATAGTGTCTATATATTGTATATATTGGTATATATTGTATAGAAGTGTCATAGATCAGCTGATGATTCCATTATAAAATTTCTTTCAAGTAAATTTAACAGATAGATTCCATTTTTCCGTGCGTCTGTACTCTAATCGATGCACAGAAGACGTCAAAATGTGGTGAGAACAACAGTCACACCACTCAACTTCGTCTCGTGGCATACTTTTTTGCTCTCACCACATTTTGACGTCATCTGTGCATCGATTAGAGTATAGACGCACGGAAAAATGAAATCTATTTGTTAAATTTACTTGAAAGAAATTTTATAATGGAATCATCAGCTGATCTATGACACTTCTTAATATACAGATTGCACAAAAAAGAAATCAAAAGGACCAGGACTGTTGGGGCTATGAAAAACATTGTTCAAAATGGTTTGTTACTCCAACTTGCAATGACGAACAAGGCTGGAGACACTTTTCATCGTAAGTGAAAATTTTTATTCAAAGAGGAAAGTCATAATTTGAATTTAAATTTTAATGACTTAACAGAGAAAAACTGTGTTATGCACTGATCTGATTGGTCAATTGGATATCCAATCAAATTGCTGATTAATATACAGTGCAATACAGCATGAAACTTTTCAAGTTCATTAAAAATTTCTAGATAATGTTGCAGTACTTAAGGTTCAAATTCCAGCTGTTTGGGATTCCATGACTAGAAATCAAGCCCAATGCTACATGTAAATTTCATCTTCAGAAAATTCTGTGAATATATTAACTGTTGTTTATTTATTCATCTATCTACTTATCACCTATCCATTTATTGCCATGCAAATTGAAAAGCTGTCTGTTTTTTTGGGGGCCAATAAGAAATGGTTCTCCAACCTCAAAGATTATGATCAAGTTCATGATTGATTATTGATTGAGAGACATTCCCAAAATACTTCTAGGTGCCCACAGTAATAAATATTTATTTACTCATCTGCTCATTATTATTTGATCCACCTACAGGTTAATAACCTACTTATCCATCCCTCCATTCACTTACTCACACACTCATCCCCTAATTCACTCACCAACCTACCAGTCCACCAATCTTACCAAGATTCCCACCTGAACATTCATTCCTATCCACCCATTCATCCTTGTTTGTTATCATTAAATAATATGTTAATTAGTAATGATAATTGATGAACTAATAATTTTCTTTGATGATGATGATAATGATTCAATTGCACTTTTAACAGACATGAAGAGAAGGTTCATGAGTTTTGGAAACAAGCAGACTTTGGATATGTAAAGGACTTTCAAGATAATTTACTTGAAGTTTGTAAACCTAAATCTAAGGTATTTTGTTAATTGATCCCTTCTTGAATAAACCAAACTGTTGCTTTTCTACAATGTGTGACAGTGAAAGAATTTGTTGCTGTGATAAATCGTAGACAGTAGAAGTCTACGATTTATTCACAGCAACAAATTCTTTTGAATTGAATTCTGTGACATGCACAATTTGAAACGACTATAACAATTATTCACATGTATTCACTATATTGTTAACCAAGCACAGTCAATGTGTGCATGGTGTACAAGAATTCTTTGTTGATATTAAAGACAGAAACAAAAGGAGTACAAAATCATCGACATCGCTTCAATATTTACCTAACTTTGCATTTATTTTAAACCTCCTAAAAAGTTTTCAATTAACATGAAAATCCGTTTGCTTATAGCGTATTAATCAGTTACGCTCCTCAGGAAAAATAAAGAAAAAAATTCGATCAGTTTTCTAATGATCACATGTTTTGTGAAAATGCCCATAAAACTGGAGAAGTTTTCAGCTTCACCCACATATCATTCGCTTTGGCGAAATCGCGTTGCTGTCTATCCTTCCAGTTTTTCCATAAAGTACTAGGGGGATATGAGAATAGAATGAGCAATTTTGGGGGTAAATAAATATCCAAAAAGTAGTAAAATTTGCCAAGGGAAGTCTGGTCTTCAATTTTTGCATTATAAATTATACCCTTAATTTAAAGGACCTAAAATATCTTCAAATCCGTCTTGTAGATTTTAGTGAGACTTCTTTCAGAAGAAGGCAAACATCCAAGGTATATGTAGTATCGAGCATTTCCTTAGCAAATGGATTTGAGATCCAAAATTGGACCTGAAGCTTAAAATACATTTGACATCATTATCACGTGATATTCTGTCCGATCTCCCCAAAATACATTCAATATTGTTTTTCAGTCTATAATTATGTAACTAATGTGTTATAATAGGATATGAAATTGAAGTCAATCTGTTTAGGCATGAGAGTTTCAAAGTTATTAAAACTCATCGACAAATGCGTTTGGAGCTTAGGTGCCAGGGTGAGCGCAGGTTGTGAAGGCCACTGCCCATGCAGGAAGGTAACCATGGCAACCAGGGCCACAGCTCACCACCAGCACCTGTCACACTGAAAGACAGTGGAAAGTATACCTACCTGAAGGAAACGTAGCAACCTAGAGGTGGGAGGGTGGGGAAAAACTTGCATGCCTCACATGAATGAGAACAGCACTGCCAAAGCTGCCAGTAAGCAAGCCCCTGAGAATATCAGTAGGTTCCCCCAAGCCTGAGTGGAAAGCCACTGTGCAGCAAGATTGTCTCGGTTTTAACTTCGCCTAAATTTCATTCAGCCACATGAAGGTGTTCATGTAAAATTATGGGGTCGAGCCACCTTGATAGGTCATTTTCATTGGTATTCCTTCAAATATAATAATGTCTGATTTTGAAATGTTGTAGGATTGGTGGATCAAGACTATCTTGTTCTAAGCAACTTTCTTACTGCAAAGCTGAAAATCTTTATATTGATTTGAGAGAAGATGGGAGATCAATACATGACAGGTGATTATCACACAGATAGTATGAAGGGGAGCAGTGGATGAACTTAGGAAGCAGGGGAGCTACCACACAGAAGAGGGTGGCAGAAGCAGAGATGTTGTTAAGTGTTGAGCTACTAGGATTGAACTTATAGCCCTTGGAAATCCATCTTTTGATATAATGTTATTTTGAGGAAAGTGGATACATTTGCATACATGATGTTTAAAGCAGATTTCATATGAGTGTGAAACAGACTTGCACCTGTGCCATGACTGTGCTGTGTTGTTTTCACAGTTGTATGATCTACACTAGATGCAAGGCTACATCTCAGGACTGAGGATTTACTATGCAATGCTTGCCTGGGTCTTTTCCTCTCTCTTCTCCCCTTCTCCCTACTCGCCCCCATTCTTTGCTCGTCCAGGTATTCTTGGTGCTCGCTTTTACTGAAGGGAAAAGGAGGCACTGCTCGCAGTCTAGATTTAAAAATGCAACAAATAATAATAATTAATTTAATCCATGTGCAGGTTTAAGGCTGATATGTTTAAAGAAGGCCAGATTGGTGGATTTTGCAGTGTAGATTCTCAAGCTCTTAAATCTCTTTATCAAGGATACAGAATGGAGCTGACTTCATGGTAAATAGTCTGCATTCAGTGAACTCGCTCAGAACATGTCATAAGAATTTGTCTTCATTTAAGAGATACTACTGTGGAATTTAAAGGAACTATTGGAAGTAAATTTTCTATTAAAAAAAGAAATAAATAAAAATCATCTAATACATCCATAGATATTCATGGTTTAGAGATTCTGGTGAAAGTGATGAATTTTTATCAAAGACTAAGCTGGTACCTTTTTGGGGTATTTTTATCCCCGAGGCTGGGCCACTTGCAAGGGAATTATAATGTTTAGTAGCTTTTTGAAATCAACAGCTAAGATAGAATATGCATTTGCTGCATTTGTCCAGTGAACGTTTTTGACAAAATTTACCAGTGAATGCATTTATTTGTTTCTTATTATTCATCTAGGTATGATCAAATAGAGAAGTTTTCTTCTATACCTTTCAACCCAATTAAAGGTGGTCATTGTGATGTAATAGTGGAAAGGCCAACAATCTTTATGAAGCTTGATGCAGGTACACTATACAGAGATTCTTTTATGGTAGCATTTAATGACCTAGTTAATGCCACTCTCCAATACATGGCTCTTATCTAATTAATGCCCCCCTTAAAATTCAAAATTTGTTTTAAACATCTCTCTCCAATAAACATATCATACTATGTCTAATAGATGCCCACCCCACATCCTGGGCATTAATTAGATCATCTACGATATTCCTCTAGCTAGTATAACAGCAGTTTTTGTGTGAGAGTGAAATGGACCATGTCATGACAAGAACAGAATGCCAAGAATTTTGTCATTCATATATATTTTTTCAACAATTCATTGCAGTTGTCAACATGTATCACCATTTTTGTGATTTCTTTAACCTTTATGCCACTCTTCACGTCAATGGCTCCTTCAGTCAGGATGTCAATATAGTACTATGGGAAAGTGTGAGTATACTGCTGCATTTTAACAGATTGTATTGATGGGTATGAATGCACGGTGTCAGTGCTTGATACAGAAATTATTTCATGTCCTTAACCCTTCTCTCTAACCACCTCACTCTATCAGTGAATAAATTATTGTCAATTACACAGGAAAAGATTATTGATTCCCAACTTGGGGTTTACCTGGGTCTAACCTGGGAAAAGGTTCTATTTTTCTTGGGAAATCTATAATGCCCAACCTTGTAAAAATAGAACAGACTCCCAAGTTAGACCAAGGGAATCCCCATATTTGACCCAATTAGTTGGGAATTGACATTTTTCCCTGTGTTATTGTGTATCTGTTATTTTTTTTAGTTTGCCAGATATAGTCTAGGAAATTTTGAAGTCACCTGGAAGGCTTTCACCAAACATCCAGTGTTGTATTTAGGACATGAATATGCAAGGAAAAGGGTACGAATTAAATTTGTTGATTTGACTAGAAAACAACATCTCACCACCTACTTACTGACACCTTACAACCACTAACTGACACCTTTACAACTGCTTACTGACACCTTACCAACCACTTACTGACACCTTACCAACCACTTACTGACACCTTTACAACTGCTTACTGACACCTTACCAACCACTTACTGACACCTTTACAACTGCTTACTGACACCTTACCAACCACTTACTAACACCTTACCAACCACTTACTGACACCTTTACAACTGCTTACTGACACCTTACCAACCACTTACTGACACCTTACCAACCACTTACTGACATCTTACCAACCACTTACTGAGACCTTTAATGAACCACTTCCTGACACCTTATCAACCACTTACTGACAGCTTACCAACCACTTACTGACACCTTACCCACCACTTACTGACACCTTACCAACCACTTACTGATACCTTACCAACCACTTACTGACACCTTTACAATTGCTTACTGACACCTTACCAACCACTTACTGACACCTTACCCACCACTTACTAACACCTTACCAACCACTTACTGACAGCTTACCAACCACTTACTCAACACCTTTACAACCACTTACTGACACCTTACCAACCACTTACTGACACCTTACCAATCACTTACTGACACCTTACCAACCACTTACTGACACCTTTACAACCACTTACTGACACCTTACCAACCACTTACTGACACCTTACCAACCACTTACTGACATCTTACCAACCACTTTCTGAGACCTTTAATGAACCACTTCCTGACACCTTATCAACCACATACTTACACTTACCAACTACTATATACACTTAATGAACCACTTACTGATGCCTTACAAACCAGTCAGTAGCACCATACCAGACATTCACTGAGGGTATACTATGTCTGAGTTGAGCTCTGATCATGCATTTATCTGTATTTACAGGTCTGTTTCAAGCAAGCAATATTTTCTCTTCTGCCAAGGATGGTCTTTGGTCTTTACTACAATACACCAATAGTAGGGATACACCATATTTTAATAGTATTTCTCTTGTTGTAAAGTTAATCAGGGAAGGATTTATTTAGCAAAGAGTCTGGTTATAAAGGGCAGGGGTGGATTTAGGTGAGAGTTGCAGGGGTGCACAGCCCTCCTGAACTGACTTTAGTCTCTTTTCTTCTTCATACTTTTCCAAAATATCTCCTCAGTCCTGTGGAAAGTTTGCAATAAATATTTCTCCTTCTTCTTATCTCTGAATAGATCCCTGGTTGCTCAAACAGTGGACTTTTCAAGGCCTTTTCTGAATATGTACTTGGTAAACTTGGCATAATACAGGAAAGAAATATTGAGGTATTACACTTACATGTATTACATTACATTACAATTACTAGACAAGAAATGGTTGTTTCTTGTCGCTGGTGCAAGTTGGTTCTATAATAAAATGACAATTGTACCATTTATTAAAGAACTGACCATTCTATTCACAGCTGGTTTAATTGACTTTATGTAAATTAAGTGGTTTTAGTAACTTGTTTGGCGTAGTTAATTGGTTGAGAGTCCTCTGCCTTTTGGGCATCAGACTCAAATACATATTACTCACTTCGGAAGAGAAAATTTTCAGTTATCATATTTTCAATTCCATTTTCTTTCTAAGGATGCTGATGAACCTATTAGAGTAACATTTTTATCAAGGGGAACACAATTTAGGGTCGCACTTAATCAAGATGAGGTCAGTATTATGTACTTATTGACTGAGTGGGAGGGCCAGACTTGAAAATATTTGGCTTCAGGTTATCACAGCCATACAGTCCAAGCGCAGTGTGAGGTCTGTACAAATGACCAAGAGCCAAATATTTTCACATCAGGCCCAACCTACTGTAACTCAGTCAATAAATACATTTATTATATGGCTAGGTAATTTCCTGAATTATGATTGGCTAACGCATGGTCTGTATTTTGCCATATATCAGGACCGCTGTCCTGGATGAAAAGAAAAGTTTGAGTTTGGTAATTGTTTTAGCGGGACTTCTCAAAGCCATATAATAAATAAGTTATATCATTGATCTTGTTTCATCAACCATTAGTAATTTTATTACCAACCAACAAAGAAATATTAGATATAATAAATAAGTTATTAACCTCGTTTGCTCGGTCTGTATGGGAAAATATCAGACCTCAGTCTTTTTGTACAGACCTCGCTACGCTCGGTCGGTACTGTCAAGACCTCGGTCTGATATTTTCCCATACAGACCTCACACTCGGTTATTAACCCTTTAATAAGCAAAGACAAAGAGGATGTAAGAGTGTGATTTATGTGAAGTTGTTGACACGTCACCATTCAATTATGGTTACTAAATATGTCATTACTAAATCCAATATGCATTGTCCATGTCATTTCATGACTCTTGGCAAGGCCATAAAAATAACACAGCAAGGAAAAATATTATAATGTCATTTGACTGCTTAGCTAATAGATGCAGCCAAGAAGGTGGAAGGTGTAACTGTGAGAATAGCAACCTATTCTTGGTAAGAACAACATGGATATTCATTTTTATAGTTATTATGACATATTGGTTATAACATATCTATGGTTACCATGGTAACACTGGTTCACCAAAAGGTTGATGTAATATGTCTATGTGATGATTGTTGCTATGGGAACACCTATTTATTATAAAAAATGTTAGTGATGGAAGCTTGCTGTAGGAATTATTGTTGTCATGGAAACCAGATGAGAAAACAGGATAATGATGATGATGATGATGGTAAAACTTTTTCAAACAATGTTGTTACTATAATTTTGTTTGTCATTAATCTCCTTAATATACTCATGATTGCAAGTTGACTTAAATCTTTTTCTTGTAGGGATATGCCTTTTCTTGAACAGATACAGGTAGGACAGTATATCAGGATAGAGTAGATTTCATAAGACTGTGAAAATGGCACTGCACAGTCATGCAAATATCCATCTATGGATCTACCTACCCACCCTTCCAAATCATCTGTCTGTCTGTTTGTGTCTGTCTGTCCTTTCATCCATCCATCCATCCATCTATCCATCCATCCATATCAAAGCTGATGGCATAAATGTAAAAATTACTCCAGTCACATCACATCACATGGGGTGACATTATTGTAAAATTCATCCATTTATTCAGTTTTATTGTTTGTTTTCAGTCAACTCACAATAGTGATCTATTCATTGGCATGCATGGTGCTGGATTAACACATGCACTTTTTCTACCTGACTGGGCTCTTTTATTTGAATTGTAAGTCTTAGCATTTTACTACAGTCAAACCTGTCAGCAACCTCCAAAAATGTCAAGATAAGGTAGTCGCTTAAGAGGTGGTCACCTACAACAGTTAAGAGCAACGATCAGCAAAAATCAAAGAAAATCATAATTTTCGTGGCAACGGTGAATCCTCCGATTTCGTTCATATTACAGTGCTAGGTAGGCCTTTAGGAAGTATGAATCGTGGTATATTTTATTTCAAAAAAAATCTCTTTGTTTCGGAGAAAAACAAGAAAATCGAATTTGCCCCTAATTAGCGCTAAATTTAGACCCAAATGTAGCCCAAGTTTGAAGCTCTCGTGAAACTTTGGAAATAGTCTACTGCCATTAATATTTCTGTGCATTTTAGAAGGGTATACCAGCTATGGCCTGCAAGCATTTTTGTTGAATTTACTTGATATTTTCACTGGAAAAAATATTTCTTTGTAACCCTTGTTTTTCGCCGAGGTAAAAGTACGCTAAGTGCAAAAAATTATTTCAACACATGCTACACAAAATAAACAGCCCATATTAAGAATTTAGGAAGATTTAATAATGTTCTTTTCATTTATGGAAAATATTTTTTGGGTATTTTGTTGTGCGATCGATAAGAGTGATTTAAACTTTGACAAAATTAGCATTAATTTCACTGTCGGCAATATCAAAGGAAAAGGCAATTAGCGTTACTCAAGTTTATTTACAACCAAAAGCTCGTAAAATAATCCTCTGATATATTAAAAAAAACATTTTCTACTTGAATAAATGTTCTAAATTTTATTCTAGATTTAAAAAATCTTACCACATTTTTCTATTTTCAAGATTAATCTCCTACTTGTCATTTAAAGTCAGCCGCACTTATGCAGACCAACGCATAGGCTATATTGGTAAACATTTTGGTTTTCATGGCCTTTTCCAGCACATCAACAAAAACTATAGTGAACTTTAGATTACCCTTCCTTTATTAGGAACCCGTATTCAACGTACTTCGGGCCAGGTTATACAGCGTATATATATACATGTGCTATTTAGTATGTGTTACAATACTTTGAAACAGGATTTAAACAATATACATTATTGTGAGTGTACTAATGAAGAAAAACTTGTTTCCTATCTTGTGACCTGTGTTTTGAAACTGAAATTTCTTCGCGACATTTTAATTTCTTTGCCGTAAAGAATTATAGATGAGCGCATAAATGCTATATCCCCTTACAAAAGTTTCAACGTAGTAATTCGCACTGGTTCCTTATAATACAAATAGGCAGATATATATAGCAAACGCACGCAATGCAAAACAGGACGTAATGTCGCAAACACAAAACCGGGACGTTAGTGCGGATGCCATTTGGCTTGTTTTCGGGTCCCCCTCAAAATGTTGTTGACGTCTAACGTTCGTTTTTAGCATTCGCCAGTACACGCTGCCCTCGGGCTTGGGACCTTCTATATACAGAAGGGTAGGGACACTCGTCCGAAATTTTGAATATGATGCCGAAATGGTACACGAGTCTCATCCAGATGGGGGTGGAAACACTTGATTTTGCGCTTATTTCAGTTTTAATAGTATTAAAGACAGCATCTTTGAACAGCTACTTGTAAAGTTTATGCTGGTATCTTATTTATTGAAAAACACCCTTAAAGTTACCAGCTCAGTCTCTGGTAGTCCAGTTAAACTTTTGTGATGTACAAGATTGTTTATTTCGACCCCTAGAAGTTACAACAAGCATCTCCACCCAAAGTATATGGGAGTACCCCAACCCGCGGACTGCTGCGTGATCTTCAACGTCACATCGCGTTTGATACGTCTACCTTTTACTGAGTACAGGAGAGCATAAATAGGAGACTGAGACATACGCGTCAGGTGATGTGACGGATTGCCCCGCATAATCTGACACTTGAGCGGGCTAAGAAATATATTTTAACAGAAAGCTTTCGAAAATAATCATGTGACGGGGACGGATTTTCGAAGGTGGTCTAAAAAACGTATCCTGACCCGGATGCGCGCGCGTCTAAAAATATGAAAAAGAACCAAAAAGACTCACATGATAAAATACTTATTGCCTGAGTTTGGTCGGAAAAGAAGGGAAAATATTTGGGAAAATATTTGGCTCTCAGTCATTCAGCACGGCCATGACCTCGAACCAGGTGTCTTCCCTTTTGCCTTTCCCACTCAGTCAGTAAGTAGATAATATTTATTTGCCATGCATTCACTTTCAGCATACACGCGATGACAGTGTTAGAAAAAAATAGCTCAAATCTGGGTCTATGTATGAAGTTAGGCCGCCGAAGGTTTTATAGGGCGCGTACCTGGTTTATGCCCTCCTACTGCGTACTGTATAAAGAAAGGTCGTTCCGTCTTAGTGAGGTATTGGAAAGGGTGTGGACCTTGGAGCGGAACCTACTCTCCCACATCCTTTGCCAATTATTACAAGGAACCACGTTAACTTACATAATTCAATGTACACAGCTACATTTGTTGACTAGTTCAGTAAGAAGTTCGATGTAAGGCATCTTGCGTTTGACTTTTATACCAGATGTGTCAAGCTCCATAGATGAACAAATGTCTCTCAACATTTGAACAGAAAACTGAGAGAGTTTGGAATTTTTAGAGATTTCGCAGATGTTGTAAGAGTCATACATGACGGGATGTTGAAGAGCAATGGTATTCATCACTTCCTCTGTCAGCTCTTGGATGAACTGTTCAGCGGCGTCTAATTGATCTTCATGACTAGCTTCTTGTTCGTCTTCATTTTCGTTGGAGGGGAGAGTTTTCCCTCTTGCCAAGCGAGAGAAATATCCAGAAATTTGTTGAGGTGACAAAAAATCACTTTTTTTGAACAAGCGAGAACCATCTGGAGCCTTTGCTCTTCTCATTGATTTTGAAACTGTAACCGGGTCTGCTTTGTGTCCTGTTTCTTCTCCAGCTTTGAAAATCTTGTAGAGGTACGTTTTCTGTGTCTCAGTAAACCGGATCTTTTTCCCTGTTGACTTTAATGCCCAGCCCATTGGTGGTAACGAATCCCTTGCACTTTCTACTGGTTGTTGACCTAGAATGTCAGGAATCTCGCGAATCTCACTTGTTCCATGCTCAAGCATTGAAGCGTAAAGTAGCATTGACTTATCATAAAGTGTTTGGTGTTCGAGGGAGTACTTATGATCTCCACAGTCAAGGTGTTTCTCAAGCGACGAATATCGTTGAAACGATTTGATACATCCTTCTTCTGGGCAGAAAAACAACCTTTTGGCATTTTGGCCTTCAATACTATTTTCCTTCTCATCTTCTTCACAATCGTCGTAGTTTTCCTCTTCTTCGTCAACACTATCACATTCATGTTTCTTTTCTTTGGAAATTTTTCTGGCCTTTACTGGAACAAACGAAATATCTGGAATTCGAGGTCCTGCTTTAATGTTCAATTTTGGTATGTTGTCTGGAACACTAAGATCACTCCAAAGGAAGAACTTTCCAGCGCCGATACCGTATGCTCTCCAAACGGTCAAACCTGTCTCACTAAACTCAATGTTGTTGATGTAACTGACACCATCCCATTTCACAGACTTGAAACCTGAAGTAGACTGTGGGCCACTCAAAGTCACTCTCACTCCTGGTACTCCTCCATATGACTCAATTGCACTCTTCATCTGTTCTGCGGTGTCGATGTCATGACCCGAGTGCAGATATCTCCTCATGTGGCCTTTGATAGTCGCCGCCTTTCGGTCGCACGCTGCCTTACCACCTTGTGGGTCCGAGAAATCGATTCTCGATAGATTCATTCCATTGTTGGTAGCAATTTGATTGACTGCGAGCATTGTCGAAGCAGAGTGATAACAACCTGCGTTGTCTTGTTTCATGTATATGGACTTTACATCCGGAAAAGTACTCTTCAGCTGGCGCAAAACATCATCAAAGATAGCTAAGACAGTTGGGCTGTCCTGATTGCAGTTTTCAAAAATGTGTACAAACGTTAGCATTTGTAGTTCTTGCTCAATGGTTTTTCTTAAAGCCACCGTTAGGTGCCAGGATATACCGCGTTTCCCAAACCAATCTCGCTGGCTTTCGCGATACTTTCGCGGTAAAAACTTCATCGCCCAATCAGACACCAGAGTCACAGAGACATTATTCAAATTCTCCAACACTTCGTTTCTCGCAACATCCTGGTTCACTGATCGAAGAAGATGGGCTTTCCAGGCTTCAATATTTTTCACAGATTCGCCCATTATATATTCCATATCTTCTTTTTCTTCAGCCGAGCACTGTACATTGTCTATAGTTGAACGAATTTCTTCCAGAACAAGATGTAGCAAATCACATCGATCACACTTCATATGATGTTCATGGTTACATGCTTCTTTGTAGTCAGAATCATTTGGGTAACTGAGGGCATACATTCTACAGTGATCGGCAACTTGTGAATTGCTAGAAACATGCACCTAAAAGAGACAATGAACATTCGATATTTAAGGACGTTCATTTGTGCACTCACTTGTATATGAGCATTGGTTGTTGTGCTGTTTAAAATAGTTTTGTTTAAAAAACGCGCATGAACAATATGTGAATAGAACTGCCTTTCTCATCCCGCCAACACCGAAACCACTCTACACCTGACACCTCTGCAAGTCCTGTTGTACCTCTATGCCCGAAATGCTCACTAAGACGGAAGAAGAAGGAGAACTAATCTCGAAATTATAAGATTTTAGAGCATCCACTAATGTTATTGACTGTGCAGTAAATGATATTAGTTCTTCCTTACCTTATAATCACCTTTAAGGTAACGTTTTGCTTGTTTTAGCTTTTCAGTTGTGTCTTTAGCCCATGTCAGACCCTTTTCATGTTCATCCCCAATTTTTTCGACAATGGCTTCTAGTTGATCAAAGGCTTTGGCCCCGGTTGCTGAGAAATAATCAAGGCCCTGGAGAGATTTTCGCGTTGAAGCAGAACAGACATTGAGAATTCTTGAAAGTGTACTACGGCTTGCGGGATCAAATTCGACATCTCTGCAGTAGCCTTGGTATTGACGAATTATCTGCTCAGGTATGAGAGTGCGCACAACGTTTGGGATTTTCAGTTGTTCACCTGATGACAGTTTCAGTGTTTTCTCTCCGAAAGGAAGATCTTGAATAATATGAGTACTTGTGATAAATGTGAGAAAATGTTCGACTTTCTCTTGGCTTACATACATTCTTGCGTTCTTAGTAGGAGATATAGCAGCACCTCTGCCATGTAATAAGATGTGGTGTCTTGCAACGTTGAAACGGTAAGGTGTCAAGTCAGGTATCCACTTTAACAATTCCTTGTAACTAAGTTTGTCTGCCATAATTGATAATATTTGTCGTCTAATGCTCCAGTGACTTCCATTATAGTAGCATTCGCAAAGTGAGTCCATGAGAGAGTGATCTATTCCTGTTAATTCAAGGTTTGATTTGTCACTTAAAGTATTAAGAAGCTTTGCAGACTGTTCCGGAGCAATTTCTTCTAAGCACGCTGTTACTACCTGTCTTGCTTTGCGCGTATAATAACGTTGAGTGCGCGTAGAAGCTTCTTCCCACGACGTTGAAAGCGTATGTCGAATAGGGCTGATATCGCGTGATGCAAGGAATTTGTTTAACTTTTCTCCTGATGTTTCAATGGAAAATGATTTGTCTTCAGTGACAATCGTTGAAGAGGCCTCAAATATTTCGTACGAGCTCATGGGTGTGTCTGCCAATGTAGTGCTCAGGAGAGATTCGCCGGATGGGCTTGGTAACGACACTGGTTTAAATGTCACCTCGTCATCTTCCTAGAAATACAGGAGTTCTTGATTATTAAACAATTTCTGTCAATTGATGTCACAAGGACCCTTATTTCAAAAGTACGGTGTTACGTAATTCACGGGCTCAACTCGGGTCAACCTGCATTCTAAATATACATAGCTATATAACAAAAGTACTCCACTTTTTCGTACAAAAAAGGGCCGTCGCTCCATAGAGATAAGCTTAGGGGGCATGATTGCTTTCGAACAACTAGTCAATTTTCGTTTCCCACTTCTACTAATGCATAAATAATCTCTTACCAGACTCAAATCACACATCTTTTCTATTGCTTCATCTTCTACGGTTTCTACGATTGGATCCAGGTTCTCCGAGTTCATGTGCCTCAATTTCTTTCTGCAGTTAGTACAAATCCCTATTTGCATAGAAAATCAAAGCATTTTCTAAATTCTAATCACTACATAGGCGTGAGCAGCCCTTTATTTTTAGCCGACACGTCCTTGCGCACACACAATTTTGGCGTCAATTATCAAATCCAGAATCCTTCATCGAAGTTGCTCGATTCCATAAACTTGATTGCTCAAATAAGAAAATATATATAACAAATAGATCAAACATAAAATAACACTGAGCTTCAAAATTGAAATCAAAAGAAACATGGATGTACATGTGATTCCGGAAATAAACCCGTCAGTTTGTAACTGACCCAAAACAAGACTCTTTGCATTTTATATTTCTCTAATAAACATTATGACATGAAGAATCCTACCTGAGCCAATCTGAACAAGAATTCCACTTTTTGATAGTATAAGATGAGAATCATTTCTTCCCATGCCTCTTTCGTACTTCGGCCACTTTGTTTTTGATTTCCCATGATTCGAGATCAACGTGGGCACTTGACACCTTGTACTCGATCCTCTGGTCCAACCTAATCCAAGTTTTGAGCGATGATGTGGACAGATTGTCCAAGTATCAATGTATGCCGGACATGAAAATACACCAGCACGATAAAGAATCAATTCTACTTCACTTTCTGGTCCGGAAAAGCTAAAAGTTCTCTTGTGTGCACGTATGTCCTTATTACAGGCCAGAAGAGGAACTGTTCGATTGTATTTAACCCTCACATCTTTTCTATCTTGCCCGCAACAATCTCCGAGCAACTGTTTGAACGAACAGCACACTTCTTCCATGATCAACATTAATCAAAGCTGTTCAAGTAATGTAGTAATCATAAAACAAATACACCAAATTATGCATGTAGATTTCAGTGTCATTTCCATTTTCAATGCAACTTTAAATGTCACGCGATTGTCCATGTAGAACACTAACAAATGGTGTTTCATTTTAATCTTTATCCTAAATAACATATTTATTTGAGTAGAAAAATATTCTAATCAATTTGTGGGTTATTTTACGAGCTTCTGGTTGTAAATAAACTCGCGTTACGCTAATTGCCTTTTCCTTTGATATTGCCGACAGCGACATTTTTGCTATTTGTTGCTAAGTTTAAATCACTCTTATCGATCGCACAACAAAATACCCAAAAAATCTTTTCCATAAATGAAAAGAACATTATTAAATCTTCCTAAATTCTTAATATGGGCTGTTTATTTTGTGTAGCATGTGTTGAAATAATTTTTTGCACTTAGCGTACTTTTACCTCGGCGAAAAACAAGGGTTACAAAGAAATATTTTTTCCAGTGAAAATATCAAGTAAATTCAACAAAAATGCTTGCAGGCCATAGCTGGTATACCCTTCTAAAATGCACAGAAATATTAATGGCAGTAGACTATTTCCAAAGTTTCACGAGAGCTTCAAACTTGAGCTACATTTGTGTCTAAATTTAGCGCTAATTAGGGGCAAATTCGATTTTCTTGTTTTTCTCCGAAACAAAGAGATTTTTTTTGAAATAAAATATACCACGATTCATACTTCCTAAAGGCCTACCTAGCACTGTAATATGAACGAAATCGGAGGATTCACTGTTGCCACCTTTTCTTTGACCGATCGTGACCTCATCTCTTAACACCATAGGGATCTAAATTCTGAGTCGTATGTTTACCTCAGATAATTTACTCTCATATAATTTCCATAAAGGAGCAAGGATGGACTAGTTGGTAAGCAAGGGTGACCGAGTGGTGAGAGCGCCGGTCTGTCACTGCTGTGGTCCCTTGTTCGATCCCCGGATGGGGCATAACATGTGGCTTGAGTTTCTTGTTTGTTCTCTCCCTTAACTTGCTTCGAGGTTTTTTTCTCCGGGTTCTCCGGATTTTCCTCCCTCAGTAAAAACGAGCTAGTTTAATTTCGATCTAAGCTGTGCTCCGTGATCAGACATGGGTCGTATGGTGGCTGCTACGTGTATGCATGTGTATGTAAATTTGTATGTAAATGCGTGATTGTTCAATTGTCTCGTAATGAAAGCGCCCTTGTAAACCTTCGACTCAATCACGTTGAGCTGCGCCCTTCATAATTCAGCACTTGGCTGCAAGGAAGGGCGATGAGCTACTCCTAATTCATTTATTTATTTAAGTGCACTGCCTTCATTGCAAGAGATGGTCTGACTGTGATACCCAGTAACCTTGCTTACGGAAGGTGGTCGCAAGTGGGGGTTTGACTGTATTTACAAGGAAACATCAACTATAGTGTATTATGTATTGCCAGGGATATAATAATTTAGTGGTTATGCACCAGCAAAATTGTACCTAACTCATTTCAACATCTTAACCCACTTTTTTATAAAGAACTTGCAGACCTTGGTTATACTGGTTTCATTTGCTGATGTCCTTTTGTAAAAAAAAACATAACGAAATCCCTGTTGATTGCACCATTCTAAACCCAAATGGTTGTGATCCCACCCATTCCTTGCTCTTCTTTTCAGTTCACTCTCTTGTATGTCACGTCCCATTCTTTCTTTCACTTTTCCTTTCCCGCCTTCTCTTGACTTCTCACTCTCTGTTCTGAGGTTTTCCTGACCTACGGTAAACCATGCGACAGGTACTTGTGTATATTATATTTGAAGCTATTTTTTGTTTTTGTTTTTTAATTTTTTATGATAATTTTTTGTAGATACAATTGCGGTGATCCAGACTGCTATCGCGATCTAGCAAGAGTTAGGTAAATATAAGTTGTGCTTAAAGAACTTTGAAATAAGCGTACAACCACAGGTAGCCCAAGTTCACTATGAGAGATGATTTACTACACGTGTGGCCCGTAAACCCAACGAAAATCGCTGAAACTTACATAGGAGGTAATTGAGAACAACAAGAAACCACTGTCAGTAAATAGGTAAATTTTATTAAGATTTAAGGCAAAAATTGTACGTTCTAGTCACTTACATTCTCTAGTAAATCATCTCTCATAGTGAACTTGGGCTACCTGGGATACAACAGTGAGAATGACAATTACTACGATTTTTTTCTATTTGCAACAAAAACTTTAAGGAAGCCCTTGACGATTTCCGTGTTTAGATTGCTTTTTTTACATTTTTAAAACTTTTACTGAAATCGTGAATCTTTATTTGGCATCTTTCACTGAATTTTATTACATGTAATATGTTATCTTGATGTTTCAGGGGTTTGAATTATATGACATGGGAAAAAAGTGACAAAGTAGTTGAAAATACCAAGGTATAATCTATAAACAATTAGACTAGTCTGTGGTTTTCTCAATTAAGTTGTTTCTGGGACGCACTGTATTTAAATATTTAGAGGGACGCAACCTTATTGGTGCAGTAACCTTTTAGTACAACGAAGGATAAACACCTCGTACAGTTTCGTGTCCAGCTTTGTGCTAAAAAGATAACTAGGGTCTGTTCACAGTGCAACATTACTTCTATAGGTTTAGAGGGAGAGAGAATTTAATTCTAGCTCTTGTCACTCCTGTTTTTTTTTCCGTCAACGAGTGCAGTAGCGACCGTTAGACAGCATACACAACAGTATTCTGGATGATTTTTTTCACGGTTTTTACACGGTGCAATTTTGTCAGTAATTTTTCTCGCAATGGCGTAGTGAGAAACAAGTTACACGAACGGTTGCAGCGTGTAACATACTCTGCATTGCTCAAAATCACTGCGAAAAAAAGGCAACAGCAACGTTTTTCGTTCGTGCAACTTGTTTTGCAACACCATTGCGCGACATGTTGCAGAAAACAATGCACCTTGTTATAACTGAATGCCTTTACCGAAATGAAAATGCATAAATGTGAACAATATCTTAGGGTTTTTATAATCACTTTATGTATTCATTTGTTTGTTTAGTTTACTTTTAAAATAATTACTTCATGAATTACTTCAGTTTGAATAATTGTTTTGTTTGCATAGGAACTTCATCCCGAATACTCCGACCACCCAAAGTTTAGAAATTACGAGTTTGACGTCCAGGAGTTTTTGCGGCTATTCAAGATGGCCGTAAATCAAGTTCGTCATAACTTGTCAAATTTATCAAAGCAATCTCACAACTAGGAATTCCAAATTATTGAACATTATTCAAAATTTTTGCATTTTTTCACAATCCATCAATTTACCATCTTTTTCAACATTTTATTGTAATATATATCATAGATAGAAATCAATTAATATTTGGTATTTGGTAAATTAATATTTGTATCTTTAAAGATAATAAAAATATTTATATTATACAAGGGAAAACTTCAAAATGTTCCCTTACTGAGTTGAGTTATCTTTTTTTAAACTCTTTAATCATTCAATTCCGTCTCCTACAGCGGCTCCAAGACGGTATGACGCCAACAGAATTACTGTTCAAAACAGCATATTAACTTAGCAACTGGTTTGATCCCATCGTTGCTACGTGAGACCTGACGTCACTGGAGCCCTAATGTAATTCTCGAAATATAGTGGAAATGAGAATCATATATCAAGATACCTTTCAAAACAAAAGGAAAAACGGTCTTCTCTTTACTAAACACACTGTTTGGGTTGTGGAAAGGAAAAATATTTGGTTTAATTTTCGAAAAAGCGTCTCTTGAAATTTAGCAAAGCACCGGCCTACCGTTGATATCATTGCACACGCATTGCAAAACGCTGAACAGTTTGTCACGTATTTTACTTATATATATTAAAACGACGACAACGTTTTAGCAGAAAATTCCTGATGCAGTTGTGGTTACTCTTTTAGAAGTGTTTTTTAACGTTTTTCTCGAATTCTCGTGCGACGCCTAAATTGTTCCAATTTCGCCAGCTCTTTGTTCTCCGACTGTTATCACTTCATGACCACAATTAATAGTTAAGCTGATGTAACACGAAATGATTTTGCAACGACGATTTTTGACCCCGTGTAACAAGTCAGACGGAACCCAATTTTTAGCCCAATTTTTGCTTTGGCAACACTTTGCAAGTTTACTGACAACTTTGACCCAAGTTGTACCAGCATTGCGCGAGAAATCGTCGCTGCAAATTTTTCTCAGTTTCATGACAATCTCAAAAACAAACACACCAAAACAAAACCACTGTCTTGTTTTCTTGTGAGCGCATCTGTCAGATTCTGCCCACATAAGGATCTACCCACCCCTCCCTGTTGATCAAATACTTGTCTATGATTCACTGGACGACGGGGAAGCGTCGTAATGGCGGCAAATGACGAAGGAAACTTGCAGTCTTTGAGATGAGAAATTTCTAGTTTTAACCACGAAACATGGGGCAAAAAGGATCCAAATTAACACCCGAGGAAACTCGTGAGCTTCTGAAGTGCACTTATTGTAAGTTTGGAAAAGTTTTAGTACAAAAATTTAGCTGTCATTTCGTGGAGGTTCCACTGTGCGTGCAGTCGCGTTCTTTGTTTGTTTTTGTTTTTTTCCTGATGCTAAAAATTATTTCCCGTTGCCTCGACAGTTGATAAAAAGGAACTACAAAAATGGTGAGTAGTTGTTCCTTATATCCGCAATTTCTGTGCAAACTTTCAGCTGTGGGTTTTGTATATTGGGAAGTTGTTCTCGTAATTGACTTCAGCAATATTGATGTTCTCGGTAAACACTAGCCGAAGAAAATTCATCTAATAGTCTGTATTTGATGTCGTTTGCTGCCCTTAGGTATAAAGATTTTATGAAAGACTGTCCATCAGGCGAGCTTAGACAAGATGTAAGTTTAAATTGTCGTATTTTTTACTCGTTTATAAAATAAACTCGACATGAAACACGAGGTCAAATCCATCAACTTCGTCTCACGCTCACAAAAATATAAGGTAATCACTTTTACTATAAAATTTAGAATTAAGTTTTTCCTTTATTAGAATTGTACGATAATAAAGAGGTATTTTGAAGTGCACCAGGGAAATACCAGAACCCAACAGCTGCAATTCATATCCGTATCATTTTACTTGATAGCGCGTCACAAACCTCCAGCATTGCCTCAAAATTTAATTGTTCAATAATATCTTTGTGTGATATTTATTATGCCGTTTTCCATAATTTTCTGTTTTTTTACTTGTGGATTTTAAAATTAAAACTCGTGTAAAAGACTTTCTTATATGGATTGTACGAAATTAGTACTTTTAATGTTGTTTCTGACCTCCTACTTTTCCAGGATTTTGTCGAGTTTGTTTGTAAAACCACTCGAATTACTTCCTCTAGCAGTCAAAATGACATAAAATCCTGGCCGGTATTTATAAATAGAGAAAGAGGGTAAATACAAAATATATTCAAATTCTTTATAAATGCAACAGACTTTTGCAAGTGACATTTATGGATTTTGCTGCCATTTTTACATCTTCACTAATTAAGCTTACGTTATTTGCTTGTTTTGCCATTTTCTATTTCTTGTTTAATATTTTTCTTTTTTTCTTTTTCCTCATTGATTCCTAATTAATTATCCCATATATGATACTTCAGTGTCCACTATTCCTATTTTTCTTGGATTTTTTCT
Source organism: Telmatactis stephensoni (assembly GCA_029948255.1). Classification (NCBI taxonomy): domain Eukaryota; kingdom Metazoa; phylum Cnidaria; class Anthozoa; order Actiniaria; family Isophelliidae; genus Telmatactis; species Telmatactis stephensoni. The sequence goes on from JALIZF010001899.1 coordinate 439,619, forward strand.
TTCATTATAACTTTTATATTTTTCTCATATCTTTTGCATTTTTCTTTTCTTTTTTCCCTTAAATGTGTTATTGCCACTCTACGATAATGAATCAAATTGCAGACTGTGGGTTGTGTCAGATATCCAAATATTTATACAATCATGATATTTTGAAATGTTTATCTCTAAAAGAGTATAAAATTGGAATAACTCATTGCAGAGAATATATGTCAGTGCAACCAATGAAATTTCTAGAGATAATAGTTAACCAAAACAAAAACTTCAAGGTAGATCTATTATTACCACTATATAAATTCTCACCCTGTGCTTATCATTTCATTATCAGAGTATAGTTCGAAGAATTGTCTTTAAAGTTTAATAACCAAACTTTACAAGTATTAAATAACTTGTTTTCTCTATTTTTACTGGTTTTAAATTCTTGAGTTTTGACTATAAGTGATTTTTTTATCTGACCATAGTATTTTGGTGAATCTCTTGAGGTTGAATTCCATTTTTGAAAATTTTTGTTTTTGTCCAATTAAAATAAATACGACATTTACTCCAGTTTCAATTTTTTTTTCTGTTGATACTGTAATTTGCAAATACATGTCTAACATAATAATTTTGCAAAATCCAATCTTTCTCTGAACCAAGTAAATTGTAAGATTAATTCTCACATTCGATCTACATTTTCATCATCAAATCAAGAATTTACTACTTATTACATCAGAAAAAAATCCTGATTCCAAAATCCCATTTCACTAGCACCTTATCTTGAGTAAAATTCATTTCCATGAAAAGAGAAATGTTATTGATCAATATTATAATACATTTCAACTGACAGCTAGTCGTAACCAAGACAACACCCTCTTATAATGAAGCCATGCATTGCTTTGTTTGCTAATACAATATCAAGTCTGTCAAGTGTTGGATGAAATGATTAGAATAAGAATACCTGAGTTGTCAGGCTTTTCTTTGAATACAAGTAGCCCATTAGCCGTGAATTTCACAGATAAAAGCTTTTGGAATCATTATATGTTTTTCTTGAAAACTCATTAAACATTTTCAACACATATGATAATATTCAAAAGATAAAAATATTTTTTGTAGATTTGTATCTGAAATTGACTTTTGATACCCAGGGCTTTATTGATAAACATTTATCTTATCACTAAATGAAAATTAATCCCTAAGGGATTATATAAATGAAAGGATTTTGATTGAACTTTGTTCAATGCTAGAGGCTTCTAAAACTGTGGTTCCACATGTTTGCTATGCAAATATCTGTGTAAGAAATTCATAATTTTGTAATTAAAAGTACAAGCAATACTCAGGGTCATGGATAGTTAGAGGGTATTACTAAATAGTGCAAATTACTTATAAAAATAAATTGTAGCCCTCAAAATTTAAAAATCTTCATGTAAATTAAATAAATTATGCTGCTGTGTCACCTTTTATGTTCTTGCCTCACATAATAGCAGCCATTAGTAAATAATATTGCAATTAAGGATATTAATTAATATATGAAAACATACAGGAAGAAAACAAAATCTACATAAGTGTTTTATGACGTGAACTCACTTTCGAGAGGCTGTCTTCCTTTTTCATAAAAATGTATGATCTATCTGTGGTATATTTTAGTGGACATTGTCACATCATTAATCACTTTGTAATTCTCTTGTTAATTCAAAGTATAATATTGCTTATAGTTGTAATTCTTTGAAAAGTGGGCTCCATTAAACTAGCTTAGCTATTAAAACTGGATACATGTATAAAAAAATTAATATTGACTTAAATCAAGAAATAAATAGAAGTATATTGAACATTTTTTTGAAGTCTTGAGGCTTTTTGATGACGTTAGTTATGATCTATAAATTAACATAAATTCCTTTATGTGCATCAATGGTCTCAGATTGTGCAATTTGCCATTAAATTGTTTCAGCTAAGGATTCCACAAGATGTTTATTTTCATTCAGAATAGGACTTGCTAAAAGTGTTCAATTTGCAGATTTGAGGATGCATGGGAAGAAATTTGTAAATTGTAACTTGCATTAAAACCTTAATAATTGAAAAAAATTGTTCAGAATTAAAATTCTGTTGAAAAACTACAAATGGATTAATGTGGACTAAAATTAAAAAAGATACTTTTTAGTGTACACTTATCCTTTAATAAAGTGTCAAAATGTCAACCATTTTTATGGGCAACCCTTTGGGCTTCCTATTTCAAGAAGATAATTAAGTATTTCTGACCTGTGCTTGATATCTATCCACATTAATTTTAAGTGTTATTATATTTGTATTTCAGGAATTTCAAAGAATTTATCAACAGTTTTTCCCTTTTGGTGATCCAACAAAGTTTGCAGCATTTGTATTTAAAGTATTTGACCAGAATGCTGTAAGTTGAGTCATAAGATCCCATCAAGTTTTTCAATGCTATTTTCTCCATTTCCCATTTTTCATTTCTAAAATCTGCCCCCTGTTTGTATCTGCAATATTGTTACGTCAGGAAGCATAGGGCAAAGAAACTGCTCCTACTCTTTTTGTTCCATTTAGATACCATCCAAGCTACCTAAAGGACATGTAGTGGGTTATTAAGTCCTTGGAGGACCAGGCATATTGATGGGCTTTGAACATGACTTTGCAGGGTTTTGCCCAACTGTCTTGAGAAACCTAAACCGACTTCTGTTAATAAAATATCTGGGGTAGTAATATTATCCCATTAAGGGCAACAGCAAGGGAGGGGGTGCTGGAGGGCTGAAGCCCCTCCCTACTTTACTTAAGAATATTTTTTAATTTATATGAGTTCTGCCTCAACAAAGTTTTACATCATCAAGGACTTATCCCCAGCACTTTCAAAAATGCCCTGCCGTCCCAGTATCCCTTGGTGAAGATGATTAAATCTCTTTAGAGTGTTCTTGTTATTATTTTATTGATAATAGCTGCTGTTCATAATTCTACAGGATGGGCATATAAGTTTCAAGGAATTTATCACAGCCCTATCTATTACTTCAAGAGGAAGTCTGGATGAAAAACTTGAATGTAAGTACCACTATAAGGTGGAAAATTTGAAGTGGAATGCAAGTTCTGGTTTTCCCAAATACACATTGCATTTATGTTGTATATCATGCCAAAATTTGTTAAATTAAATTGATTAAAAAACTAAACAAAGAGAGCAGCGACTCTCCCTGTAGCTATTTGGTTAAGGTGCACTAAAATGGACAACAAAATCGTGTAATATTTCATTGCATTCAATATTTTGCATTGCAAGTTGCAGAGCAAATATTGACCATATTACCACCCCATGCACAACAAATTTTTTGTTGTTGCGTGAAGTAAAAGCACTTTCTGCAACTTGGAATGCAAAAATATTGAGCAAAATGTTACACAATTTTGTTGTCCATATTACCACACCTTTAGAGCTGGAAGATCTGGCACCAGTGTGAATCCAGTGGACCAAAAAAATGAAAATCCAGGTTATTGCTTCTTGTCTTTCCAGGGGCATTTTCTCTTTATGATCTTGACCGAGATGGTTACATTACAAAGGATGAGATGTTGAGTATTGTAAATGCTATCTATTGTATGGTGGTAAGTATTATACAAAGTCAATTATTCCTTTTTCTTTCATTCCCGTTCTCTATACTGTACACATTGTTTAAACTCTGAAACTAAAACCAGAAAAACACTAGTGTTTTTTCTATGGACATACCCTATACCTATACCTGGTAAATTGAGAGTTTGACACACTTGGTAGTTTCACATAAAAATGGTTTAGGAGTACATTACTGTGTGATGACGCTACTACTACTACTGCTGCTGCTGCTGCTGATACTAGTTCATTGACATCCAATTTTGCAGTTTGAGACTGAATTACATTGCAGTAATCTAATAAAATACTATGAAAATAAATTATATATGGTACTAGAATATATGTACAAGATATATAATATGAATCATAGGAAAGAGTTCCACAAGTTTTGAAGTGATGATGGGATAAGCATTGTATTATAACAAGGTTCTATGAAGAAACTTTGTTTGGTAAGGTGTATCTAGTGTTCATGTTGAATGCAGGTAGCAAAGGGTACATTTTGTGACAGTGCTACTGTATCATCTGCTCATTCATTGAACTGATTTTGTCACCATGGCCACCCCAACCTCAATCCATCCAACTTAACCTCCCTCTCCCATTCTTTCTTCTTTTGTAGGGCAATATAATTGACCTCCCTCAAGATGAAGACACACCTGAAAAGAGGGTTGACAAAATATTTAAACAAATGGACAAGGTAAGTTCTCTACCAACTATATGTCACATCAATTTAATACAGCACTGCAACAATGCAGCATATTGTGAGCTAGAATACTATATCTTTGGTTGACACAATTTCAGAGGTTGACACACGGTGTAATATATCCAAAGTGCACAACAATTTCAGAGGTTGACACAAGATGTAATTTATCCATTACACACAACAATTTCAGAGGTCGACACACGATGTAATTTATCCATTGCGCACAACAATTTCAGAGGGTGACACACGATGTAATTTATTCATTGTGCGCAACAATTTCAGAGGTTGACACAAGATGTAATTTATCCATTGCGCACAACAATTTCAGAGGTTGACACAAGATGTAATTTATTTATTGCGCACAACAATTTTAGAGGGTGACACACGATGTAATTCATCCATTGCGCACAACAATTTCAGAGGTCGACACACGATGTAATTCATCCATTGCGCACAACAATTTCAGAGGTTGACACAAGATGTAATTTATTTATTGCGCACAACAATTTTAGAGGGTGACACACGATGTAATTTATTCATTGCGCACAACAATTTCAGAGGTTGACACACGATGTAATTTATCCATTGCACACAACAATTTCAGAGATTGAAAAATGATGTAATTTATTCATTGTGCGCAACAATGTCAAAGGTTGACACACGATGTAATTTATGCATTGCGCGCAACAATTTCAGGTGTTGAGATACGATGTAATTTATCCATTGCGTACAACAATTTTAGAGGTTGAAAAGCGAAGTAATTTATCCATTGCGCACAACAATTTCAGAGGTTGACACACGATGTAATTTATCCACTGCGTACAACAATTTCAGAGGGTGACAGACGATGCAATTTATTCATTGCGCGCAACAATTTCAGAGGTTGAAAAACGATTTTATTTATTCAATGCGCGCAACAATTTCAGAGGTTGACACACGATGTAATTTATTCATTGCGTACGACAATGTCAGAGGTTGAAAAACGATGTAATTTATTCAATGCGCGCAACAATTTCAGAGGTTAACACACGATGTAATATATCCATTGCGCACAACAGTTTCAGAGCTTGACACACGATGTAATTTATTCAATGCGTGCAACAATTTCAGAGGTTGACACACGATGTAATTTATCCATTGCGCACAACAATGTCAGAGGTTGACACATGATTTAATTTATCCATTGCGTATAACAATTTCACAGGTTGACACACGATGTAATTTATCCATTGCGTGCAAGTTGATAGACGATGTATTTGATACATTGAGCACAAAAGTGAACACGTTACACACTATGGAACTCTTGGTGTAACGGCGTCTAATCTTACTGATCTGTTTCCTTTTAAAGAACGAAGATGGACGTCTAACAATGGAGGAATTCAGAGAAGGTTCTAAGTGTGATCCATGGATTGTGCAAGCGTTAGCGATCGACCTTCCACAGGAAGACAGCAACGAATAACCAGTTGCATCTCGCTCTTAGTAATGGCATCTCAGAACTTGAAATTTCGACTTAATTTTTTAAAATTCTCTTTTATGCACTTTCTCTCTGAAAACATAGATCGAGATATTGATCATATAATACCATTTTCCCATTTCTGGGTCCCCTTCAAAAGTTAAACTCAAATTATCAAACGTTTTTATTGATTTTTGGATTTCTACTTCAATCGTTTTGGTATATCCTTCGTCTTCCCATATTTCAAAAACCTTGTTTCAAAAATGCATTGTTTTGGAAGGCTTTAAAGGGTTGTGAATGGATTTGAAATGCGCGTTTTCAAGTATTATATATTGTCAAATCTTAGAATCTTAGCGTAAGCACAAGAAATAGACGCAGTGATATATAGAGCCGATTGCTCGAACGATGTTTAAACACTGAACGGTGTTTATCTATTGTCTGAGACAACAGAAAAACACTAGCTAAAGATTTGTTTTAACGAGCGACGGAAGCAGAAGCGGAAGCGACATACGCAGACTCAGTGTTGCATTTCTCAGTGTTACATTTCTCACCTAGGTATGAAAAAAGACAATGCACAGTGCATACTGAGTCTGCGTATGATCCTTCCGCTTCTGCCTCCGTCGCTCGTTAAAACCAGCCCTAAGACTTAGGCATCGTTTAAGGAAACGGCCCATCATGTTCACGTATAGATTTGAAAACGCTTATTCTCCGTTTAACGTACCTTAACTTTGGTTTCCGCATCATCTCTACGATCACAGAAAAATGGGTTTTGAGAACGCTGTGATCATGCGGCAACTTGCTAGAGAGAACGCAGCAAATCGTAAAGAACTCTGGGAAACTCCGGGAAGGTGAATCTCACCTTCCCAGAGTTTCTCAGAATTCTTTACGATTTGCACGCGCAAGCGATTAAGACATGATGGCATTCATTGGAAACTCTTTGCATTTACATGAGAAAAACGTTCATCATGTCATTTCAATAGAAGTAGAAACTTTAGACAACTTCCTCAATACCCTTATGAACTTTTTATTGGAATTTGTAGGTACTATGCTCGTTTTTTGGTGAATTTATCAGTATATCTAAGGCTTGCTTTAATAATTTGTACCCTGACCTCGCTTGCGCGCGCTGAATCGTAATGAATTCTGGGAAACTCCGGGATGGTGAATCGCAATAGCAGATATTTTATTCTCGGCGATCTTGGCGTTCGAAGCCATTATATAGACACCAAGCTATAAGAATAACTCGCGGATCTGTAATCTACGAGTTAACAGCAGACCCCCACTAACTCGAACTCCCAAGGAAAGTTCAATCTTGTTCGAGAGGTTCGAGGCAACCGATAGTAATTGACTAAAAATAACTCAACGGGAAGTCGGGTTTTGTTCGAGATAGCGAGGTTTTGAAGTTAAGCAGGTCGATTTATTGGGGTTGTAGTGTAATATGGACGCAATGCTAAAGCGGCCCTGAGACTTAGGGGGTGTTTACATGACACTAGGATCATCCTACAATAGCAGGCGAATCATCCTACCTGTTATACATTAACTGCATTCTGTTCAGTAGGATGATCCTAGTACTCGAAGTGAAGACAAATTTCCATGTAAACAGAATGCAGTAAATGTATAGCAGGTAGGATGATTCGCCTGCTAGGATGATCCTAGTGCTAGGATGATCCTAGTGCCATGTAAACAGCCCCTTATGTTGCTCACTCTAATGCTTTGTGTCAAGTGAAAAGCAGGGCAGTCAAGTCTGTAGTCACTCAATGATCCTGAAGCTTGTTTACATTTCTAAGAAATAGGCAAGCAGGGAATAATGGGAGTAGTGGGTGGTTTTATATTTTATGCTGCACGCTTGTAGTCGTCCCAGTATTGTCACACAACTGGCTATAGCGTCACGCAACGCTGGTGGCATGACGTGCTATAGTGGGAAGAGCTTTATTAGTAATATTACAAGCACGTGCACAAAAGTAGTTGTATTTATTACACGTTATAAGTTATTCAAGGTTTAATGGTATATCCTTTAATATATCTGTAATTTATGGAATATATATTTAATATACAATCATTAGGAAAGTCACCGTGACTTTAATTTAGATTATTTATAAACGAATGAACGATGTGATCCTCCCCCTCTCCTCCCCCTCTCCTCCAGCCTTCCCTCCACACACAAGTACTCCGACATGGAGAATGATTGGAAGCTTAGAAAATGTCGCAGAACTAGAACTCGATCTTAAACCTGCAACTGCTGCTCGCAACATTACAGGGGTAAGACACGGTGCAGCTGTTGCGAAACTGTTGCGTGCAACATGGGTGGACACACGGTGCAACTGTGTTGCGCGCAACAATACAGTTGTAAATACACGGTGCAACGTGTTGCGCACAACATTGCAGGGGTAAACAACCGGTAGAACGTGTTGCGCACAACATTACAGGGGTAGACACGGTGCAACGTGTTGCGCACAACATTGCAGGGGTAAACAACCGGTAGAACGTGTTGCGCACAACATTACAGGGGTAGACACGGTGCAACGTGTTGCGCACAACATTACAGGGGTAGACACGGTGCAACGTGTTGCGCACAACATTGCAGGGGTAAACAACCGGTAGAACGTGTTGCGCACAACATTACAGGGGTAGACACGGTGCAACGTGTTGCGCACAACATTGCAGGGGTAAACAACCGGTAGAACGTGTTGCGCACAACATTACAGGGGTAGACACGGTGCAACGTGTTGCGCACAACATTACAGGGGTAGACACGGTGCAACGTGTTGCGCACAACATTGCAGGGGTAAACAACCGGTAGAACGTGTTGCGCACAACATTACGGGGGTACACACGGTGCAACGTGTTGCGCACAGCATTGCAGGGATGGACACGCGGTGCAACTTTTGCGCCTGATGTTGCAGAAAATCTCCATTGTGTGTCCTGGCCTTGACAGGGTAGTGAAGTCGTGTGTATAAAAACCTTATATTTACAAGCCTGAAAACCAAACATTTTTTAGTTTCCTGACGATGAGTTAAATGCGTGAAAACTTGGATAAAATATCCTTTAGCATAACTGAATAACATGATTTGATTATAAAACGATTTTAAATAGCTAAGAACTGTAAAAATGGAATAAAAGTAGATTTCGTATGACTGTGAAAACGGTACGGTTACGTCGGGAATTTTGAATGTTTTATAGACAACACGGCACTGACATGGTCACCAAAGTACGGCACGGTCCATTTACACTCGTACGACACCTGCTCTAGTAACTGTTACGGTTATGGTAGAGCGGTTTTCGTATGAGTGGGAAACTCAACGTACCGTACCATGACCGTGTCAGTACCGTAATGTCCATAAAAACATTCGAAATTCCTGCCGTAACCATACTGTATATTGACCGTAACTGGTACGTACACGGTCAGTTTCCCACTCATACGAAAACCACTCTATTGCTTAACGTCTTCGATACAACAAGTAGAACTGCATGGTACTACATGACGCTGCTGGTATATTAGGAGATTGATGTTGAGTTTCCAGCACCATTCCAAAATGAAGTGTTTCGATTGAAAACGCTTGCACTTTCCTTGTAAAACAACCTAGAAATTAGGTACTCTTATTAGAATCGATTACTTTAAACGTAACAATTTGGAGAATGTTTTGCTGTAAAAAAAGAGAGAGTTGTCTATTGTTTGGGGACACAGGTACTCCACATTATTTATCAAAGTGCACTCGTGGTTTATATTTTCCTTGGCTGATACCCAAGACACTGCGAGAAAACGACTGCGCATGGGAAAATTAAAAGAAAACAATTCTAAAAATATTGCTTGGGCTTCCTGTGGTCAAGACGCGGACGCGCGAAAGCCCGCGAAAACCCGCGCATTCGCAGAAGAGGCTACAGGAGGAGGCTACAGGGCCTTAACATAAACTTACCTCGAGTCATAATTATTGCTGTTCCATTGTGATCCAAAAGGCCCCATTATAACCCCACTATGTCCGCCACCACCAATAAGCAGAGGGGAGGGCGCCATTGTTGTATCACTGTCTGAAGTGGAAGTGAGAGACTGGATCTCAAAGTCCATATCGTCGCCCGTGAATGATGCTGGGGAAACAGGCTGGAATTGGTCATCGAAGTAACGCATGAATTTCAAGTTGTTACTCTGTAATTGGTTGGAAAATTCTTCGTTTGTATGCCCTGACAAAGCACTAAAGTCAGACGTGTCTGTCAAAAGAACAGAATTTCACGGGTTATGTTAGTCTCCCTCGCAGTCGTTTTTTGTGTATCGGGATCCCTGTCCCAGGGACAGGGATCCCGATACAAAAAACGGCTGCGAGGGACAGGGACAGGGATCCCGATACAAAAAAACGGTTGCGAGGGAGACTAGGGGTATGTATGTCCTCACTAATAATTATTAGGATAAATTTGAGAAGCAAATATACATACAGTGGAACCAAACCAAGTGGTTTAAATTAAGGACACTACAGGGACGATACTGAGTGTCCGTATAAACCGGGTAGATTTCGCATATAGCTATTTCAATAAGCCCCTTAGACAAGGCGCAAAACTGAAAAAGTCGAGCGCAAAAAGTGCAGAAGGCATTTTGGGGTAGAGGCTGGTAACATAACTATTCTAAACTAATTTTTCATGCTGAATCCGAATATGACTGTTACCAAGACGTATTCTGCAATCTTATTGTGTAAATGACGTATTTTGTGAATTGCTACAGTCATTTCATACTAACGGCTTTTTCATGTAATTCCAAAAGTTCCCAAACTTAAAAACAATTACCATAGCTGGAAAGAGCACATCAAAATCAGTAAAACTGTGAAGTTTGAAGGATATCAGTTGAAAACTCAAAGAGATACGAATTTTCAAAAAACGAAATTTATTTGTATCTCTTGGATAACTGTAAGTGTTTTTATACAAAATTTCGTTTTTTGAAAATTCGTATCTCCTTGAGTTTTCAACTTATATCCTTCAAACTGCACAGTTTTACTGATTTTAATATGCTCTTTCCAGCCATGGTCATTGTTTTTAAGTTTGGGAACTTTTGGAATTACATGAAAAAGCCGTTACTATGAAATGACTGTAGCAATACACAAAATACGTCATTTACACGATAGGATTGCAGAATACGTCTTGGTAACAGTTATATTCGGATTCAGCATGAAAAATTAGTTTAGAATAGTTATGTTACCAGCCTCTACCCCAAAATGCCTCCAGGTATCTGATTTTTCGAAAATGCGCCTTGTCTACCTAGCATGATGACGTTTTTGTCCCCTCTCTATACCAGAATCCTTTTCAAGAGCCTTTCATATTCAAATTTTATATTCCTTCAAGAATACAAACACAATAGTTTTAATTACCGAACAAAAGCTACTCAAAAAGGATTCTGGTATAGAGAGAGGACAAAAACGTCATCATGCTAGGGGCTTATTAACGTTGTCGATGAAAAAAAGCCTTTCAAATATCTTTTGTGTACTAACAAACTTCTCTTAACCTATCTGAGAAATTAAGGAATATGTGTCCAAGTTGTAGAATTTTCAAGCATACAGTAAGCTTTTTTATTGTAATGATGTCATGGTGATTAAAATTCTCTCAAAGCTTTAGGCTTTAGGCTTTTTCAGCGACAATGTTAATTGTATCCGGTGTCCATAATTAATGGTATATTTTATAGAAATTTATAGGAGACAGCACAACGTGTCCGTTATAACCGGGTGTCAGTAAGGCCGAGTTTCATTTCCGTCCCACTTATCAGGGTCGTGACATGGTACGTGGATCAGGGATCACAGGCTTGGGATCGGGATCTCAAGCCATGGTATCGGGGTCACAAACGTGGGATCGGGATCAGTAGTCAAATCAACAGGATTCAGGGATCAAAATTTTCACAACTGGGATCAGGGATCAAAATAAGAGAACTTTTGGGATCAGGGATCAAAATTTTCGACCAAAAAACGGGATCACGAGCGAAAAAACGTACCTTGTCACGACCCTGCACTTATACACACCCACTCGGTCTCAGAAACGTTGAAATAGTATTACGCTCAGGTAGAGATCACACAACCGTTTTCAAAAAACATTCTGACGAAATGCGAGCTTTTTTCCGAGGTGACAACGCAAACGTTTAAGAAGACTAACCTAACCTGCTTTTGAACAACTGATAGTTATATATGAATAAATATGCGGTTGTTTTGAATTAAGTGGTACCACGTCACGTTGCCATTTACAGTTCCTTAAATACTTGGCTCATGCTTGCCGAATGGAGAATTACTGCACTACAGAAACAATTACTATTTGATAAATGCACGTCAAACAAGATATGGAGTAAAGTGGAAGACCTTTTAGGAGTAGACCAGCAGCAAATAACTATGATGGACAAAAAGAACCTCCAGTGCTTATTGGAACGTCGTTTTCCAATGGCACGCCCCATGCAAGGCCAGTCACGTGCCACGTGGGAAGAAATCATGATGATGATGATGACACGAGCTAATAGAAGACAAACTTACCACTTTCTTGATCGTCATCATTTTCCATGTTGTTAGCACGTGACATCCCTGCTGACCATGTCTTCGATCGCACGTGTTTCGACCTACGATTAGAAGCTTGTAACCATGGATGTAAAGACTTGTTTAAGCTTCGCCTGTCTTTGGCTCGACGATTTTGAAACCAAACTTGAACCACACGTATGTCGAGCCCAATCTCTTTGGCAATGCGCTGGCGTTCTTGCAGGGATGGCTTGGGCATGTTGTAGTACGCATGCTTGAGGAAAGACAGCTGACTTGTACTGATAAATGTGCGGGCTCTTTTAGTCTTTTCTGTAGCGCTAGTAGCGTTTTCAGATGCTAGAGTGTCAAACAAACAAGTATTAAACACCAAATTAACGAGCCACTTGGGGAATAATGAGCTGTACAAATGAACTGATAAGCGCGCGTTTTACCCCGCGTCCAGTTAACTCTAGTGAGGGAGCTTTCTTGAATCTGGAGGAAAAGGCGGGATCGCTCGCGGTCTATCCCTCAAACAATTACATCCATTGCAAACAAACAAACAAACAAACAAAAACAAAAACAAACAAACAAACAAACAAACAAAAACAAAAACAAACAAACAAACAAACAAACAAACAAACAAACAAACAAAAAAACAGCGTCCCTGGTAGACATTCATGGTAGATGGAGTATGCGAATTCAAATCGAGTTTTATTGAAGATATGGATTGTTGTTATTTGTATGGGTATAAATAACGTTTACATTAAAGGAATTGGTTTGTTTCTTCGATGTATTAATAAATTTACAATTGTGTAGATCTCGAGCTTTCGGGTCATCCATCTTAAATGAAAAAAAAAAATGTTTACAATGACAAAAAAATGAAAATAATAATACAAACTCGTAACATTTATAATTTCAATGTTTTACTTTTTTTGACAAACAACAACAACAACAACTTATTTTGGCATAATTATCGATCTTGACATGGTTGGATATGGAGTGCTTGCTAATTGAAATTATTCTATTTTCACGTTGCTTTTTCGTAGTGTGTCACAATTCTGTTCATTTTTATTAGTCCATTTTCTGAATATTCTACAAACACTTTGAGATGTGTGAAACGTTTTAAACTAGGAATAAGCAAAGCTTATGTGAGTGCTGCCATAGAATTTTTGCAATTGTCATACAGAGCATTTGTAAAATATTAAAGTTCTTTTGTAGGGAGGTTTTCCTGTGCTAAACAGTAAGAATAAAAATAGTCAAACCTATTCCTTATAAGCAATGACTGTAAGAAATTGTTATTCAGCCACCCTCGGCGAGTTTTGTATACAAGTGCCTAGTTGTTTAGGTCTTTTACTAAACTATCACAATAAGATGAACAAATTTTCCTTACCAAATTTGGACGACGCCATTTTCTCATCGTAATCCTTTCTACAAATAACTCGACCATCTTCTAACAAGTAAAAATGGCTCCCTGTGTCGAGTTGTTTCTGGCAAGTAACACAGCATAAGCAATTGATGTGATAAACCCTAGAACCGATCTTACGGACTAGTTCACTGGCAAGTACCCTTTCGCCACATCCAATGCAAATCGGCCCAAAACGCCTGAAAAAAAAGTTAAATGCACAAAATATACGATCCATTGCACGGAAACGGAATCATTCCTTCCTTCCTTCCTTCCTTCCTTCCTTCCTTCCTTCCTTCCTTCCTTCCTTCCTTCGTATATCACTGTTTCTAACCTGTAAAAATCTTGAGTACACAAAACCAAGCCATCGCGAATGTAACACTTTTGGTCCAGGCATTCACCACAGTCGTTACAGACCAAACACTGTTGATGCCAGAAAAACTCGCCGGCCTTTAGTATCGACATTCTGTTGGTGATTTCTGACTTACAGCCACTACATGTTACGGCAGAAGAATTACTTATACCTGGAACGAGTGGAGAGGAAGGGTTTAGGGAGGAGGGAGAAATAACCCCAAAAAAGGAGGGAGGAGGGAGAAATGAGGCAGAAAAATCGGTTTGGGAGGAGAGGAGGAAAACAATTATGAGATGTAGTGAAGGAGAAGTGGCCGAAAAAATTAGAGAGGAGGGAGAAAAATAGCATATTAAAATAGGAGGAAGGATATTGAAATGCCTGTTCCTCTCCGCTCTGGAACGATGTGGTAAATTAGCCGTGACTAGATAAACACCATTTCTCATTAAGCAAAATATGAAGAATGGGTAGTAAAGAAGCAACGAGAAAAAGTCTAAAAAATTCTGTGTTAACTAAATATTTTTCGTCAACAGCTTTCAGTTCGGTTCGTTGAAACGTTCATTCCCGCGAATTGCTCACGGACCGAAAACAACCAGAATTAGAACGCCAAATTTTTTTGATAATTTGAAAAACAAGAAAAGATAATGACCACTTTGAAAAAGTAACTTATGAATTAAAATTTGCATGCGAATCGAATAATTTTGAATTTTGATACATAGTAGACCGGCATTAATTATAGTTTAACGTACAACGCCAAAGAAATAAAATAAAAATAACAAAATAAATGAAATGAAATAAAAATATAACACTGACAATAACAAAATTGTTTGATGTAACTGTAAGGGACCAGTTCACATAAAGGCGAGCTGTAACCCTGGTAGCAGGGATAACTCTTTTGTTTTGTGTGCCCCAGGGAAAAGAAAACAAAAGAGTTATCCCTACTACCAGGGACAACTCACCTTCATGTGAACGGGCCCCTGACATACCTCTAGTAGGATAACTCTTTCCATTCACACCTTCATTCGTTTCAAAAGGATGACATTCCACCTTCTCCATCTTTACACCACGAAAAGAAAACATTTCCTCTTCTTCGATGCTACAAAATAACCAAGCTATCCCATGGGGCTCCAGTTGCATTGTGGGCTTGAAATTCCTTGACAGCTGTCAATCACCTTATTTGGTTTCGCCTCGATGACGTATGCGACTCTATGATGACGTCAATGTGATTTCAGTTGGTATTCATCAGGTGCAAAAGAGTTTAGGTTTAGAGTTCGAAATTTTATGCTAGAACTTTATAGATTACAACCGAAAAATACTAATAATGTAAAAAGGTAAAAATAAATGAAAAGCTTTGTTAGAATTTAAAACGTGTGTTAAAAAACGATGAATGAGTAACTGATGAAAATCGGTCAAAATTGGAAACTAAGAACTCCTTGCCGAAAGATTTGGGTCTAAAGGTGTTCTGATATAATGTTGCTGAGCAACGGTTGCTATAGAAAATATAGGGTCTTGCTTTGACGATAGGCGCATGCGCGGGCGTAATTGGTGGGAATCATTTGATTCTCGGTAGAGCGATGTACATCTGACAAAGAGGACTCATTTTTGTTCTTATTGCGCATGCGTGGGGCGATAAAATGGTTTGTTGAAATGAGCTTTTATCAGGTATTTTTAAATTCGTAAAAAAGAAAAAGAATTAGCATAGCTGGAAAGAGCATGTTAAAATTAGTAAGACAGTGAAGTTTGAAGGAATTAAATTCAAAACTCGCGAGAATATGAATTTTTGAAAAGTGTGAATTTGTAAGAAAACCTCTCTTGCCTACCAGCAAATGTTTTCATACAAAATTTCGATTTCGGAAAATTCGTATCTTCGTGAGTTTGAAAGTTACTTCATTCAAACTTCACAGTTTTACTAATTTTGACGTGCTCTTTCCAGCTATGGTAATTACATTTCTGTACTGTGACTTTTGGAATTACATGATAGAAACTCATTAGATTCTACCATGGATAACTGTATTTTGAATAGTTACTGAACAATATCTCTCTCTATCTCTACTTAATACAGATGATATTGATATATGTTGATAGTTTTTAATTACAATAAAAACAACTAACTTATACATAGCGTCGAGCTAGGAAATATTCGGGCTGATGTTTGTGAATACGAATATTCAACTACCGTCTGGTTGGCTCAGTTGGTAGGGCGCCGGACTAGTGTGCGGAGACCGGGGTTCGATTCCGGTCGGACCAACACTCAGGGTCTTTAAATAATTGAGGAGAAGGTGCTGCCTTTGTAATTACATCTGCAAATGGCTAGACCTTCACGTCTTCTCGGATAATGACGTGGTAAGCTGTGACTAACAGAGGTGAGCGTCAAACAAAGCGCTGTTATTCTCTAAATAGTGTCAGATATCCCAAAATACCGTATATAGAAGACATTCCTTTTGACCACAATTGGTTCCAAGGACTTCAAGTATTTGTTTGCTACTAGCCCACCCACCCACCGACCTACCCGGCCTCCCACCCATCTATTCACCCACCCATCTACCCATGCAACCACCAATCTACCCACTCACCCATTTACCCTCCCACCCATCTACCAACCCACCCTACCCACCCATCTACCATCCCACCAATCTACCCACCCACCCATTTACCTTCCCACCCATCTACCAACCCACCACCTACCCACCTACCCATCTACCCAACCACCCGCTCCCTGGCATGATGTGTTGCATTACCTCTCTTTAATATGAATACACCACTACAGACACACCCATTTTCGGCCATGCACTTAATATCTCACTAAATATATTCATGTTTATGAGACACAGATAATATATCATTGCTTTAATGTTTTTTGTTTTTTCATAGTTTCATATACATTATCTAATATTTATTAATTTCATTTATCATCTTTAGTTTAAAACATTGTGTCTTATAACGGTATAGTGATCACAGTCTTCTCTAGTAGAATCTTCTCAATCTTCTTTTTTTGCCGAAGGCTAAATAATAAAAGGCAAAAACAATAAAACTATGTTACATAATTGGCGTAAAATCATGTCCGTATAAGGATACTGGCACGTGCAATAAAAAAGGCAGGCCATTTTAGAATAAAAACCAACCCAGCAAGCAAGCAAGCAAGCTACTAAGCAAGCAGGCAAGCATACGTTTCTTGAGTTGGTCCTGTTTCCCTTGGCCGCCACTAACCTATTAACTATGCCCGAAAAACGTCCAAATAAGGCTCACCTCAATCTTGAACGTCTCATCAAATAAACGTTGTGCTTCGTCTGCCGATCGTTTTCTACCTATCTTCTTGCAAACGACCGGGCAAGCCACATGGCATACAACACCCTGTCCGGTATAATAGGTGCAAACCTTACTGCACACTGGTGCGCAGATTTTTTTCAGGACTGAACCAAATTTAGTTCTTCGACGCCGCCTTCTTCGACGCCTTCTTCCTGCCTCTGTGTCGGGTATGATGAGAACACAGACAAGCAACACAATCAACAGGATCTTAGCATTCATTATGGAATTGGACAATCTGAAACAAAATAGATGAAATTAAAGAACTGCTTCCGCATGAGAAAAATTTTGATTCTCTGGGAAAGGATGGACTGTAAGCAGTGACTTGTATATGTACAACAAAAACAAATAACACTTGCGGAATCTGAAACACTAGATGAAAGAAAGTTCCTTACACTGAACATAATGTTTTTCACATGGGGAAGGTTTTCGGTTTTTTAGGAAAGGATATAGGATAAAAACAATGGAAAATTAATGTACCGACTGACAAGAACAAATAATAATTGTGGAATCTGAAACACTAAGTGAAAGAATTCCTTCCAGTTGAACATTAATGTGTTTTTCACATGGGTAAAGTTTTCGATTATCAGGAAAATCAGTATTGAAAATGGACTTGTATAAACAAAAAGAGCAAATTGAATAGTACAACATATATAGAGGATATTACATGGTGGCGCGAAGATATGAATTTTATGAACAATTTATTAATAATTGGTTCTGCTTTGCCAGGAATGTTCATCCTTATCGTACTAGATACTCAGCTAATGAGAATCTTCAAATTCCCTCCGCAAGGACTAACTTTGGTCAAAAAACTATTTCTTTTATTACAACACAAATATGGAAAAAACTTCCCCAAGACATCAAATCTTCTAATAAATTCGTTTCAAAAAGAGTAAAACAGTTTCTTTTACTTAATCAATTCTAAAAAATACAATTCAGTCTATAAATATCAACGTCAGGCTCCAATCCATGTCACTTCAACAGATTTTACCTAGTATTATATTGAAATACAACTAGGGGTTAACTAGAAAACGTTTATGTTAACTTCAATTTAACATTATATATTTCTCTTTTTCTACCTTATTTATTTAATTATTTGTATAAAATTAATATATTATATATGTTGTAAACGAAATGTTTTATTTGTGCAAATAAAAGTTGTTGTTGTTGTTATTTTCGAGTGACGAAAACAATATTTTACGAGCGAGCGAGTAAAATGCTGTTTTGAAAATAAAATTCATATCTTCAAGCCACGGTGTAATGTTCTTTTTATTATATGGACAAACTGAAGCGAACTAAAATAAAAACATAAGAAAATGGCGGGAAAATTTCTTTTAGGACGCGCGCGTACATCCGGAACATTAATTGGTACATAACGTTTTCATATCTTCACTAGTGAAAATATGGAAAATATGAGTTTTAGTTTCCGGTAAAACACTATTATCCATATAATAAAGAAAATCATTACCTTCACACCAAACTGAAGTTTTCCTTTCTCTTGCTGTATGTAGCGATGAATAACAGAATGAGTGTTGGCTTCAACGCAACGGCCTATTTATGCAGCAGCAATGATATACATACATATACCCATTGTTGAAGATACTACATCCGCTTGAGCAAAACTAGTTCATACATGTTTTTTCGACCAAACACTAGTTATTTTTGACATAAGTTCTGTTGATGAGTTATATTGTTGTCATGGCAACCATGTTATTTTTAATCTAACAGGAACAAATGTTCCAATTTCTCAAATATGTGCTATTCTGTAATTTGCCAATATCGTTTCTTTTGCACTGCCAAAATATTTAGTTCTAATTATATATCAAATGATATAACACTTAAGTATTTAAAATACGAATTTTACTAAGTAAATATTATCAATCATATGTAAATAAATTATCATATTTTAATAGTATATATTTTATCTATGTTTAATGATTCTTGAAAAAGAACACTTACAAAGATTTGAAAGATGATAATTGAAGATCAGTGACTCTTTTGAGGGCTCAAATAGAGTCAGTTACCGTTAACAGGTTAACGGTCAAAAATTTAGCCGTTAGGCATAAAATGAAATAGAAACATCTTTAAACCCTTAGCCGTAAAAAAGTAAAACGTTTTTCTGGTAACGTTTTTTTATTTTGAATGTACCAAGACTAAACAATTGTCAAAGATTTTTTGAGTCTTATTTCTTGTCCTGGTTCCGAAAAATAGAGTTGGGGTCTTGTTTGTTAAATCAGAAGAGTCGAAAGACTAAAATGTGTTATTCATCGATGAAAATTAAGTTTAGCCTTCCGGCAAAACAGCAAAAATTATAAAGCTTTCCGTTGACCGTAACCGGAAGAAATTAACCGGAAGAAATTAAATTAACTGTTATCCTGACGAAAGCAAAAATATTAACCATTAACTGTAAAAGCCACCACCCCATTGAAACCCTGTCTTTTTTTTACTGTTCATTTCTTTTTGCTGCCATGACAACCGTTAGTATGAACAAAAACGTGTTTACAAGGTTTTGAAATAGCTAGAAAGCTAAATAGTACCGATTTGTTAACAAACATAGTGTCAACAAAACGTATTAATTGGCTCTAATACTTAAATGCTATATACATAGGTTTTTTTGTATGTCAGAATGTTATGTATTCCTTAGAGGGTTAGAGATTGATGTGAGTGCTTAACCGGCAAATACACCCACGTGCTGGCTGTAGAATGAAAGAGAAATCAAATACAGCACGAGGCGATAGCTGAGTTCTTTATGAAGAATTTCGAGTTCTACATTCAGCAAGTGCGACAAAAGTTTGAACACTCGGTCAATCGGCGAACAGACATCGGACCAACTAATGTTTTGCAGCTTATTAAGAAAACTCTAAACTTTCTTATTTCTAAGGACCAATCCAAAAATGCTTTTTCCTGAGGAATATTCATCAAATCAAAAATGAATTGCTTAAAATTATAAAAAATATTACAGTTTTGACGAGTCCAGCCAGTCAGCCTTCCATGTAGTACGATTTCTGAAGTCAAATCTTTAGTAGAAAAATCTGTCTTTATCTTTTCTCTTCTGTCCAAATGAGGATAAAACAGTATATGTTTCCAGGTTTCAGTTCAAATGCCAGCTTGGGTTTTTTAAAGAGAAAAACTGAGTCTGTTAGATGAACTTTATTTCAGTGTCAAGGTATTTAGCTTACTAGCTAATTGGGGAAAATTGTTCATTTTAAACTGTGAATTTTGGGCAAATCTTGACAGTTTGCTGACGAGTTTAGCAAATGGCGGCTGAATCTGTCTTCGTACCAAAAAGGAGCTTTGGGCTCTTTTTCTTTCATGTATATTATTAGGTTAGTAACATTTCAATGGCTTCCCGGTGCAAAGCCGCGCGCTAATCAAAGTCAAAATTGAGTATATCAGTTATCTGTTTCAATTAGTTTTGCCTTAAAATATGTCAAATTATAAATAAAATATTTTAAAATTAACATTGTTTGTAGAATTAAACAGGCATAAGAAAAGAATCTTGAATCAAAAGTGGCAATAAAAACGACATCATTTGTATTGAATTTTGCAGAATTGTATAATAAATATGTTACTAGTCCATTAATCAGGGAAACAGCTGTGAATTTTTATTTGTCACTTGCATTTTGGCTCGCCTTGGCTCGTAAAAATACACAGCTGTATTAGCTGGTTAGTCGACCAATAACCTAAATTTATTGGTCTTTTTACGGAATAAAGATTATTATACATATAATATATAAATAGGAAAACAAAATTTATCATTTTTGTTTACTTTAGATATTTCGGTTGTCATCCGACAACAGCAAACTTAATTACATTGAGGATAGCCTGTGAACAGGCTCTTCACAGGCTACATTAAGGACGACTAAGAGAACGTTTCGCAGACCACAATAACTTTTCGAAATGATTATATTTTTCTTATCATTATTATTTCTATTCTAACATTGATATAATATATTCATATATAAGTGCAAAATTAGAGTGTTTTTTATAAACCCGTGAAATAAATACTAGAACTGAATTAATGTGTAATAGTCAAATAAGAACAAAAGAAAAACAATAGAAGTAGGGTCTACTAACGTGTATTAGTTTAGTATCTATTTCACAAGTTTATGAAAACCACTCTTATGTGTCTAATGTCTGTTAGCTCGTAAAAATGCCAACTTATTAGAATGTTTGTATCTAACATGTTAAACATTTCCACTATACAACTACAAGTATATATTCATAACTTTTACTTTAAGACAGAAATAAAATATATATAGACAAATTATTGTAAAACTTGAATATTGTCAGAAATGTGAAAAAAGTATTCAGTTTGTTGTTGCTGTTGTTGTTGTTGTTGTTGTTGTTGTTGTTGTTGTTGTTGTTGCTGTTGTTGTTTTTGGTGGTGGTGAAGAGAAACTGTACAAGAAGTGTAACCAAAATAGTACATCCATTTGCATAAAGCAAGTCCAAAGTCTCCGTCAATTAACCATCTGTGATCATAAATGGTGTGTACGATCCTCTGAGGAAACCAAAAATAGTAGAAACTAAATTACTGACAGCAATGTTGGCCACCAAGAAATTGGTGGTAGTTCTCAATCGATGGTCTTTGTAGATTGTCCCGGTACGATGAAAGAGTTGCCAAGGATGGAGACGAAGAAAAGAAGTAATTTATAGGTAGCATGGGGACTATGATTAAACGGAATACTTTTCATTCGCAAAAGACGATGTTAAGTTTATGAGCGTAAGAGTTTCATCCTGAAGTTTAACTGAGGAGGCTGTGGAAAAAATTATTCGTTTACGGTGACTGGATTATCTGCCTTTTTTCATCATATAAATTTACTGAGTGAGTGACAGTAGGCTAGAGGTTTTTGATTTCAATAACTGTAGCCACACCCTCTCCCTGGACAGGCATCACGTGGTTTCCTTGCCTGGTATCGCCACCAAATACACAACAAGTACAACAACATTTCAACAACATGGCCTTAAAGTTCTCCCTGTAAATGTCATTGAAGACCAGATAGATGAAAAAGTTGTAGCAAGAACTCAAACGAATAACAAATAACGAAGCGAAAATCAAATCATCCAAGACTTCCAGTGAAATACTGAGATTCTTCAGGTCAGATAGCCAGAATTCAAAAGCTCCATAAAACACCAAAGTAACGTAGGACGAAGTTACGACAGCTACCGACATTTTCAAAACTTTCTTGTTTTGTTGCTCTCTTCTTCTTCTGATGATCGAGTCAGTCTGCTGTCCAGGTACTCTGTGTTGACGAAGTTTGCAGACAATCAGTGCATAAATGATGGTAACGATGGTGGTTGAGACACCAACAAAAACACAAAAGAAACTGTTCAGGAACGTACGCTCAAGAGGATCTCGATATGTACACATACGATATTGTCCTTGAACTGTTATCAAGCTCAAAACAACAGCATAAGGCGTTGAGATAACAGCTGCAAAGATCCAAATCCCTGGTATGATGTATTTTAGTCGAGATCTGCTGAATCCTCCCTTCAGTGGGTGAGCCACGGCGTAGTACCGATCGATTGCAATAAAAACACAATTCTTTACAGAAACTACAGCAAAAAGATGGTCCAAGTACACAATAAATTTACATAAACCATGTCCCAAGTTTCCACCAATTAACCATCTGTTATCAAAAAATATATTTGCTATGATTTTGGGAACCAAAGAAATAGTATAAACTAAATCACTAACAGCCATGTTGGCCACCAAGAAATTGGTGGTAGTTCTCAATCGATGGTCTTTGTAGATTGTCCATACGATGAAAGAGTTGCCAAGGATGGAGACGAGGAAAAGAAGACAGTAGGCCAGTGTTTTGGGTAATTTATGAGAAACGTTGAAACTCTGATTAAAAAGCAAACTTTCATTAGAAAATGTCGAAGTGAAATTAAACATTTTCACTTGAATTAGTATCCTGTAATAATATGAGACTGCATGTTACTGAAGTAGACTTGAAAGTTCAAAATAAGTTCTGTTGTACTGAGATATATATGAACACCGACCGAATCAGTATAAACTGTCGAGTTCGATCTTTTAATTATCACGAACTTAGTTCCCAATGTAAGCCGTTCACAGATGGTCTTCCCAGTATTCCTTGGGGTTGAACTCTTGAAAATAAAATTCTCCAAGGTTTGACAGGTTGGACACTGAATGACACAGTATATGATGCGTTGATAGGCCGCCTGTGTTACCCTCCCTCTCTCCCTCATCGGACTACTTCAACTTATTGAACCACTCTCTATATATTCTTCTCAGTCTAGTTTACAAGCAACTAGTTTGAAGAGCTACCACATATACTACACAGAACTGTCGGGAAAGGTGACTTGTTATCTTCTCTTGCTATCCTACTTTGATATTGGATTTGATAATAGAACACGGGCAACATGATTCACGCGTTTGAAAAGAATAATGACGACAATGATTTAATTTTGCCCTTGTTCTTCTTGTTCCTTGTGATTTTCTTGTTCTTTTTTTGTCTTTCTCAGTTGTACTTATCGATCTTGTTCCTCTTGATCCTCCTCCCTTGTTCATGTTCTAGTTCAGTCTTCTGTTTCTTCTTTCGAATTCTTCTTTGTCTTCTTCGTCTTCTTCTTTGTGTATTCTTCTTTTTCTTCTCTTCTGCGTCTTCTTCTCCTTCTCCTTCTCCTTCTCCTTCGTCTTCTTCTTCTCCTTCTCCTTCTTCCTCTTCCTCTTCCTCTTCCTCTTCCTCTTCCTCTTCCTCTTCCTCTTCCTCTTCCTCTTCCTCTTCCTCTTCCTCTTCCTCTTCCTCTTCTTAGCTCCCATAGCCAAACACTGACAGTGAAACCTATCGTGTCTACCAGCCAGTACAGACGGCTTTCATAAAAAAAGCTGTTTAGTTGCGGTTTTTTAAACCGGTGAAATCTATCGACATCATTAGAGAGACAACTAATGTTTCGTTCATTGTTTTTACCTTCTTCAAACATGTGTTAGGGAACTAGTCCGGAATCACTTTGACAACAACATCAAACCATACCTTTTGAGTTAGGAATTTAAATCTTTGTTTCTCTTTGTTTCTTTTGATATATAGTATTATAATTTTAGCTCACTCTTGCAACAGCGACTGACGACAACAACTAAACTACAAAACTTATTTTACAAGTATTTCTAGCAGTGCGGTAGAGCCATAACCCAAACAGGACTCTTGTGCCTGAGATCACTTTATGATCTACTTGCGATAAATCTGTGGCAACACTTCAACTACCGTGGGAAGATCACCCGAACTGATAAACAGAATCCACAGTACAACTCCTGTCTTCGAGTCCAGTTTGACTTATGAGCTCCACCAGCTAACGTCAATCTAATTGATATTCAACTATATCGATTTCTACAAAAAAAACTTGAGATCATTCGTGACTCTACAAATCTAAGACTAAGACAGAATATATGGTGCAATTGGATCTGCCCATGCTAGGTCCAACAACTAGCCATAACAAACGGTTATTAAAAATCTACGTCACGAACGTCCCTTGTCAAAGTATCTAGTAAACTACAAAATCACTGAAAATGTATAAATGTTCAGAAAAGTGTCGCGTAATTTAATGTCATCCACAAATGCTTCTGATTTTCTGTGTGGGCTTCCAACTTTCTGTTGAGAATCCTAGCTAATTTAATTCTCTTCTTGTAATGTTTTCTTTATTCAAGAACAGAACGCTAACAATTTCTAGGGTAGAAGACTAAGAACTTCTCATCTCAGTGACTGTAGCCACACCATTTCCCTGGACAGGCATCACGTGGTTTCCTTGCCTGGTATCACCACCAAATACACAACAAGTACAACAACATTTCAACAACATAGCCTTAAAGTTCTCCCTGTAAATGTCATTGAAGACCAGATAGATGAAAAAGTTGTAGCAAGAACTCAGATGAACAGTATAAACCATTGCAAAACTCAAATCATCCAAGACTTCCATTGTAATACTGAATTTGTCGAGCTTCGAAACCACGAACTCAAAAGTTCCATAACACAGCAATGTAACGTAGGACAAAGTTATGATAGCTACCGACATTTTCAAAACTTTCCTGTTTTGTTGCTCCCTTCTTCTTCTGATCGAGTCAGTCTGCTGCAGTCCAGGTACTCTGTGTTGACGAAGTTTGCAGACAATCAGTGCATAAATGATGGTAACAGTTGGAGTTGGGACACCAACAAAAACACAAAAGAAACTGTTCAGGAACGTACGCACAAGAGGATCTCGATATGTACACATACGATATTCTCCTTGAACTGTTATCAAACTCGAAACAATAGGAAAAGGCGTTGAGATAACAGCTGCAAAGATCCAAATCCCTGGTATGATGTATTTTAGTCGAGATCTACTGAATCCTCCCTTCAGTGGATGGGCTACGGCGTAGTACCGATCAATGGCGATAAAAAGACAACTGTATACAGATATTACACCAGAAACATGGGGCAGATAAAGTAGAAATTTACATAAAGCAAGTCCAAAGTCTCCATCAATTAACCATCTGTGACCAACGAATGCGTCTACAGTACGTTCGGGAACCGAACAAATACCACACAGTAAATCACTAACAGCCACATTGGCCACCAAGAAATTGGTGGTAGTTCTCAATCGATGGTCTTTGTAGATTGTCCATACGATGAAAGAGTTGCCAAGGATGGAGACGAGGAAAAGAAGGCAGTAGGCCAGTGTTTTGGGTAATTTATGAGCAACATGAAAACTGCTTTGATTCGACAACAGGCTTTCATTTGAAGAACTGGAAGTTAAATTTAGCATCTTGATTGAAACTCCAGTAGTTTAAGACTGTTTGTGTTGTACTTAAGGTCCGAAGTCGCTTTTGTTGTGGATCATGAAGACTGCTGCAAAGAGGTTTGAACGAGTAAATATAATTTGCAAGAACAATCATTAAAGCAGATGGTCTTCTCTTGATTGTTTAAGGTTGGACTGAATTTAAATGTTAAAATCTTTACAGTTTGGCAATTATAACAATTCAAGCAGAATTGCTCTTTGCTATAGGAAGCTTGCATGGCCCCCTACAGTGTCTATCGACTACCGTATTGAACTGACCAGTCTCAAAAAAGATGGTTTCAATACTGTACGATATCTAGTCAGTAAACTGAGATCTTAACACGCTATCGTGACATTATAAGTTATTTGATTTATCGGAAAAAATGAATTCAGTATCAAATTCATCACATCAGTCAGCTAGTAAAGTTGCAGAGTTTCGCAAAGATTGCCCTTAAACTGGCAAAGTTGTGAATTTTTAAAGCTAATTATACGGAATTTTTTTGCGTCTACATACGCAAGTGAAATTAATTACTGCTGCAAACCCAAATCAAGTTCGAAGCATAACGACTGCATTATTTCAGACGGCAACTCAATGAACAGTTTGCTAATAATTTTTCTCATTTGGTTTTGTTTTTACTTTTGTTGTGATTTTTTTTTTCACTCATTCAAATATTTTCAAACAATCAGAATAATGATCACTCATCTATGATGTGGGAGTAAAGCTTTGTCTTTGCGGATTCTCATCTCATACTTAGATCTTGTTGTATTGTAAGTGTTATGAAGGACATTTTTGATATTTTTAGTGCTAATCCAGCTGTTCTTACAAACTTGCCTTTTTAGTGGTAAAACTATGTTTGTATACAGAGTTTGACATCTTAATGCTCGTAGTGTCAACTCAGGTAAACACTAGTTTATCTTAACGACTAGGAACTTCCTAGTTCATGCGCACAATTAATGCGCACAATTATTTATGATAAACAGGTGAATGTTTGTTCACGACAAACACTCAGAATTAAGGCCCTTTCTACCAGTTTAATGTTAGTTATAAATATTGTATCTTGTTAGTATTTTATAGCTAAAACGTAGCTACTAATCTTATCACTAGGATTGCGTCGACGAATTATATCCATATTCATCCGCAAGTAGATGCTATAGGTTTTTCCTTAGATCAACAATCATTTGTAATTCTTACAACATCTAGTTAGAACCAGCTTGACGAGTTAGCAACGTCACAACTATGAAATGCTAATTAGTTAGTATAAATACATCTACCTTGTAACACAGATACACAGATAAGGAGATACACATATACACTTATAGGGTCTACAGCAACTCAGTAGTCTGGATTGAGCTGACCTGGAGTACGGAAAACGGTCCGAGTAAGGAAAACCTTCTTAACGCCGTGCTGTCTTGGAAAGCTCATTCTAGTTCTACTGGCTCTGTAAGTCCTACAGTTATCGAGTGCTCTACCTAATAAACAGCAGATCACAACAACTGTGTCTACGCTAGTTTTCCCAACAAGTTACGATCGAGAGAAAACAACTCAATTTCTCTCTCCCGTAACATAAGACATGATAAGATAAAAGGTTAACAATTCCTCATCTGAATGACTGCAGCCACACCCTCTCCATGGACAGGCATCACGTGGTTTCCTTGCCTGGTATCACCACCAAATACACAACAAGTATAACAACATTTCAACAACATGGCCTTAAAGTTTTCCCTGTAAATGTCGATGAAGACCAGATAGATGAAAAAGTTGTAGCAGAAGCTCAGATGAACAAAGAAAACCAAAGCGAAACTGAAGTCACCCAAGACTAGTGCTGTAATGCCATTTTGGAACCTGGATATCAAGAGAATACCTATCCCATAAAACAACGGTGTGAGAAAGGTCAAAGTTACGATGACAACCGACATTTTCAAAACTTTTTTGTTTTGTTGCTCCCTTCTTCTGATGACCGAGTCAGTCTGCTGTCCAGGAACTCTGTGACGGCGAAGTTTGCAGACGATCAGTGCATAAATGATGGTAATTATGGAGCATGACAAGCAAACCCATCCAAAATAGAACGAAATTGTGTAAACAGATTCAACTGGATCTGTATATTCGCAAAATGTTACCTCCTTGACTTTTAATAGCTTTATAGCAACAGCGAAAGGCGATGAGATGACAGCTGCAAAGATCCAAATCCCTGGTATGATGTATTTTAGTCGAGATCTGCTGAATCCTCCCTTCAGTGGATGAGCCACGGCGTAGTACCGATCGATGGCAATAAAAATACAACTGTGAAGAGAAACTGTACAAAAAGTGTAACCAAAATAATTCGTCCATTTGCATAAAGCAAGTCCAAAGTCTCCGTCAATTAACCATCTGTGATCATAAATGGTGTGTACGATCCTCTGAGGAAACCAAAAAATAGTAGAAACTAAATCACTAACAGCAATGTTGGCCACCAAGAAATTGGTGGTAGTTCTCAATCGATGGTCTTTGTAGATTGTCCATACGATGAAAGAGTTGCCAAGGATGGAGACGAGGAAAAGAAGGCAATAGGCAAGTGTTTTAGGTAATTTATGGGAGACATAAGGAATCGGATCAATGAGCCAAGTTTCATTTGTAAAGATTGAACTGAAATTGAGCATTTTCACTATAGACTCGTTTTAGTTAGTGCTGTGGCCCTTCTAGCGAAGGAATCGAGCAGTTTAAGTTCTTGAGCTTGTTAGTAAAACAGCTGATAGAGCCGTTTTGAATGACTTCGCACGAACGGTTGATATAAAGTTGTCAACGCGTTAGAGCCGGATACTATTTATAAGTGTGTGAGGCCAAAGAATGCTAAGCAAACCAGATGTGAGTTACTTGGTTTACTGTATTCATCAGTACGACTGCAGCAAGCCACATCTAAACTCATCTTAGTAGAACTTGAATTATTACATCATTTGAATACGCAATTTTCCTCAACGTCGACGTTAAGAATGGAAGCCTGTTTGTTTAGTAAAAAAATTCCATTTTGCCAATAATTTAATTACCCAAAGCGCTACTCTACTGCCTTCCCTAATTATCCACAATATTGTTTGAAAGTGAACAATGATTGGTTGGTTGCCAATATGGCAATTTTACTTCGAGCTTTTTTTTATATCTGAAAACATTGTCAACCTGAGAAATTATGAACACATATGGTTAATTGATGGAAACTTTGGATTTGCTTTATGCAAATTTGTCTCTTATTTGATTGTTTCGATTTCTGTTACGTTATAGTTTATTTGTAAAGTTGTCAGTTATCTGATATAAGCTGTTTATCCAGTGAAGAGAAGATTCAGGAGATGTCGAGTTAGATACACGGTCAAATACCAGCGATTTGAAACTTTTGCTATGAACTAAAGGGGATTTTTGATATTTTCAGTTTTGAGCAGTTGTTATTACAAACTTTTAAAATATTTACACCGTGCAATGCTAGTACTGGGTTTATGTTCACTCTAGTTGACACCCTTATGCTCTTAGTGTCGACTTAGGCAAATACTGCAGTTTACGTTAATGGCTCAAGGAAAGTTTCCCATTTCGACTTACTTAATTATCGGACATGCGCACTACTAAAAATGCCGGATCTAAATGTGATGACATGGTTGTCCTAAAACAAGCACTTTAAATCTACAAGTTAAATCTCATTTAGAACCATTGTATCTTATTAGTATTTTATAAATAAAATGTTGCTACAATCTTATGATGTAGTTGAGATTTCGTCGACAAATTATATCCATATCCATTCGCAAGTTGATGATATAGGTTTTTCCTTAAATCAACAATCATTTGTAATTACTACATCATCAAGTTAGAACCAGCTTGACGAGTTAGAAGCGTCATATATATATAAATATATATGAGATCAATCAATCAATCAATAACTTTATTTGAGTGTCATAGACTTATAGCTGGCCACAAGTAGCCTACTAATTGGGGACACTTATTGGAGATGCTTATTATTAGTAGTATAAACGGTACAATTACTTTGTAATGCTCACAGACTTGAAGACACTTTGAAGACACTCTTTACACAATCAAACCGTTAGGACTACAGCAATCAGTGAGCTGGTTTGGGTAGTCCGATCCTCGGGTACAGACAACATTTTGAGTAAGGAAGTCTTCTAAAGACAACTCATTCTTGTCTGTTCCACTGTCTCTGTAAGGCCAACATTTATCAAGTGCTTTACCAATAAAACAGCAGATTAGAAGGACTGTGTACAGGGCAGATTCATGAAATACAGAATTAAAGAGGGGCCGGAACAGTTTCATTAATGAAACTTGTAAAAAATCAACATGTGAGTCGAGTGATTATTTGCAAAATACTTAATGTAGAGGTAGTGCATATGAGAGAGTACAGTGTCCCTCGATTAGTGCGCAAGCTCTAGAAGACTTGGACACTTAAATAGACAGTTATTTATTTATTTTATTATTATTTATTTTTTTCTTTCATTTCTTTCTTACTTTTGCAGATTGATTTTTCCTGAGCCGGCACTCAAACGACAAACGGGGGGGACACTTGCATCCATTCAGGTATAAAAAATGTCACCACCACCCTAACCACCACCACCAACAACAACAATAACAATAACAACGTCTTCAATGCAGTATTTGACTTTATTGTATTTTATTTCTTGGGAATGTACTTTACATTATTCAATTTTGCTTGAAACAGCAACAATAATGTCTAATATTAGTAAATGTCGACGAAGACCAGATAGATGAAAACATTGTAGCAGAAGCTCAAGTGAAGTATAAAAACTATAGCGAATTTAATCAACTCTTCGACGGGTACTGTAAGAATATTGTGGCGTCTAGATATCCAGAATCTAAAAGTTGCGTATAACAACGGTGTAAGCAAGGACAATACTATGATAGCTACCGACATTTTCAAAACTTTCCTGTTTTGTTGCTCTCTTCTTCTTCTGATCGAGTCAGTCTGCTGTCCAGGTATTCTGTGTTGACGAAGTTTGCAGACGATCAGTGCATAAATGATGGTAATGATGGATACTGGTAGTAGTAGGAAGAAACAGAAAGAAGCATTTGCAAGTACAGTATACAGCGAATATATCAATTCACAGAATGTAAGTTCCTCAACTTTTGTCAGCCTCATCACGACAAGATAAGGCGTTGAGATGACAGCTGCAAAGATCCAAATCCCTGGTATGATGTATTTTAGTCGAGATCTGCTGAATCCTCCCTTCAGTGGATGAGCCACGGCGTAGTACCGATCGATGGCAATAAAAACACAACTGTATACAGAAACTACAACAGATACGTAGGGCAAAAAATTGATAAATTTGCATAAGACAAGACCAAGCTTTCCATCAATTAACCATCTGTGACCAGCGACTGTTTCTACAATACGAACAGGAACCCCAAAAATGGTAGCAAATAAATCACTAACAGCCATGTTGGCTACCAAGAAATTGGTGGTAGTTCTCAATCGATGGTCTTTGTAGATTATCCATACGATGAAAGAGTTGCCAACGATGGAAACGAGGAAAAGAAGACAGAATGTGCTAGTGTCTTTGGTAATTTATAGGTAGCATAGAAACTGGGATTAACTACCAAACTTTCATTTGGAAAAGTCGAAGATAAATTAAACATTTTCAGGACCGAGTTGTATCGACTGAATTAGAAGACTAGTGTAAGTGGTCACAAGAACACAAACCTTTAGACAAATTTTGTCGTTTAGAAACAAACATTTATGGTTAAAGTTTTGAACGGTTCTACATCTACGGCAACTTTTAACAGCCAAGCAGTTAACATCTTACTTTCTCAAACTTATTAACAATCAGGGACCGCGGCGGAGCACCTTGAAAAGTGGGGGGAAGGGGGGGGGGGGGGGGGGGGGCGCTAGCATTTGAAAATAAAAAAGACTATCCAATCAAAAATTTAAACAGAACATTTGACTAGGTAGCGCGGAAAGTGGAGGGGCTTAGCCCCCCTAGCCTCCCTAGCCCCCCCGTCTCCGCGGTCCCTGACAATTCACGATTTGTACGCCAAACAGATGCTTGGTTTTGGGTCACGTGCATTCTCATGGATACCCAAACCAATTCAAATTACAGTGAATCGAACCCCAGACCACAATCTTCCAATCCGTTGAATTACCATTATACTACGAGCCAGTTCGTTGCTCCTGATATGGAATTTTCTAAAGTTTTATATATTAATCAGGCCGCTCAATTTTTATTCGTCAATTGTTGATCATGAATTATTACCGAACGACTGAGAGATTATTTCTTAAACTGGAGCTTGGTGTTGGATAAGAGATTCCAAACGCCTCTAAACGATAAAACCTCTGATCCAACACTTGCCTATCTTCGCCATCGTTTAAGAAATACTACTTTCCAGCCGATTCGGCTTTGGGATCCGCACAGAGTTCTTAATGACACCCATTTAATAGATGAAAGCTTCCCGATTTTATTGTCATGATTGGGGCCGGGATAAATTTTTAAATTATATTGTTTTTCGGGATTGCTTTTGTGTAAAGCAAGGAGGGAATAAATTGTCTTTTCATGAAACTTTTAATAAATGCTTCGCTATGGTTTTTTGGCTGCATGTTTTTTAGCGAAAACCTTTTTAATTTATTTCAAAAATTTTAATCAATGGGAAGTGTGAAAACAATAAGTAATTCCACCATTTAGCATCCGCTACATTTCACTTCAATATTACATTTTTGTCATATGACAAATGTTATCTTGCATAACCAATAGGGGGTCTTTTTCGGCGTTGAAAAGATTTGAAAGAAAAACTTACTTCTTACAAACGCCTGGGCACAAACGGTTAATGATGAAATGCCAGAATCAGCAACATGAGCATCAAAGCTCGAATCACGTCATCAAAAGTTTTTTCCTCGTAGAATTGATGATTGACATGACCAAAATGACATTGAAAAATATTAATTTAATTTATTCCCATGTTGGCAATCGTTGGCTCTTAAAAATGTGTGATGTTTCTGAAGAGTGGAAACTAAAATGTTTCATCTCAATAGTTGCAGCCACACCCTCTCCCTGGACAGGCACCACGTGATTTCCTTGCCTGGTATCACCACCAAATACACAACAAGTACAACAACATTTCAACAACATGGCCTTAAAGTTCTTCCTGTAAATGTCATTGAACACCAGATAGATGAAAAAGTTGTAGCAGTAACTCAGGCTTACAAAATAATACATAGCGAAACTCAAGTCGCTGAAAACTGGCGAGGTAATACCTTTTTGGAACCTGGATATCAATAATTCACAAGTTCCATAAAAGAACAATGTAACGTAGGACAAAGTTACAATAGCTACCGACATTTTTAAAACTTTCCTGTTTTGTTGCTCCCTTCTTCTGATGACCGAGTCAGTCTGCTGCAGTCCAGGTACTCTGTGTTGACGAAGTTTGCAGACAATCAGTGCATAAATGATGGTCACGGTGATGGTTGAGACACCAACGAAGACACAAAAGACTGCAATTGCATACAAAGATTCCTGTGGATCTGCATAATCACAGACTATTATCTCTTGGGTTATCACCAGCTTTCGAACAAAACCAAAAGGCGCTGAGATAACAGCTGCAAAGATCCAAATTCCTGGTATGATGTATTTTAGTCGAGATCTGCTGAATCCTCCCTTCAGTGGATGAGCCACGGCGTAGTACCGATCGATGGCAATGAAAATACAACTGTTTACAGAAACTGCATAAAGGACATGACCTAAATAATGCATCCCTTTGCATAAACTAAATCCAATGTCTCCATCAATTAACCATCTGTGATCAAATATCGTGTCTACAATGGTTTGCGGAACCCAAAAAATAGTGGAAGCTAAATCACTAACAGCCATGTTGACCACCAAGAAATTGGTGGTAGTTCTCATGCAGTCGATGGTCTTTGTAGATTGTCCATACGATGAAAGAGTTGCCAAGGGTGGAGACGAGCAAAACAAGGCAGTTGGCCAGTATTTTGGGTAATCCATGCGAACTCGGATTAAAAAACAAGCTTCGGTTTGAAAAAGTTAAACTGAAATTGGACATTTTGACGAACAATCCGCTTGTTCTGAATTAATTTTGTTAACGGAAAGTCGATTGTTGACAGCGAGGTAAATTTGTAATGTAGACTTCCAGAATTTTTTGTAGAGCATAATTCTGCTGAAAGCAGTTGGGGTTGTCACACCTGCCCTGATTTCCCAGAATTCTTTGTGGTTAAGTACTTCTAGATGTTATGAACATTTCCTATTGGTTTTGAGAAACATGATACCATTTGAGTAGCCAGTATTGGTCCCAAATACCGTACCTTTTACGACGTGCGCATCAACAATCCATCGCACTTGATCTGGGCGACCCTATATCGCGGAATGGCGGAATGACGGAATGGCGGAAAACACTTCCAAATCCTAAAAGGCGGAACGACGGAAAATACCCCCCAATACTAAAACGCGGAATCAACAAACTCACAAAACTAATTAAAACAAATATAAAATGGCAATAAAATGAAGAAATTTGAACTATGTTGCAAAAAAAAAAAAATAAATAAATAAAATAAAATACTGGGTCACAATAAAAAATGAAAAATAAAATAGAAAATATAGAAAAGTGAATAATTTGATTTTCTATAAGCATTAAAAGCTATTTTGTCAATGAATGCGTTGTTTTGCACAATGCAAAAAAATTATTTCAGTACCGAGCATTGTTTGTTCTGACTCAAGGTCAGATTCGGCAGGCGGCAGTTCGTACGTACTCAAACTATGATTTTGCTTGCTTTTTATTTCGGTAAGTTAAGGTTATTACCGAGCAATTTTTACCGAGCTGAGATCATGTGCCTAAAAATTGTTGCTTGTATACAAATTTACAACAGTTACATGTACACTACGTTCAAAGCTTCTCGAGTACTATACTGTAGGAACAAATCGCCGAAAATTATTGTAACGGAACTTAGCACCGTATATCGTTCGTATTATATATCGGGAAAAGGAAGTAAAGCTAGTTTGACAGACCAGAAGTTTACAGTAAAGTGAGTGAGTGACATAATTTGCATACGGAAGGATGGATGAATGTACATGAATTAATGAACGAGGAGAGGAAGAAAGAAAAGAAAAGAAGGAATAAAGTATATAATTGTCAATGTTGAGGATTTGTGATAAATGATCATTTATTGCTAAAGTATATTTCTTATTATTTATCGTAATGAGCAATTGGGTTCTCATGTTTCTAAGTAATCAATATCTTTCAGTAAAGAAAATACGGCGGAAGTCGATAACATCAGTTGCGTGAATGAACTAAACGCCAAGTGTAGCCGGGCTGATGATACTATAATCACTGAACTAAACTATGCATAGATATGTTTATATTAGTTTTGTTTTTTCAATTTTTTTTTAATTTTTGTGATTTTGTTGGTTCCGCGTTTTAGTATTTGGGGGTATTTTCCGTCGTTCCGCCTTTTAGGATTTGGAGATGTTTTCCGTCATTCCGTCATTCCGGGATATAGGGTCGCCCCTTGATCTCCTTCTTATATTGGATCTTATTTAAAGTAGAAAGTAGACCCTAGCCTAGCATTTGAATGGGCTGATTGCTGAACACCATGATTTCTTGTTTATATTTTACAGACTTCGTACACTTGTCAGTATGCCTGATAAACACACGATTAAACTTATAGAGAAACCCGTATTAAATCAGTGCGACCAGGCATCTGCAAAAATTGAAAAATAATTTTGATTAATTTTGATTTTTATTCCCATTTAACCCCATTTGAATTATCGGTTACAGCATCATGTGTAACTTTCCAAAACAATACACAATTATTCTTGATTCATTGGTCAAGTATTCTCGCTGTAGATCCTTCTTTCCATAATCATAACTATTACAATTTCCTCAAATCTGATTGGTTGAAAGACTGCGCGCTCTATTTTTCTCGCTTTTTCAACAACATTTTGTCATTTTAGTCGCGCTTAGCACTGATTAGCATGAATGTAATAGTTATGATTAATTGGTAACAGGACTTCATGTCGTCCAATTCTGTCTGTAGTCATACTCGGAATAAACAAATTGGACTTCCGCTACGCGGTCGTCCAATTTTGTTTATCCCTCGTATGATTCCTGCAGAATTGGGCTTCACTCAGTCCTATTACCGTCATTAATTAAACGGTTTTGAGTTCAATTTGGATTTAATTCGCACGAGTGTGTTTTTCAAAGATTATCAAAATTCCACGAGCCCGTAGAGCGAGTGCAATTTGAGATCTTTGAAAAACACACAAGTGTAAATTTATTTCAAATTAAACGAGAAATCGTATGATTAATAATATCAGTACATGAAAAATTTTTTGTCACAACTCGACAAAAGTTAGAACACCCTGTCAATCGACGAAAATCAGAAATCGATCGACTAACGTTTTCCAGCTTAATAATATACTTAAAAAAATTTCTCGATTCTGATTGACTGAGATCAGCGATGTTAATCGCTAACACGGCAGGAAAAAGTAATTTGCACTGCAGTGCAAATTGCAAACGTTATTGCACTGCATATTAATAGTACCAACCAAAAATCAAATGCAATATCCATAAGAAAATATTTTCTGACTCGCTATCGCTAGTTTATGGCGGGATTTTGTACATTCAAACGGCGCGCGTTGCCAAATTTCCCGCCATTCAAACAAAAGCGATTGTTCAAAATGAAGCGAAGCTCTGACAAACTCAGTGCAGTAAATTGGAGTTATCTGTGTTTATTACCTCAATGGATTATAAAGAAAGTTTTTTCCCCATTTTGGAGTCTAACGTTGTTAAGTGAAGAAGCCTAGAAAAAAAAAATAGTGGAAGCTAAATCAGCTAACAGCAATGTTGTCCACCAAGAAATTGGTGGTAGTTCTCAATCGATGGTCTTTGTAGATTGTCCATACGATGAAAGAGTTGCCAAGGGTGGAGACGAGCAAAAGAAGGCAGTAGGCCAGTATTTTGGGTAGTCCATGCGAACTCGGATTAAAAAACAAGCTTCGGTTTGAAAAAGTTAAACTGAAATTGGACATTTTGGCGAAGAATCCGCTTGTTCTGATTTTATTTTGTTAACGGAAAGTCGATTGTTGACAGCAAGGTAAATTTGTAATGTAGACTTCCAGAATTTTTTGTAGAGCATAATTCTGCTGAAAGCAGTTGGGGTTTTCACACCTGCCCTGCCAGTGATTTCCCAGAATTCTTTGTGGTTTAGTACTTCTAGATGTTATGAACATTTCCTATTGGTTTTGAGAAACATGATACCATTTGAGTACTGAGTATTGGTCCCAAATACCGTACCTTTTACGACGTGCGCATCAACAATCCATCGCACTTGATCTCCTTCTTATATTGGATCTTATTTAAAGTAGAAAGTAGACCCTAGCCTAGCATTTGAATGGGCTGATTGCTGAACACCATGATTTCTTGTTTATATTTTACAGACTTCGTACACTTGTCAGTATGCCTGATAAACACACGATTAAACTTATAGAGAAACCCGTATTAAATCAGTGCGATCAGGCATCTGCAAAAATTGAAAAATAATTTTGATTAATTTTGATTTTTATTACGATTTAACCCCATTTGAATTATCGGTTACAGCATCATGTTTAACTTTCCAAAACAATACACAATTATTCTTGATTCATATTCTCGCTGTAGATCCTTCTTTCCATAATCATAACTATTACAATTTCCTCAAATCTGATTGGTTGAAAGACTGCTCTATTTTTCTCGCTTTTTCAACAAAATTTGGTCATTTTAGTTGCGCTTAGCATTCATTAGCATGAAAATATTTTTCTCGGAAGTTGTAATAGGTAACAGGACTTCATGTCGTCCAATTCTGTCTGTAATCATACTCGGAATAAACAAATTGGGCTGATTTATCCCTCGTATGATTCCAGCAGAATTGGACTCCACTCCACTGTTACCATCATTAATCAAACGGTTTTGAGTTCAATTTGGAATTAATTCGCACGAATGTGTTTTTCAAAGATTATCAAAATTCCACGAGCCCGTAGAGCGAGTGCAATTTGAGATCTTTGAAAAGCACGCAAGTGTAAATTTATTCCAAATTGAACGAGAAAGCGTATGAGTACATGAAAAAAATTCTGTCACAACTCGACAAACTCGATCAACTAATGTTTTCTTAATAGTATAGTTGAAAAAATTTCTCGATTCTGATTGGCTGAGAGCAGCGATGTTAATCGCCAATACGGCAGGAAAAAGTAATTTGCACTGCAGTGCAAATTGCAAACGTTATTGCACTGCATATTAATAGTACCAATCAAAAATCAAAGAAATATCCATAAGTAAAATATTTTCTGACTCGCTATCGCTAGTATTTATGGCGGGATTTTGTACATTCAAACGGCGCGCGTTGCCAAATTTCCCGCCATTCAAACAAAAGCGATTGTTCAAAATGAAGCGAAGCTCTGACAAACTCAGTGCAGTAAATTGGAGTTATCTGTGTTTATTACCTCGATTGATTATAAAGAAAGTTTTTCCCCCATTTTGGAGTCTAACGTTGTCAAGTGAAGAAGCCTAGACTTTATCTTTACAAAAAGAGCCCAAAGCTGCTTTTTGGTACGAATTCGGCTAAACTCCGGCGTCAGCAAACTCAAGATTTGCCAAAAATTCACAGTATAAAATGAACAGACTCAGTAGTTTTTCTCTTGAAAAATCACTGGCATTTGAAAACCTGGAAATATATACAGTTTTATCCTCATTTGGACAGAAGAAAAAAGATAAATACAAATTTTGCTATTAAAGATTTCAGACTTCAGAAATCGTACTACTGCATGGAAGGCTGACTGGCTGGACTCGTCAAAACTGTAATGTTTTTTATAATTTTAAGCAATTCATTTTTGATTTGATGAACATTCCTCGGGAAAAAAACATTGTTGGTCCTTAGAAATAAGAAAGTTTAGAGTTTTCTTAAGCTGGAAAACATTAGTTGATTAATAATGGTAATTAAACTGAGTGGAGTGCAATTTGGGCCGAAATCATACGAGTGCTTACAAAACTGATATTCAAGAAAAGTCTTTAAAGATGCGATTAATGAAGCAAAAGGATGCAATTTAGGAATTTAATCGCACACTTTTTAACCAATCAGATTGCAGAAATCACCAGTGATTTCAAAATGGATATAATTAGTTGATTAGTTGTGGGGTTCTGCCCTTTAGATGCTACACAGGTAGCCCAATCTTTGATCGATGTATTCAAATATAGAAATTTATCGAAAATAAAATAAATCACATCTTTTACCTGTATTTTAGTGTTCTATTGCATTCTTTGTGGTTTTTCGATGGTTTGGTTGCATTTTAAGGCGATTTAGAGGAGGAAAGGGAATGCATTGCATTTCCCAAAGCAGTCAGTTTGTCCAGGATCGTTGTTGACATCATTCTTTGTTGTTGTTTTTTTTTTCGTATTTTCGTTTCTTTATCTATATTTGGATTTGAGGCCAGTAACCACATGGCCTCACAGAGGTTTACTAACTTTGATAGGGGAACAAGCAACTTAAGGATTTTTCATGTCCATGGATAAATATCTCGGTCAGGAGCAGTTGACTGCTCTCTTTTGGCCCAAATTGTACTAACGCAATTTATGATGACAGTTTGCAATTAAACCGAAGGCATTGCGTTTACTTGGGCTACCACCAGAAACTCATTTGCGAGTAGCCCGAATGAACGCAACATTTTGCGTCTAGTTTCGATATAGATTTTGATTTTAGCTTGTTAACGACGTCACGTGAAAACTCTCTATATGGTAAACCAAGTAGTTCACATCTGGTCTTCCCAGCATTCTTTGCAGTCAAACGTTTAAATGGGCATCCCTTTGATTACTGTAACATCGTCCGCCCTAGCTAGTCGTTCAAAACTAACCCAACCGTTTCACTGACAAGTTCAAAAACCTATTTTTTCGCTTTTGCTAGAAGGAGCAAAGTACTAACAGCTAGAAAACAAGTCGATAGTTTTGAGATGTTCAATTCCAGCTCAATATTTTTAAATCGAAGCAGTTTGCTGCTTGATCATAGTCCGTATGTTTCCCATAAATTACCTAAAACATTAGCCTACTGCCTTCTATTCCTCGTCTCCATCCTTGGCAACTCTTTCATCGTATGGACAATCTACAAAGACCATCGACTGAGGACTAGCACCAATTTCTTGGTGGCCAACATTGCTGTTAGTGATCTAGTTTGTACGATTTTTTGGGTTCCCAGAAACATAGTACAAGTAATAACTGATCACAGATGGTTAATTGACGGAGACTTTGGACTCGCTTTATGTAAATTGTTACATTATTTGGGTTACATTCTTTGTGCAGTTTCCCAGCACAGTTGTATTTTTATTGCCATCGATCGGTACTACGCCGTGGCTCATCCACTGAAGGGAGGATTCAGCAGATCTCGACTAAAATACATCATACCAGGAATTTGGATCTTTGCAGCTGTCATCTCATCGCCTTTCGCTGTTGCTATAAAGCTATTAAAAGTCAAGGAGTCAACATTTTGTGAATATGCAGATCCAGTTCAATCTTTTTACACAATTTCTTTCTATTTTGGATCGGTTTGTTTGTCAACCTCAATCGCTTCTATTATTTATGCACTGATCGTCTGCAAACTTCGTCAACACAGAGTACCTGGACAGCAGACTGACTCGGTCATGAGAAGAAGGGAGCAACAAAACAGAAAAATCTTGAAAATGTCCGTAGTAATCGTGACTTTGGCTTACCTCACACCGTTGTGTTTCGGCATAGGTGAACTCTTGATTTCCAGTTTCCAAAAACATATTACAACACAAGTCTTTAGTGAAATGAGTTTCCTTATGCATTATATTGTTAATGCAAGTTTTTTCTACAACTTTTTCATTTATCTGGTCTTCAATGACATTTACAGGGAGAACTTTAAGGCCATGTTGTGGAAATGTTGTACTTGTTGTGTATTTGGTGGTGATATCAGGCAAGGAAATCACGTGGTGCCTGTCCAGGGAGAGGGTGTGGCCGCAGTCATTGAGATGAACAATCGTTAGTCTAGTATCTTTGAATGGGAGCAAATTAAGGAGAAGAAGGATTTACAGCGGAAATTCTTGAATCAATGAATTGTGAATCAATAAGAGTGTATTCTTTTGTAAAGTTCAAAATGATGCTAACAACGATTGCTCAAGGTGATTAAATCGGAATTAAAAAGTAATAATAATTCAAGGATGTAATTTACAGTTGTTGTCTGGCGTCTAATACAATATACATATTTGTCTCACTGTCAACATATCAACGACAGAGAAGAGAGAATGGGACCGACACAAATATGTCTACAAAGGACGGCTACATATCAACAAAATGAATCACAAAGCGCAGTTTTATTTTGTTTTATTTTTTTAAATTGAATTCGAGTTTCTCTTTCTCCAAAAAGTTACCCAAAACACTAGCCTTCTGCTTTCTTTTCCTAGTCTCCATTGTTAGCAACTATTTAATCGTACGGACAATCTAGAAAGACCGTCGATCACTAGAACTATACCCATTTCTTGGCATTTAACATGGCGCGCCACTGGCCTTCATTTAGTTCATTTTACCGACTATTTTTGAAGGTTCCAGAAAACGCTGTTAACTGACTATGCTTGATCATATAGATACTTTATTTTTCAAACACGGAATCCCATCATACATTGATGCTCTTCCTGAGAGCCGTGAACAATATTATAAGAAAATAAAAAATTATATAATTATGAACATATAATATAATATACTTATTTACTAATACACTAATAACAAAATAGCCCCAACCTTTAATTATAAAAAATCTAAAAAATAAATATTAAAAATATATTATAAGTGCATCATAGTCTATTAATAAATTGAGTCTGACTAGCAGCACATCTCTGGTATTCAGTCAAGCTATTCCATAAATTGGCTACCCTATAAGGAATGCTTCTTTTCATTGCTTCTGTGCTGGGTCTCGGGATGAAAAGACCATTTTGGGAGCAACGCAAATTATGAGTATCAATCTCGTGCGTATATTGAAAAAGCTCAGAAAGGTAGCTAGGGGCATGACCATTTAGAATTTTAAACACGAGGGAGGCCAACTGACCCTTGCGCCTTTCGACAAGGTCTTTCCATCCGAGTTGTTCAAGAATATCTATGGACCTAACGTCATAATTTGAGCCTGTTATGATCCTAGCAGCTCTATTTTGAAGCCTTTGTACTTTGTTTTCTAAGCCCTTTCCAATAGAACCCCAGATTGAACTACAATAGTCAAAGTAAGGTAATATTAAGGAATTATACACAGAAATCAAGATATCCCTAGGTACAAACGGTCGTAATCTTCTTTTAAGAAGACCCCAAGACCCTTGGCTACTTTCTTAGAGATATTGTGCACATGAGATTCCCATGTAAGGAATTCATCAACATGCACACCAAGGTACTTATAGGTCTGTTGTCTCTCAATTTGACGCCCGTTAATAGAGATATCTTAATATAGATAACTAACTGATCAGCGGAGACTTTAGGCTTGCTTTATGCAAATCATTGATGGCCAGTTACGGCTAAAATCGATTTATTTTTCTTCTGTCCTTGTTTTCTGCTCAATCCTTACCAAAATTAGCATGAGTACAAAACTTCATGACCTTAACTTTTTTGAGGATGAAAAGTTTGGGTATTTGATGGTCACGTGACCACGAACCTCACTTCCATGTAACCAAAATTTTGAATTAAAATGGGGATATGGATATAATCTGTACTTGAAATGTTGTGGAATATTTTCACTTCTACCGGTATATGACTGCGTTTAGACAATTGAACTATCATTGCTCATTTAGGAGATATTACACAAAATAGGTCACGTGACCTGCTTGTTCAGTCAAACATAAGCAAATATCGTCACAGTCAGAGTTCCGGATTGCCTCCAGCGTTGATCAAATATAACGTTTTCCTTGAAATAGAATTCTAGATGATATTGGATAATGAATTAGAAATTGTTCTTGTTGGAGTTCCGGATTGCCTCCGGCGTTGATCAAATATAACGTTTTCCTTGAAATAGAATTCTAGATGATATTGGATAATGAATTAGAAATTGTTCTTGTTGGAGTTCCAGATTTGTCGGCATGTATTGTACAGTCTCTAGAGTACTCCCGGAGAGTATTCAGGCCATTATTAGTTTTGGCTATATCGATCAATTTGAAACGATATTTTCGATTTTGAGTTATTATTATTTCAGTTATTCAAATTACTGGATTGTTGCGGTCACAGAAATTGATTGTTATGGATCACTGAATGGCGAGGGAACAGTTCCTTACGACTAAGAAAACACTACAAGTTCCGAAAGTTAGTCCCTTAACTCCCTTATATATGTAAACTGCAAAAAATCCTAGATTCAAGGGCCTTGCATTGGGAATGAAATGGTTTTCTTTTATAACTGAACGGATCATGACTAGTATTGTCACAGATCAGTGTAATGCTATTTCAACAACCACACACAATGATCACACTTATTTAAAATACAAAAAGGCAATTATCTAACAATAATAAATAATAATAATAAATAAATATTTCTATAGCGCCATTTCCGATAGCTCAATGGCGCTTTACAATATTACAACTTAATCCTAATCCTATAAAATCCTATAAAATAAAAAATCCTATAAAAAGTTAATCTTGACCCTGTGAAATGATGATGATAATAATAGTATCAAAATTATATCGAACTATTCGCTCATTTCAAGAGCTAATGTGGTTAAAAATATGTAAGTATAATACGGTAATCTTTTGTAATTTTTTTAACTAATCATTTATCTATCTATGTATATCATCATTTATCTATCTATGTACATATTACTGTGTAAATTTCTCTTCTTGTAAATATTATGTATACAATTGATGTGTGAAATAAAGTCTAAGTCTAACAGAAGATACAATATCCAGCAGTGCATATTTTCTTTAAGTGTTTACCAAGAAGGTAGGTTTTGCTGTGCGGTGAAATGACACTGTTCTTTTAATGTTTTGTGAGTTGTTTTGAAAATGTAGGGCCAATGCTCCCAACTCATGACATTAAGTGAAGCTAAGTGAGACCATAGTTAACTATGGTGAGACGTTATTAGATTTTCCATTCTGCGTATATCTTGACTAACCAAATACACACATATCTAACGGATGTTGAAAATAGTAGAATGAATGAACTCTAACGTAGAAAACCGTAAACACTTATGATACCTTGAATGTTGATATCTCAGTGGAATCTTTATAGTGCAGTAAACTATAACTTTAGATTGACCAATCTCTCACAAAAATTGATTATCATTTGATTTTAAACTTAAATTTTGTATCATTTCAGTACCAGAAACGTAGTTTTGCAAGAAGACAAACAACATTCCAGACATAGTCTAGATGTTTACGGTTTCAGTTAGCCTAGTTTGAATGTATAATACTTCCGTCAAACTTTTCGAACCGTTCAAGCTGAGGTTTACTGACCGGTAAGTATCCACAAAAAGCTGCGCAAAATATTCCAACAGCATCCTGAACACTCAACATTGTTGACCCCCACATGCAACATTGTTTGAAGTTGTAGTTGGCAGATCAAAGAACTGACATAATTGTTGTGTCACGCGTTGGTAAGAACAGAACAAAAACGAACGTCTCCTCTCGGTATTCAAGATGGCGGCAAAATCTTCAAAGTTTACGGCTCAATATCTTGCTAATATCTCGGAAACGAATATATTGACCCCACTTTTTTCTACTTTTTAAAAAGCTCCTATCACCCATAGTTTTTTATTTTCAAAATTAGTTCTTTTAGAGAGCACAGTGAAGATGGTTTTATCCTGGTTTTTCTTACCCCGTATTTTCTGAGATATGAAGGTTTCAAATGTCAAAATGCAAATTTAATGACGTCAGAGGAGGCAACACTGCAAACTTCTCATGGGTTTTACAAAAAGAGAGGTCTTCAATTCGAAAGCCAGATTTTTT
The DNA here is from genome assembly GCA_029948255.1 of Telmatactis stephensoni. Classification (NCBI taxonomy): domain Eukaryota; kingdom Metazoa; phylum Cnidaria; class Anthozoa; order Actiniaria; family Isophelliidae; genus Telmatactis; species Telmatactis stephensoni. Next base: position 484,561 of record JALIZF010001899.1, read on the forward strand.
ACTAAACAACAGACTTTACCAATGGAAATGAATGGAAAAATACAAGTAATTTAAATTATCTTGTTTTGGTATAATAAATGATTACTCCTCTTACGTCATGGCATTTGCATTTGAAACCTTTATATCTATTCTTGGGTTGCACGTGACGTCATCAAAAAGCTAAAATCTAAACTATTCATTATACGAAACTGTTTCCTAGATGTTTTATTTATTTCATTAAGAAACGTCCTCACACAAAAAACTGAGTTCTTTCCATGAATGGTTTTCGATAAATTTGCGAGTCAATTTCTGTCACGCAACACTGTCACGTATATCGTAAAGACGCAGAAATATAGGCAAATGTGATTCAAATCGTACGACTTTAACTTTGTAAGTGATAAATAAGTTTGTTTTGGTGAATATTTGCATAAAAACACGAATTATAGCGATATTAACGTGATTTTGGTCCTTCGTGTTACTGTCCGCCATGTTGGTGTACAAAGGTTGTGCACCAAGATAGCGGACCCATACATTTCACACCAAACAATGAAGATATTTGATCGCTCGTATCTCGTTATCAAAATATTCTTGTGACTAAAAATTTCGTATAGATGCAAACCTTCAACTGCTTTTTTTGATACAAAACATTTTATTCAAAAATATTCTATATTAAACCTGGAAATTTTTATGATGACGTCAGTGCAACCCAAAAATATAGATATAACGATTTACACTATGCTTTCTACAAAGAACTGAGTTTGAAAATAAAAAAATATGGGTGATAGGCACTTTAAATAGAGTTCTAAATATCTATAACATATATGTCAAAATGAAAGAAATCTAGGTGTAGGGGAAAGAGTTATATGAAATTTACCAAATTAATCCAGCTCAACATTCAATCGAATTCAATAGAATTTTGTTGCACCGCGCGGATAAAAAGCCTCACAAAACAATCGTGGTTCCTTCTTCAATCATTAGGTTTAGCCAAAAATGTCACTGATAAAATAGTTCCTATTGTTTGATATACCTTTTATGGAGCTTCGTTTATTTTCACCATTTTCTAAATGCGTTTAATTCACACTTTGTTTCGCTTGCTCCGCGCATCTTTTCTTCTTGAGATATATGTAATACTCTGTGAGTATATAGCGGAAAATAAAACGAATACGGTGACTCCCATTTTCATTATATTCTTTGGTGAACAAGTATATGATGTAGTATGTCCAGACAAAAAATCAACGAAATCTAGGTGCAACTTCATTTGCCCGCGAACGTCCTTAACAGAAAAGCTTCAAATCTATTAATTCTGGAAGGTGATAGTGATGTTTTGGATCGGACATCAAGTAAGTAAATTACAAATTGGCACAGATTAATGATAACGAAAATTGCTAAATTTTTACGAGGTTTCCAGAATGATATTTTTAAGCTTTGCAAGTTAAAACTGCAAGGAAACTTGTAAATTTTCAGTTTTCAAAGTGTCAGCGCGCGTCAAGTTGGCGCCAAATCGAAGAAAAGTACTCGGCAAAATTCGAAAGGTTTTTGTTCTCATGCGACTGTCACCCGAAGTGATTACTTCGGAAATTAAAGTCACGGACTATCGGACTTACACACTCGATGACATAGTGTTACTGGCTTTTATAAAAAGCCAGTAACCACAAATAGAGGACATCAGTAGTATGTTAAGCACCATACAATCCGTATAGTGCACTAGTGCACAACCCAGCTAGACCACCCCTCCCCCTTGACTTTATGAGGAATAGAGGTCAGCCCAAAGGATTAGTGCACAATGTGCAAATATGTAAATGAATGACAAATCACTGCAAATGAATTTGTGAATGGGTGAGGAGTATGCAAATTGGTCCGCTACATAGTACACTTACCACACCTACTAACTACACTGACTACACAACTATTACTACATTTACTACAGTTTACTACACATACAGCGATTTCTATACTAAGGTTGCCTTCATCCTCTTTATTGAAAAGTTGCCATATTGCCAATTTTTTTCAATATTAGGACAAACAATATTTATCTTGAGAGTATAGACCTTGAAATTGGTTAAACAGGTATTTTTCAGATCACAGTGGTGTGGCTACAAAAGCGACTGCGCCCTTGATAAAACCATTATTGGAGTAAGTGCAGCAAACATGAAGATTCAACTTGTTCTTTTGATTCTCGGACACACAGCGGTCTTGCCATTACAAGCAAAATCAACTTATGTACATGGTAAGGTTTATTTTCCTTCCTATGAATGCAGGGTCACCGCAACAGCTTTCTCGACAATTACTGTGAGACCTGTGTGTACTAGTAGGACATAACAAACTTACCGGCAACTTCATGGCTACTCTCCCTGGGGTGTGGGTTCTTTAGCGTCTCTAGATCTCTCCAATGTAAGGGCATGTGTACTAGTAGTTTAGAAGAGAGGGCCTACCGTTTAATGTCCTTATTCCAAGGGAAGGGCCTAACCGTTTGCATATGTAATTTCAAAGGCTTAACCCTTTCCTCGGTTATTTAAAGACCCTGCCCGGCCGGTAAATCGAACCCCGATCTTCCGATTAAGCCAACTGAGCAAACCGGGCGACGGTTTAAGTGATGCGATATGCCAAACAAGTTAAACAAGTTATCGAAAATTGTTATGTGCCCCTATAGATACAAAAGAATGTATTGATTTTGGGTGTGTGTGTGTGTGGGTGTGTGTGTGTGTGTGTGGGGGGGGGGGGGTGTGGAGAAGCTTCATAGAGTTCTTTCTAACAGATGATCAAAAACAGTGCCAAGCAGCAAGGGAATTTCTCTGCTTAGTACTTAGATGCAAGTTTAGGACTGTTACACTAGATATTAAAGAAGCAGGTCAAAAGATACAATCAACTATCTACACCTTGAAAAGTCCTGAGATTAAGCACTCATATTTCATATAAAGCTATGAATGGAAATAGATAGAAACTCTATGAATCAGCATTATGATAACGCTAAGAAAAAAGTCTCATTTTTACATATGTTCTCAATTTTTGTTAGTTCTAGGCTTGTTCTTAAAAACACGCTTATAGTTGACATCACTATCCTTTAGATAGCGAATGAAATCAAATCCTGAAAGAGCGTTTTATGTTTTGGTAGTTTTGTGTTATTGTAAAAAAATGTAATTTCCTCTCTAGATTTCAGCGATTTTCGAAATATTGTGAATTCTGACCTCGAAACAGTCCGTTGGAATTTGGTTTTTCACTTTTGCTCAATCAAACAAACAACCCAAAAATACTCCTAAAGATCCCTTAAAACGTATCAAATGACATAATATGATCTTTAAACGACCTGTTTGGTATAAGTTAAAGCTTTGTATTTTCAATATTTAAAAGTGAATAACCAAATTCCAACGGACTTTTTCAAAGCATGAGTTCGCATACTTTCACTGTAAGGCTAAAGCTACATGCGCATGTGCCTATTTTCTTTTCGCCTTCCAGTGTTGCACGATATTTTTTTTGCTGTGCCAAGCACTTGCATGATATTTTTTCATTCATTTTTGATAGTTTATAAATACAGATCGAACGATTGTCCAATTATTTATTTATAGTCTATATACATAATGTACAAACCATAGTTGTGGATATAAACGTGGCATAGTTAGTACGGTATAGTCAATTGAAGAAACGTTGTCGGGTTTAAAAACATGGAACATAGACGCTGAGACCGAAATGATGCTTGGGATGTGATACAGTGAGTTTTTTATTATAATGATGTCACGGTAATAATTTTTTTTCGCTCTCACAGCTTTAGGCTTTAGGCTTTTTTCAGCGACAACGTTGATTGAATTAGCTATATGCATATTGCTTCTATGTACTTAAGTTACTCGGTATAGGCCTCTTATGGACGCTGTCCACCCCCCTGACGTATTTTAGTGTGCAAACAGCTTCACAGAGAAATAAACAGGAACAAGATACGAAATCTTGTACAGTGCTTATTGTCTTAGCCTTTATGTGGTTTGCTATTTCGTTCCTACCCAGCGTAATTAGGGATTACGATGGTGTCATAGGCCAAGCTGGGCTTCCTATGGTCAAGACAAAGAGTATTTAACTACATGCACGTGAATTGAAAGGTGTTATTCTCGGAGGAAAGAATTATTCTTTTGTCCTCCAGCGTGAACCAGAAAGCGAGTCAATGCAAGTGCATGGTTCATACATCAGCTAACTTGCAGTTGAAAGATAATCAACAGAAATGCATCCTTTTTTTCATTTGCAGTCAAGGACTTCAAGTTATTTGAGGGAGACATCATATTAACGTCACATGACAAAGTTGATCTTCGAGACACTGGAGACGTTGATGGTCCACTCTCTGATCATGATTCATTGTCCAAGAGAAATGCTCCACGATCTCGGCTACGACTATGGAAAAACAAAAGAGTGCCTTATGAAATCCAAGTCTGTGAGTAGTTCTGACAAAAAAACTGATTTACTTGACGTGGGTGTTTCAATTAGCTGTACGTTTTTAAATGTTAAACTGTGAAAATATTCTAAGATATATATTCCAAGAAAATTTTTAACGTGGAATTGTTCAAATTTGTGTGACAACCATGAAATTTGGCACACTGATAGAGGTTCATGTCCTAAGTAATTCCAGAGGTGGAGCCACGCCCCAAAATCAATTACTTACATATAGATATTCTTGGAATTAATTATCTCAGAAATGAAGATAAAGAGTATCTAATGTTAATGCATCTTATCATATAGAGGGCAAAATTACTCGATTCTGATGAAAAACGCCCATAACCACTGGAAGTTTATTTGAAACGGTGCTGGTTTTGGACTACTGCTTTCCCGAGGTCCCAGTCAATAAGTGTTTTGTTATATACCAACTGTCAAAGAACAAAATAAAAAGCAAAACATCGCTGCCTACAGTTAAAGTTTTTATTCAAACATTGGCGGTCTCGGGACCACAAAACATACTGTTTCCCTTGGTCTCAGTCAATAAGTGTTAAATGTTAGTATAGGATATTAAAGAAATGGCTCACGCTTAGCTCACGTCCATCGTGAAATGGATGCATGCGGGAGGCTGCTAAGCTCGAAAGAAGTGTAAGAGAGCAGGACGCGAGGCGTTAGCCGAGTGCGATCCTAGCTTCTTGAGTGCTCCGCCTCGGGAAACATTGGCGGTCTCGGGACCACAAAACACACTGTCTCCCTCGGTCCAAGTCAATAAGTGTTAGATATTTCACACTGACACCACGAGAGGAAAAACTTTTTGTATCAATTTCACGTATAATGTATTTCATAGCTATATGACTCTCAATCCAAAATTACTCAGCATACTTTACCTTATCACTATCCTTAATTACACTTTTTTGCATTAAAATTAGATACTCTTCAGCTTCGTTTCTGAGTTAATTAATTTCAAGAATATCGATATGTAAGTAATTGATTTCTGGGCGTGGCTCCACCTCTAGAATTACTCAGGTCATTAACCTCTATCGATGTGCCAAATTTCATGCTTGTTACACAAATTTGAACAATTCTGCACCTTTTTCTTGGACTAATATCGTACTGGTGGCCCTCTTTAGTTACTTTCATTAATCGAACATTGTGGAATAAAATCATCATGCATCAGTAAACTTTTATTTTATTGTGTTTTGATTGTAATTTTAAACAGTAATTTGTAGTGCAGTAATTTGTAGTGCAGTAATTTGTATTATTATTCAATTTCATACACTGTACAAATTCTGATTTTCTGATTGGTCAGTTTGTATCACGTGACGCGTGGTTATGACGTGACAACACGACAGACGTAATAATACCGACGTAATAAAAAAGAATAAATCATAGGCAATAAAGCATAGTTGGAAAGAAAAAATGTTCCTGGTGATAAATTTGAGGATTTTTCGAAAAAGAGAAGATCAACGAGCATACTTAAAACTGCTTAGCGTGCCTGTTTTGAAGGTAAACTCAATTTCATTGAAGTTTTTGGAGCTTACTGAGATCAACATATTTCAACGGCTTAAAAACAGAGTTCGCCGGCTTTCCGAATTCATCTTAATATTTACTGTTTTTTAGACTGGTTATCCAAAACCTATCTCATAGAAAGTTTAGAAAGTCTGTCGCCACAAGTCTGTCTCTGTTTTTAACGGTAAGCTTACGAAGTTCTAACTTTCATTCAAACCGTATTCAGTTTTTGGCGTGTTGTTAATTTGTCAAAACACTATTCGCCGGCTTTACAAATTCATCATTATAATTTTTGTTTTTTAGACTGGCTATCCAAAAAATATCCAACAGAAAGTCTGGAAATCCTTTCCCCGCAACTTCTCTCAGATGGGGTAAAGAAATTTTATCAGGAATCGAAGAAAACGCCAAACGAGTACTTCAGCCTTCGGCTCGTCCACAACTACTTACTTCTTCCCGGCTTCTTGCCGGCGGCACCAAAGTTTAGCAGCGTTTCAACCGTAAGTCGCCAGTTTAAATATATCCATAACTCCAGCGATAATTTTCTAGACCTTCACTTACAGAGTTCTAGGACTCAGTGCTGAATCACTTTTAACGATCCAAAAAAAGCCTGAGTTCTTTGTTCAAAGTAAGCTTAAGCTTATATGGACGACGATTTCAATTTTACCGAGCAAGTTGTAAACATGGATTCTGAGAACTCGTTTATTATCTATCACGCTACTTTTCTCCTAGTTTTCTTCTGAAAGGTTTATTTTGTATTGTTAAAATTACCAAATGCTATTAAACTAATTTTGAATTAAGCTTAAGTCTTACTATTTTGAGTGACTTGGCTGAGTTATTTCTAGTGAAGTCGACTCACAGTTTTAGCCTGCTTCTGCAGTGTATTCAAATTGAATAATAAAAACGCACTCTTTGCTCGTGAATTATCGGGATTTATCTTCACTCGTTTACTAACAATGAACTCAAAATTTTCTCATACTGCACTCGGCTAACGCCTCGTGCAGTATTTAATAAAATTTCTCGTTCATTGTTAGCAAACTCGTGAAGATAAATCCCGATAATTCACTCGCTGCGTGCGTTAACCTCTAAGTGTATTTTAAAATTAATTTTAATGGTACGGCCGGACTGTGTAGCGGCAGCCCAAGGCGCCATCCTATGCTCACAGTCTACCATGCATGTTCAGAATATGTTTTTGTAAAGTGCCTAGAGCAGATTTTGGATAGGTACTATATAAATGTTCTTTATTATTATTATTATTATTATTATTATTATTATTATTATTATTATTATTATTATTATTATTATTATTATTATTATTATTATTATTATTATTATTATTATTATTATTATTATTATTATTATTATTATTATTCCAGACGTTCTGGGTGGTATGCAGACGTCTGCGGTCATAGGGACCACCCTCATTCTGCAGAGTGTGCTTAGTCTCTAAGCCCCAGGTCTTGGGGTCGAGGCTAAGCAGTATCTTACACCTGTAGTGTGAATAAAACCTCCACTCAGGTTGTCTATCTATAGAAATTCCTTATTATTATTATTATCGGACATCGAGCAGAGTGAACACGCTCTGTACATGTCTTCAGTTTTATCGTTCTTTCTATACTTGAATTGATATCAACATTAATTAGTTTATGTCCAGCTGACTTTACAAGTTCTAGAGCATGGGTTATCCAAGTTTTCTTATTATTTTCTTCGCTGGAGTTGTCTGTTCTTTTTGTGGTCAAGATTTTGTCTCGCTGGGCCGCCATGCGTGGCGTTGCAAAGAAAGAATTCACCGAGCGGAACGTCCTGCTGATAGAGAGAAACAAATCCCAAATGCTAATAATCCTGCTGATAATGTCCCTCGTATTTACTACGTCAAGTGTTGTTGTGGTAAGCTTTGTAAGGGGAACAGAGGTTTGAAGATGCATCAAAGGAGTTGTAGAGTTGTTTTGGGGTTGAATGATCAACTTCGTGCTGACCTTCAAAATAATAATACCTTAGCTGATCAAGAATCTGAAGCCGACAATGTAAATGTTCCTTTAATTAACGCTGGTGTTCCATTAATTCAACTTGAAGATTACAGCTTTCCCGATATTAAACAAGGAATAAATCTACCTAAAACAGATGATCAATGGTCAACGGCCAACGAATATTTCAAATCAGTTCTACTTTTGAATCTTCCAATCACAGCTCAGAACCTCAACTCAAGTATCAAACTTCTGAATGACACTATTTATGAATATTTCTCTACTAATTTTGGTAAAGTTTCACAAGTGATTGATAAAAGCCTGATAAATAAGTACAAAGATAAGTCTAAACAGGATCTAAAGAAATCTCTCAAAGCTCTAAAACACTCTAACGCTGATATCACGGAAATTAAATACGTATCTCGCCTATTGCGTGACAAGCTGCAAAACAAGTGGCCTAACGACAACACTGACTCAGTAAATCATGATTACTCTATTGCCAAAAATTTTTGGGGCTACGTCAAAAAGATCTTCAATAAAAAAGATGAGATCCTCCCCTCATTCTCCATGGATGAATGTTTTAATTACTTTGCAAGAACTCTTTCATCTGTTAACCCGACTAAAGTTTTCAACCTTCCAAGTTGGATACCAACTTTGTCTGATCCTGTAATTCCGTTTAACCTTGAACCTCCAACGTACGAAGAGATCTCAATTGTCATTAGAAAGATGAAGGCTTCTGGTTCTCCTTGTCCCTTAGATCAACTGTCAATCATTTGTTTCAAAAGATGTCCCTTCCTTCGCACTTATCTATCTCAAATTATCCGTACAGCGTGGTTAATTCAATCCGTCCCCAGCGAATGGAAGCAAGCCTGCACAATCCTTATCCATAAAAAAGGAAACACTAATGACCCTGCTAATTTTCGTCCTATTACTCTTCAATCAGTGCCCTTAAAGGTTTTTACCTCCTGCCTTCGTAATGCCATCTTTAACTTCCTTGCCGCTAATAACTTTATTGAGCATGAAATTCAAAAAGGTTTTACCCCTGGTCTCTCTGGAACTTTTGAGCATACGGCTCAAATGGCTCACATCATCAACAAAGCTCGCATAAAGCAACGCTCCCTTGTTATTACTCTACTTGACCTGAAGAACGCCTTTGGTGAAGTTCATCACAACTTAATTCAAGCAGTTCTTGATTACCACCACATTCCTGATCATATAAAATTTCTAATTAAAAGCTTGTACACCGATTTCAAAACCTCCATAATTACTAATGATTTCCGCACTCCTTTTATACATGTTGGTCGCGGTGTGCTTCAAGGTGATTGCTTAAGTCCTCTTCTTTTTAACCTATGCTTCAATACGTTTCTCCAGCACATTAAATCCGAGAAGTATAGACAATTTGGTTTTTCCTTAAAGTTTTTAAATCCCATCCACTGGTTCCAGTTCGCTGACGACGCTGCCGTCATAAGTGGCCAAGAATCAGAAAATCAACACCTAATCAATCGCTTTATAATCTGGTGCCAATGGTCTGACATGATAATAAGGGTTGATAAGTGCATTACTTTTGGTATCAAGAAACTGTACACTAAATCCGTCCAATATTTGCCAAAACTAATAATAAATGGAGTTCTTGTCCCTTATGTCAAAATGGGTGATTCATTTCGCTACTTAGGACGTTTCTTTGATTTCAACATGTCCAACCACCAACACATGTCTGAATTGACCTCTCTTGTTCAAGATCTGATGAGTGACATTGATATGAAGCCATTGCATCCTAAAAATAAACTGCTCCTGTACAGCCGCTATGTCCTATCTAAACTTTCCTGGCATTTTACTGTAGCTGATATATCTAAAACCTGGATAATAGAAAACATTGATTCTATAGTGAATGGATTCATTCGTAAATGGCTTGATATCCCAATATCTGGTACATTGAGTAACGTTTTTCTTGAGCGTAATAAATTTGGTCTTAATATTTGTCCTCCTTCTGTCAAATTCATTCAATGTCAAACAGTTCTCCGTAATTCCTTAAAAACGTCCCGTCATGATTCCATTAAAGATCTCTGGAAGTCGTCGAGCTGCCACACTAACATCCAATACGATGTATATAAATCTACTAAAGAAGTTCTTAAAGATTTCCGTTCTAATCAAGAAGATAAACTGCTACACCACTTAACATCTCAAGGTTTCTTTTTCACCAATGTTATCAAGTTTTCATTATCATCTGTTAATTCTATTTGGTCGTCTGTCCAGTCTAACCTACCCAAGAACATTTATAACTTTACCATTCGCTACATGAACAACTCCCTTGCTACACGTAAAAATCTGTTCAGATGGGGATCATCACAAAGTCCTGACTGCTCTTTCTGCCTTAGTCCTGAATCACTCCTCCACGTTGTCGCTGGTTGCCAGCATTACCTTAAACGCTTTACCTGGAGACACGACTCAATTCTAAATTTCATCGCCACTTCCCTTCAACCTGCAATTAATGATCGCTCTTCGCTCTATGCTGATGTGAATGGTTATTCGAGTCCTTCAATTATAACCGGTGACACTTTCCGTCCAGATCTTCTTTTTCTAATACATTCCAAGTGTTTGTATGTCCTAGAACTAACAGTTGGTTTCGAGTCCAACCTTTGTAAAAATGCAATGCGTAAACGAGAAAAATACAAGAACTTGATTAACGACTTGAGCAGTGACCACAGATGTGTTAAATTTGTTAACCTCTCCATGAGTTCTCTTGGCGTTTTCTCGGATGAATGCTCCACATTCCAAGACATGATGAATGACATTGGCATGGATAAGAAACAACAACTCTATTATTAGAAAAATGATAAATCTTGCCATTAGAGCAACATATTATATATTTTGCTGCAGAAATAAGATTTGGAATGACCCAGAACTATTAAAATCCTAACTTTTTTTTTTCCATTTAATTTGATTCCTTGTAAATATACATTTATATATATTACTCATGTATTAATTCAAGTAGCCAGTTGTTTATTGCCTATACGTAGTGAGATTTACAACTGTATTCATAAGCAAATAAAGTTTCCATTATTATTATTATTATTATTATTATTATTATTATTATTATTATTATTATTATTATTATTATTATTATTATTATTATTAATAATAAACTGGTCCTAACTCGGAAATATTAGTAGAGCAAGATATATTGTATACCATATTTCCTTGGTTAAGCGCCCTGGGCTCTTATTTCAAATGTTTCGAACAAGTTGATCGTTCAATCAGTGGAGGTGCTTACTAATCGAGGGGGGAGGGTGTAATTAAGAAGGGCTGTATATATGTTGATAAACTATTATTTCCACTGTTTAGCTAATGCATACAAGGCCACAATACAAGCTGCAATGAATGAATTCCACAAATACACTTGTATACGATTTGTACCTCACACCAACCAAGACAACTGGATCAAGTTTGTCAGCAAATCTAGGTAAACTGTCTTAGCATCTTTGCTGTTGTTTTCGTCTCATAGTACATACACTCGATATCTTGCACCTTATTTAGTAGGACTATATAGACTATTCTAGTCTCAAACTCTGTCCATTCCTATCTATTATCAAGAGACCATAATACTAAGAGAGCGAAGCTCAGTATTGATGTCTGTGCCATGTTCGTGGCGGCTAAGGCTATTTTTAGTAACCATCGCGCGCGCAAGTCCCTCAACCAATAGAATTTGATTTTTGACGTGCGCGCGGACGGGACCGTTTGAATTCTATTGTTTAAGAGCCTTGCGCGCGCGATGGCGAAGTTACTAAAAATAGCCTTAGCCGCCACGAACATGGCACAGACATCAATACTGAGCTTCGCTCTCTTAGTATTATGGTCTCTTGCTATTATATATGTTCCACTTTTTGTACGCCATCGTTGCACCGAAGTTGTTGTCACATTGAATGCGCTGATGCAAGAAATTGATGGCAGAAATGTTGTACGTTGTTAAAAAAAACCCTGCAAAATATTACTGCAAGGAAATATCGTTAAAAGTCGAAGCAATGCGCCAAGTTGCATAACGCCAACATTTTTACACCAACACTGTTGCGCTAAAACATCTCGTCAAGTGTGACATCGACTTCATAATTGAACTTTGTTTTTTTAAAAATACCTCTCCATTTACTCCGCGTACGACTAGTTGCTCCTCATATGTTGGTATGTTATACTGGCACAAAGGAAGTCAAGAGGTGGACCTTGACGATGGGTGCAACTACAAAGGGACCATCATGCACGAGTTACTTCATGCTCTGGGATTTTGGCACGAACAATCAAGACCAGACAGGAACCAGTACGTCGAGGTTTTGTGGGAAAATATAAAACCAAGTGAGCAAGATTACTTTTACACTAGTGATGATATAAATAAGACTGGACCCGGGCCCTAACCCTAACTCTTCCTCGAGTCGCCTATCTGCCATGCTATGATGTAATTCACCGTCAGAGCCTCTGTAACAACAAACTCTTTACCCTAGGTGGTTCATTCTAATACTTGTTATTGTGCGTGTTGTAGAAGACCAACACAACTTCAACAAGTATTCACACGGCAAGGTCGATACCCTTAAGGCCCCCTACGACTACCAAAGCATCATGCATTATAAGAAATACGACTTCTCTAAGAATGGTAAACCAACCATACAAGGTATTGGTTCAAACAAGGGAAAAGCAATGGGACAGAGAAGAGGCTTTACAAAGACCGACATCTATAAAGTCAACGCACTGTACGATTGCACAGGTATTTACAATAAGCCTTTTACCTTTATGACGTTTCCTACCTATATTTATACCAGAATCCTCTTCAATAATCAGTTTGATCGATATTCAAATTTAAAAATCCCTGGAGAATACAAACACTATATTCTTAAATTGATGAACAATAGATACTCCAAAAGGATTGTGGTATAGAGAGGTATGAAACATAATAATGCTAAAGGCTTATTGTTGGGTTTCAGCCATACCTTTGGGAATCAAAAGACTACGAATTGAAGCGATAGCCATGTTCATATCATGATGTTGGATGATCAAACAATAAACGCTAATGTATAGCGTTTAACATTGTTTTCGAGTTGAAGCGTTTACGTGTGGACGAGTCTAACCGCATAGAAATGTATACGTTTACTAGCATCAAGTTGTTCGTGTGATGCTGCTGTAAACGGCCATCGTTTTCGTGTGGATGCAAATACTTTTATGCGTTGACAAACGTAAACGCATACGTGTGGACGTGGCCTAAGAGTCATAACGTAATATACCACGGAAACCTACTGTAAATTTGTTAATTTTGCAAATTCCTGGGTAGACGTCATGTAATTAGCATAAAATTGAATCCTTGATATCTCACGAGTACAGAGCTCAAATGAGGAAATATTACACTAGTCAACTGTTTACATGAAGTACAATCGTTACTGAAATTTGTAGGGGTTAGGGGCACTTTAAGACCCTGAGTGTTGGTACGACTAGGGAATCGAACACTGATCTTCCACATTGAGACCATCATTCGACCAGCTGAGCCAAACTAAAAAAGTAATTAGTATAGTACTGAATGGCAGTAGTAGTTCTTTATTATGAAGGTGATAATTTAGGAAGTATTTACGGAATTCTAGGAATGTCCAATGGATGGAGCACATGGAGTGACTTTGGTCCTTGTGACAACATCTGTAACAAACGTCGTCAACGGTTTTGTTCTGCATCTGACAAGTCTGCTTGTCCTGGAGCTGATCGCTATGGTATACAGACAAACAGACAGAAGTGTCCTCACTACGAGTGCTACGGTAGGAAGTTTAACAATAGCCTCTTCCTCTCCTTTCACCCGCCAGGCAATGTAACTATTGTTTGAAATAAAGCTAAAACTCTTTCTGGAAAGCGTAATGAATGGGAATGACTTAGATAATGCTAACACGAGTATATTCACGCACACAGCTCCTGTAGATGGTCACTGGGGAAGATGGTCTTCATGGAACCAATGTAGCGCAACATGTGGGGTGGGTACTGGCACAAGAACACGAAAATGTGACGATCCATCTCCAAAGAACGGCGGGAAATCATGTAGAGGAAACAGCAAGCAAACAGGAAAATGCATGACGAGAGAATGTCCATTGGGTATGTTATTCTTGTTCATTTACTTAGCTTCTCTTTTGCTGGTCGACTGTTTTGCGCAAACCGCCATGACCTGCATTGCCTCGCTCTCAAAATGAAATCGATCAAGACTCACTCATCACTACTTCTCATCTCCGCGCATCCAATTATGACCATTCCTCACTCTGTACTATGTTATCCTTTGGTATCCTTATACGGCTAGTGTCGCTGCAGCCTGTTTGAGATGGGAGTCAAATTTCTTTAAAGAATATTAAATGATGCTTATACGTTTGTCTTGTAAAAGTCAAAGTCAAAAGTATAATCATAATTTAATTTGGTCTTTGAAGCACTTTGTAAGTAAGAATTCGACAATTGGTCATAGTATTAAAATGTATTATTTACAAATTAAAAGCAAGTTTAAATAATTCGTCAATATGTTTTGGCAGACTAAAAGTTCTACTACTAGACTTTAAAGTCTCCTTTTCTTCCTTTCCGGATTCCTGTGTATTATGTAGATATACTTATTCGAACCTCTACCAGTCATAAGACTGAATTGCAGGCAATATTAATAGACAAGGCGCAAAACTGAAAAAGTCGATCGCAAAAAGTGCAGAAGAATTTTAGGGTAGAAGCTGGTAACATAACTATTCTAAACAATTTTTTCATGCTGAATCCGAATATGACTGTTATCAAGACGTATTCTGCAATCTTATACGTGTAAATGACGAATTTAATTTGTGAATTGCTACAGTCATTTCTGCTAACGGCTTTTTCATGTAATTCCAAAAGTTCTCAAACTTAACGAGCGAGCACATCAAAATCGGTAAAACTGTGAAGTTTGAAGGATATCAGTTGAAAAATAAAGGAGATACAAATTTTCAAAAAACGAAATTTTGTATGAAACACTTACAGTTATGCAAGAGATACAAATAAATTTCGATTTTTGAAAGTTCGTATCCCCTTGATTTTTCAACTCATATCCTTCAAACTTCACAGTTTTACTGATTTTGATATAATCTTTCCAGGTATGGTCATTGATTTTAAGTTTGGGAACTTTTGGAATTACATGAAAAAGCCGTTAGTATGAAATCGGACTGTAGCATTCACAAAATACGTCATTTACACGTATAAGATTGCAGAATACGTCTTGGTAACAGTCATATTCGCATTCAGCATGAAAAATCAGTTTAGAATAGTTATGTTGCCAGCCTCTACCCCAAAATGTCTCCAGGTGTCTGATTTTTCGAAAACTGATGCGCCTAGCCTAGTTAAGGGTCACTATACATGTACACACAAGAAGCATCCTATTGGCTAATTATCTAATTATAAATACCAAAGTGGTTCTCAATTATATAATTCTGTATAAAAATGTTAAATACCAAACTAGCTTTCAATGCAATACTACACATCTATCAAATTCATATTAATTCATAATCTTAAATCTATTCCCATGCAGAGAACACCATAGGTATATTTATGGGTAACAACCAAAACGATCAGTAGATGTGAACTTAATTTTAGACTAATTCTTTTTGGTTGGTTTAAATAAAAAGTTTATAAAGTTTGAAATATTAGAGAAGTGCACGGTGTGTATTGCTTCTTGTTGTTCCAACTTGTAGCTTGTGATCTCGGAAGCTGGCTGACTCATTTCATTCCGTATCACACGCTGTTTGACAAGTTTTAGTAGTAGGAAAAGGACAGTTCTGGAACAGTTCTACGCCACGGGCCCCCAGGGCACCCCCCCCCCTCCCCAGACCCCTAGCCCGGTAGGGCTACCTCCCCTCCCTGGGGTATGGGGTACGACCCCTCCCCCTACTAGCCCGGTAGGGCTACCACCCCTCTCCCAGGGGTATGATGAGGTACGACGATCCCTCGAGCCCGGTAGGGCTACCCTTCACCCAGGGGTACGAGGGTGGTACAACGGGGTACGATGAGGTCATATCTATTTTTAGACGAGCGGAGCGAGGTGCAGGGGCGGTAGGTACCTCCTATTGTTCTCCAGAGGGAGTCACATCTATTTTGGGAAGATGGATCTATTTTAAGAAACTACTGAGAACCGGTTTAAGAACCGTTCCTATAAATGCTTTGGGAAAAGAACATGAGACTAGTCGAAGAACAACTATGTCCTCAGATAAAAACACCACAGCATGGGCTATTGCAGTCAGTACAATCTCCATTTTAGGAGATTTACATGAAGAACACCGTTCTTGGAAAAAGGGAGAGTCTCCAGTCCCAGAATACCTGTATTTTGATGTATTGTTGCAAGCAAACGAAGAGCATACAGAAAACCCAATCATTCATCAAGCCGCTTATCAGATACGACGTCGCGTCGAGTGGATTCTTCAACAAAGAAATGAAAAGTCACCGGACATATCAGTCATTTTTTCTCATTTGTGTAGTCCACAGTTTTTTGATTGGATGGCTAAAAGTTTTTGGGACGGAAAAGATGAAGTCGACGAAGACATTTCTTTTGGATGTGCTCCCATTTATTGCCATGGCATACAAGACCCAGCCGACTGGCTAGAACAGTGTCCTCAAAAACCACAATGTATAGATCGTAGTGTAGGTGATTACTGTTCGTATGGATACTACAACTGCGACTGGTGTGGATGGCACAACAGTCAAATATGTCTTAAATGTTTTGATCGACTAGTCAACAACCACCCACTCCCACCACAGTCTCTACAAGACGAAGTTCAATGGATTCACGAACTAATAGAACAAGGAGAAATAAATTTGACTCTGTATCTACCCGAACTAACTAAAAGGGCTGTACTTGGATGGCAAAAGTCTTGTGAGCAAGGAGATCGACTATTTATCATGAAATATGGACACCATCCAGAATTACCATCGGAAACCTTTGATGTAAAAAGACTAAAATTTTCTGAAAAATATACATGTCAACCTTCTTGTTGTCCTTCGAACTACTAATGAATTTGTAAATTGATTTGTTATGGTACAATAAAAACGTTTTATATAAAGAAAAACGTGTGTGTGTTTTTTGTCTTTATCCTAGCAACAAGTTACTATCAAAAGGCTAAGCAAAAAGCAAAGCTATCAACTATCGTAAAGAACAAGACACCAGTAACACTAGTTGCAATTGGTTTTATTTTCTTTCTTTCTTTCTTTCTTCCTTTTTTTTTAGTTACAATACATGAGTCAAATGCTATTTAATATTTTTCCCAACCGAGTATGGACTGAATCATGGCTCTTATTCGTTGTGAGCGTCGTGGAGGTTGGAACACCTGTCCTCTATACTTATGTTCATCTTGATAACGTATCCACCTGGGATCAGCTTGGGGTTTTTCTTTAGTGGATGGAGGCGTGAGAGGAAACTCTACACTCGACAGAGTGATGGGAGTGGAAGTAGAGGGTTGGTCTACTTTTAATGGAGTCGACGGTATCTCCTCTGTACCCTGTGGACTTTTAAAAGGTGTTCTGACTTTGGATGTCAGACGTTCTAGGAATGAGGGTGTTTTAGGTGTTGCCATGCCAACACCACTGTCACTGGTCACACTTGTAGAAGAGACGTTTTTCGGAGTCGTCACGTTAGCCGGAGGCTGACTCTGGTCAACCAATGTTGATACGGTTGAAATGGGTTCCTGTCTCGGTATCGTTGGACCGGTATTGGAGAGTTGTTGTTGTAGAGCAAGGTAACGATTAAACAGTGGACCATATTCTTTGATTTTCACCTCTGGAGGTAGGGTGGGGTCTTTCAAAATGGCGTCCATCTGTTCTTCTAGTTCCTGCATGGCTTTCAGTTGGGGTGACTGTAAGTACCCTTGACGCTCAAAAAAGTTAGCGATGGTCTTTACGGCATCTGTTTGACCTCCAGTCTGCGATGAGTGAGCATCATTTGGAAGAACGTTGGTACGCAGTCGACACCCCTCTGGGGTGTTGGGTTTGAGATCGACGAACAGGTAGCCGTAAGGCCGCTGAACAGCGGCCTCGTACTTTTGAAGAAACTGGTCTGTTTTTCCGGGGTACATTTGTTTTCCCAACGTCATCATTTGTAGTTTGTCTCTGGGATTTTTAAAGAGGACGAGGTAGGCTGCATTGAGACTCAAGGTGCGCATGATTTTGCCTTGGAAATAGACATTTTGCAAGAGGAAAACGACACTGAGATTTCGGTGATGGGATCCCTTGGTAAATAAATTCAAGATACGTTTGTCGTTGGAGGTCTCGGTCATTTGATCGTCAATGACCATCAGATTGTTGATCTTGGGGTCAAAATACCAATCCTCATCCAGGTCATGGGGTATACCTTTGACAAACTCGATCCCAGGGACCGTTTTGAGCATCCGGTCGTAGGCCGGTTGCCATTGAGAGTAACTCCATACAATACGTTGAGGTGGAGGTTGGATGACTTGGTTGGCATGTTCCAGTAGGTTTTGAACCCAGACCGTTTTCCCAGAGCCGGTCATTCCAGCCACTAAGGCTGTGAATGGGTGGAGTAATTGAAACCGGTCACATTTGGTTTCCACTTGAGGTTTTGTCTGAGGGTAGGGAGTAAACCGCTGACCAACTTTTGTGCATTTTTCTTGACCTAGCCAATACTGTCGCTGTGAATTGTCCAGCTTATGAGTTCGACTCAAATGAGTGTGTAAATTTTGTTGCGGCTTGCCGCATATAGGACACATCCGCACCATTCCGCGTCTTGTACTGAATGAAACCAATTTTAGAAGTATGTGTTATTTATGGTCTATATGGATTGTTATTTTCTACATTAGATTAGATTAGATTAGATCTATTAGATTCTACATTAGATTAGATTAGATCTATACTAGTTTAGATTCTACATTAGATTAGATTAGATTAGATCTATTAGATTCTAATTAGATTAGATTCTACATTAGATTAGATTAGATTAGATCTATTAGATTCTACATTAGATTAGATTAGATTAGATTCTAATTAGATTAGATTCTACATTAGATTAGATTAGATCTATTAGATTCTAATTAGATTAGATTCTACATTAGATTAGATTAGATCTATACTAGTTTAGATTCTACATTAGATTAGATTAGATCTATTAGATTCTAATTAGATTAGATTCTACATTAGATTAGATTAGATCTATTAGATTCTACATTAGATTAGATTAGATCTATTAGATTCTAATTAGATTAGATTCTACATTAGATTAGATTAGATCTATTAGATTCTAATTAGATTAGATTCTACATTAGATTAGATTAGATCTATTAGATTCTAATTAGATTAGATTCTACATTAGATTAGATTAGATCTATTAGATTCTAATTAGTTTAGATTCTACATTAGATTAGATTAGATCTATTAGATTCTAATTAGTTTAGATTCTACATTAGATTAGATTAGATTAGATTATAGTTAGATTCTAGTATTCTAGCTAGATTCTAGTATTCTAGTCTAGCTAGATTATCATAATAGATAAATTATAGTGTTTTTCCCTCATTATTTCATTTGGAGCAAACGTCCGTACAGACAACATGAGTCGTTTGATCCGTGACCATTTTGGGTATTTGTATCACTTAACCAATTGTCCTCCTCATCAGAGAACGCTTTTACTGGCCACCGCTAGTCCAGAACAGGTTCATGCCATTTGTGAAGTTTGCTCGAATTTATCCAAAGGCACTATACCAGTGTCACAAGTGCAAAAAGAAAGACTGAGAAAGCATGTGGATGACATACGGAAATTGGCCGACCCATCCGTTCCTTTCAAAATCAAGAAACAAACTCTAGCGCAACGGGGTGGTGGTTTTGTGTCCGATATCATGTCACCCCTGGTGTCGGCTCTGAAGTTGTTTTTGTTTTAAATATTCCTGTCCATAAAGAAGAAGCTCATTTCGACGTTGATCATTTGAGGAAGCAACATGAAAAGAGCACGGAGCGAGTCCACTGATTCTGAAGACAGTATTGCTTCTTACACCGAAGAGGCCACTTTTGACGATGACGATATTGAAAAGGTTTTGCAGAAACTCTCCCAGAGTAACCCCGAAGAAAAGACGCTCGCATTTCTTCATACCCTGTCAGCTTCGAAAAGTATTTTATACTGGAACTCCCATGGGGAGATGATGTATCATGAGCGAAGAATTCCTGTCACCAGCATTGCAGAGCTCATTGAGTATGTCATGTTACCTTACAATTTGGATGTTAAAGTACCTCGTGGGTTGAAAACGTTCACTCAAGGATTATCAGAGATTGGTATTGATAAGAAACTGATCCGTAACAAAAGGGTTCTGGCAGATTTGGTTGCCAGGCAACCGGAAGAGGACGAGACAGATAGCGAAACTAGTGACCAAGCCTCTGAAAGAGAAACTTCAGAGTCGGACAGTGAGAGTGTTAGTGAAAGCTTAGAGTCACAGGAGCATTCAGAACCGGAAAGTTCAGAATCAGACGATGAACCCCTAGAGTGTCACGTCTGCCGTGACTTCAAATCGTTCTATTCCATACCTGTAGTGCAATGCCCCAGATGTCTGTGGCGCGAAGGTTACTATTGTCGTGACGACCAACTGGTTGAATGCGATATTTGCTCACACGTCTTTGCCGTAGATGATCATACCACGAAAGTCAAGTTTTGTCGTTGTCGAGACTGTGATGCAGTCCATCAATTGTCGTTGAAATCAAAGAAATTAAAACTCATGGATGATCATGATGACAATCAAGAAGAATCCGAAAGCGAATTGTAACATCCCGAACGTGAATAAATGAGGACTTTTGACACTAAATTTGTGTGTGGTTTGTCTGACTACCTTTCAAGATCTGAATTTACATGTGTTGAAACCGTTCAGAGTGATTTATTTATCTCTTTATGATCTCATGTATAAACTGTTCTCCCACTGACTTTACGAGTCACAAACCCAAAGGCGATCGTACGGAAAGGTTAAAACTGAGTGGTTGAAGAACTAAAATAATCATGGGTGATGTTAGGATCAACTTTTCATGCAAGTCACCTCATCCTGACTGGTTCAAAGAACTCACATTTAAAGTGGGACCACAAAACGGGGTTTCGTCAGGTCGTGGACAGTTCGGTGGTGTACCCTTAAAAGAGCAAATGCGTCGAAGGAAATTGACGGGACTACAGCAACAACAAGAAGAAATCAACAAAATTTAATCATGTATACCTCTTGAGACAATTGTGTAAACAATGAACGAGCCTTAAATAAACAAATGAGGCACGAAGTTTTTGGTGAAATTTGCATAAGTTCTAGTCATGAAACTTGTCACACAACAAACTAGTGACTCAAAATAAAGTGTCGACGATATGAGATCCTGACACGTACGTATTTTAAATCTATAATTTTGATTGTAATATTTACCCTTGGAATGAATTGAATAAATGACTCTGGAACTTCCAATTCTAGTTTCTAATTCTTGTACGAACTGTAAACACGAGTTTCAAAAACAATAGATTTACAGGTGGCCGTTTCTAAAACAATAGCTGTCACGCATGTTTAGAAAATCTAAAATTTTGATTCTTTGTGGCCACTTTTGCTACTTCTTTAATTGGATACCATTTAAGAATTAGAAGAAAATATTAATATGATACGATTTACGAATTAGGAGGATTCAAAAGGGAGAAAAATTGCTTGACCCGGTTGGTGATTATTGCACCACCAATGACGTCATCGACCCCGTAATCTCTGTACCGGAAACTCGCTGCGCTCGTACCCCATTCATATCCCGTTGTACCACCCTCCTATCCCTGGGTGATGGGTAGCCCTAGCGGGCTCGAAGGGGAGGGGTCGTACCTCATCATACCCCTGGGAGAGGGGTGGTAGCCCTACCGGGCTAGTAGGGGGAGGGGTCGTACCCCATACCCCAGGGAGGGGAGGTAGCCCTACCGGGCTAGGGGTCTGGGGAGGGGGGGGGGGGGGGGTGCCCTGGGGGCCCGTGGCGTAGAACTGTTCCAGAACTGTCCTTTTCCTACTACTAGTTTTTATGTAACAAACTATTTTAACAGCTGTTTCATGCCAGGTTTAGAAATCGCGCTTAAGCATTTTTCGGCGGTAAAGTGAACCTTATCCCGCACAGTGAGAGATAAATCGATACGTTTAGAGTGTGTTGGCTACGGTCACGATGAACTGGCAATCACAATTTAATTAAATTATAATTACAGTTATAACTGCATGTGGCTGATTTCAATACATTGACAAATACATTTTCCAGTGCTCAATTTATGTTTTGTGAAACTCAGGTTCGAGCCGTAAAGCTGAGTGCTTTAACCTCTAAAAATATATACACCTATTTCAAAAAAGGTTGTCACCGCTAAGAGCGATAGGCGATAGGTAATAGGTCATTCCAAGACCGCAAAGCACTATCGATTTCTAATTGATTTACATATGAATAGCCAAATATTTGATGGAAGAGTGTAAAGAAAGATTTAGGATGGCTTAATTAAGAAATCGATAGTGCTTTGCGGTCTTGGAATGGCCTATTACCTATCGCCTATCGCTCTTAGCGGTGACAACCTTTTTTGAAATAGGTGTATACATGAGAGTAAGCAAGAACTAGAACACGGTAGCGACTTAAAGTTTCATATTTTCACAATCATCAGGTTACACAAGTGATCTTAGATTTACATTACTCGCTAACATATAGAATTCCCTATAAGGGAGGTATAGCTGTTACTTCATTGTTTTACATTGCATATAGTATAGGAACTTATTTCTATGACGGCAATTTGAAATTAGTTCAGTTCTTTTGTTCAGTAGCCACTTTTTCGGATAGACAGAGGTCACACTGGATAACTGCTGCCCTTTATTCTAATATAACCGAGTAAATTTACTCGGATAAGTGAGTTACTGTGGATGCACCGATTTACTCAAGTTTGTGAGAAAATCTACTCGCACGTTTTTGCAGTGTTTTTAAAACGTTGTGATGTCAACAGGAATGAGCTTTTTATTATATTAGGCAAATATCGAGCACGAGGTTAGGTTAAACAAGCTAAGTCTGAGGTACTACTCTAGTTGTGACTAGAAAGTTGGAACGAAGTAAGGAAAGTGATGTCAAGGACAACAGCGCCTATAAGAGAATGTTGTTGTTGTTGTTGCTGTTTTGGTCAGCCTGTCTCAGTCTACCCATCCTAGTAGAACGATCGAGGGTCAGTGCAGTCCAGTGAGATAATTTGTTGTACGTACTGCAGGCTTTTAAACCCAGATATATTCCGTAATTCTTTTTGCAGCCAAATTTGGGTGGTATATCGTTTACGACTTTGAGGACTTTAAAATGCCCGGATGGACTCGCACTGGTACAGCCTTCGACAACCAACCAACCTTTGGAGACAACCCAACGGCCAGAAACAAATGGGAGCCTGCCAAGCAACATGGAAAAGGGTGGATCGGAGGTTATGAAAACCAGCCAAATCCCTATTCCAAAACCACTGGAGCCATACAAGGAGATGGCCCACAAGGAACGATGATGTCACCACCTTTTAAGATCGCGGGAGGCTGGATGAGGTTTTTAATAGGTGGAGGATGTCATATGAGAACTCAACGAGTTGAGCTTATAGTACATTTAGGGATTGGACTGCGGACTGTTAAAAAGGCGACTGGGAAATGTACTGAAACCATGGAAAGGAAGTATTGGGATGTTCATGAGTACGTAAACCTGACTGCTCATCTGCGCTTGGTTGATAGGGGCAGTGGTTCATGGGGTCATATTAACTTTGACTGCTTTGAAATGTTAGGTAAGTGCATAAAGTTACGGTTGAAATAGACATAAGGAAAGTAAAATGTTCGAACATTTGCTTTTGTAACAATTTATCAGTATTAATTAAAACAAATTAACGATGTAACGAGATAAGTTTAGCAAATCAATTAAAGACGTGACGATAACATGTTGATGGTGATGATGGTTATCTTAGGCCTACTCCAGACCCTAAAACCGTCGTAATTTTGGGCGATCGTAGGCGATTTTAATTAGGCGATTTAAGCAAAATTATCTCCAAAGATGCTCAAAACGTTAGGCGGTTTTTGGCGATTTTAGGCGATTTGGGGCGATTTGGGGCGCGTTTAGGGCCCGGAATAGGCGCCTACTCCAAGAGACCATAATACTATGTATTATGGTCTCTTGCCTACTCCTAAAATCGCCGTAATTTTTGGCGGTCTTAGGCGATCTTAGGCGATCTTAGGTGATTTAAGCAAAATTATCCCCAAAGATGCTCAAAACTTATGGCGATTTAGGGCAATTTAGGGCTATTTTAGGCGATTTTATGGCCCGGAATGGGCCTTATCTTAATGAACAGATGATGACGATGAAAGCTTATATTGTTGTTCAAGTAACAATCGCATGCTCAAAGCCAAATTGTTCCGCCGACGACTATGGACTTGAATAGGAATGTTTTTGATCTTACTGGCCAGTCTTGCCGGTGATTAATATTTTTCATATTTCTTTCATTTTTATATTTTCCAGCTCCAATAGAATGGCAAGTCCTGGCTGACTTTGAGCACGGCAAACATGATTGGACTGTGCAAGGCAAAGCCTTCAAAAATCAACCAACCTATGGTGATAACCCAACAGCTAGAAATAGAGGACAGCCTGCCAGGCAACATGGAGACTGGTGGATTGGAGGTTATGAAAACCGTCCATCTCGTAAAGACACGCCAGGAGCCATACAAGGGGATGGACCACAAGGATCGATGACATCGCCAGCTTTTATGATCAAAGGAAATAAGTTAAGGTTTCTTATTGGTGGAGGATGTGAATTCAAAACTGAACGCGCAGAGCTTTTGATTGACGGTAAAGGAGTTGTTGCCGCTGCGACTGGAAAATGCACTGAAACCATGAAGACCCAGTATTGGAATGTTGGCAACTACCTTAACATGTCTGCCCAGGTGCGATTGGTTGATAGCGGCAGTGGTCCATGGGACCATATTAACTTTGACTTCTTAACGATGGCAGGTAAGCTACTACCGTTTAATGCTAGTTTTAAATTCAAATACACTTTCTTTTCTCTTCGGGTCGACGATCTCCTCATTATTTCGCACTGCTTCTACATTTCATGCCCAATATCGTTAATCATTAACTTTATATTTTAATGTTTCAACTCTCTCTGATGATGAATATTATTGTAACTTGGCCTTCAAAAGAACATTTTGATAATAAGACTTTGTTTAAATATCTAAGTCAAATGAAATGGTCATGTTAAAACATATAAATTGTAACACACTTCACATATTGAGAGTTCTCTTTTAAAGATTTTATCTATATTATATGATTTATCAGTTCTTAAGTTCTCCGTCAAGATGACATTCAATATACTATTTCAACGATATGTAAGGGGTTGTGTCCCATTGTGACGTTGGGATCCCCTGGGGGATGTGAGGGGTATATGGGTCGGGGCGATGCGGGGAATCGGGGCTGAAAACAGACGTCAGTGAATACACTTGTGTTCGAGTGTAAAGTAAGAAAAACTCCACAACTCCAGCCGAAGAGTCTCATCACCATGACTTAAAGAGGGATCGAGATAACTGTTCATGAGGAACCTGTACAGTATTGCTGGCTTTCAATTGACGTCACGGCGGCCATCTTGGTTGAACTTCAACAAAAGATTGCTCATTAGTATCTCTTGTTCGTTCAACCAACATGGCTGCCACTCTTTTATATTTTGACTCTCAAGGGAATGATTGAAAACCAGCAATATATGAAGCATAAAACAAGTAGTTAATAGATAATCACTGAGGCATGCGCCCTCAGCTGCCTGCATTATACCCACGAATGCTGTGTGCCGAAGTGATTATCTTTTATAATTACTGGTCAACTTCATAACCACCAAAATCACCAAAATTGTTTAAATTGAGGTATTTATTTATTTTTAAAAGTTGAAGTATTGTTTGAGCATGCGTAGTTCTGCTGATTTTGTATCCCACACGTTTTGATACCCGTGTTTGTCATAACAAAGAAAGGCTAGCGTTACAGTACTTAAATTCTGAATGGGGAGCTGGAATTTGAAAAGGCATTGAAAAGTACTGTGACTGCTAGCTTAGTAGTTACATTACTTTATCATCCTGCAAATCTGGTTCCCCTGTAAGCAAAACATGCTGCATTATTATTAATAATGCTTTGGGATCACAGAGTCACACAGCATTATTAAAAATAATGCCGTCTGCTAGATTAGACAGACGGCATCATTTGCAATAATGCAGCTGCTCTATGCTTTTTGTCTCTGCACTCGTTGGTATAATGCAGAGTGAAAACAATGAGTTTTGGTAAGAACAGTAATTATTTACAAATAAATGCTACAGATAATTACTTTTAACTTTTTTTTGACACTCGTCATTAACTCTTTTAAGATATTGAATTGTAAGCTAGTAGTTCAGTTGGAAGTTCGCTTACTTTCCTTAACTCTTTTTTCTGTCGATCAACCTAAATAATTAATTAAACCGCCAATGGCGAAGTAACTCGTGGATTGACCGAAATGACCACAGGAAGCCCAAACAATATATTTTAGTAAAATAACGAGTTTTCATTTGAAGACAAAAATCCAAATCAATAAATCAATAATTTCTTTAGCGAAGAAAGAGTCATTACCTATAAAAGAAAAAGAAATCTGTCAAAAAGAAAAAAAAAAAAAGTGAAAAAAAAAAAAATAAAAAAAAATTAACCGCCGTGCCGGGCTTTGAACCCTGACCTTTCACTTGTGAAGCCAAGGGCATCAGTCCACAGCTGGACCATCCAGAAGTTGTATGGCTTCGTCTGGTGAATTTTATATATTTATTGTCAGAGTGTGGTTACAAAACAAATGCAAAAATGCTTCTCTCTGTGCTCTGTAGCAAAATGTCGCTATAAATATAAAAGAAATTTTTTTTTACAAAACACTAAGCCAATAAACTAACTCAATACGCCTTTTTGTTGCTGTTTTCGGCTAGCGGACTCGAGGCCTTCACGGCGGCGACCGACGACTGCTTTCAAAATGTTTTCGTTTGTTTAACTTATCTACTTTGACTCTTGTGATAATAGAGTACGAACACTAAAAGCTTGGATTACTTTGATGTTGCACTTGAAGAGATTTTTGTCGCTTGATAGCGATGTACAAAGTCTAGCTATCGACTGCAGTGCGATATTCTATTGCGTAAGTCATGTCTAAACTTGCTTCGGTACTTCGATGGTTTTACTCTTGAAACTAGCTTGTACTAATACTAGGAGTTTAATGATCTAAAAAGCTTCTTCTTTAAACAACGTCTGTATATAATTTTTCGTGTGTATTGAACATGTCTGCCGGGAGTGTTTCTAGTCAATGCTGTTCTTAACTAAATATAAATTTTGTCTAGTCTGATTTCTACATAAATCGTGAAAAGCAAATATCGTTTATCTGTGAATAGTTCGGGAGTCCTTCGGGAGTCCCGGAATAAAAAACATATTTCCTTTCTGAATCTCGTACCCACAGCCCACATTACTTTCGGCCTGCGGTCAATTGCATCGAGCATGCGCAGTGCCATAGTGTTAACACATTTGCGAGTGAGTGGCACAATAGGTTACTACTTTATGTACGGCGCCATTCTAGTCAGTCAATAGATAGATTGAATGGTGCCATTTCATGTTGTCATACACGAAGTAGTAAGCTGACTCATTTGCATATTTTGACCCCTCACTATAACTCGTGGATTTGTAATCCACGAGTTAAAAACCGGACATTTGTCACGACATTTTTTAAGAATAAGCCTAGAACTCATTAAAATCGAGAATATGTAAAAAGGGAAATTCTTTTAAGGCGTCGCCATAATAGCGCCGATCTCCATATAACATACGTCATCATAAACTTTGATCTTTGTATGATAAGGTTGTCATATGTAATTTACTATCAGACTGCTCATGAACAAATAGTTTTCACTCGAAGACGACTGGTAGCTCTACTTGAAAATTGGGTCGAGCCACCTTAAGAATTCGAGAGCGTGTTATATCGAGTCTAAAGATTCTCGCCTTCGGCTCGGATCCGTTTATCCACCGATAGTAACGCGCCCTCTCGTTCTTTGTACATTACTTACATTGAGGATACTCAACTTTACTCAGTTTTGTTATATGTTGCATTTCCTCGACTCAGACCACTTGGCTTTGAGTACTTTTTCATGTAATTCTGTTTCACCTTTAGTTCCAGTAGCATGGCATGTCATCTTCGATTTTGAGCACGGAATAAGCAAGTCCAAATGGAGTCTGACCGGCACAGCCTTCAACAACCAACCAACCTATGGTGATAATCCAACGGCCAGAAATAGAGGACAGCCTGCCAGGCAATATGGAAAAGGGTGGATTGGAGGTTATGAAAACCGCCCCAGTCCCCGAAGCAAAGCTGGAGCAATACAAGGGAATGGACCAAAAGGAACAGCGACTTCACCAAAATTCAAGATCACTGGACGTACGCTGAGTTTCTTGATTGGCGGAGGATGTGACGTAAAAACAGAGCGCGTAGAGCTTTTGATTGACAAAGAGGTTGTCCTCAAGAAAACTGGGAAATGCACTGAGACCATGGAGATGCAATACTGGAATGTCAAGAAGTATATAAATCATATTGCTCGCATTCGTTTAGTTGATAATTACAGTGGTGCGTGGGGCCATATCAACTTTGACCACCTTGTGATGATTTCGTAAAATCTCATGTAATTTCGTGGTGCAACGGCAAATAAAATGATCGCATGATCACAGTGTTCTTGGGTCTTAATGTCTAAACTTTATCATATTAGTTTAACTTACCTGCATAGGTCTTGTAGTTGGACGATGTATTATTGTTTTCTGGGTCAAAGTACACGTCCCGTTTATACGAAGTGTGGATAGCACCCTTCATTGGATAAAGCCTCATTCAGTGGATAGAATAATGGCGTTAAAATGGAAACATTGCAGGGAAAACATGGAGAAAGAGGTTACCATGAAAGTTTCAGGGTCATATAGAAATGACTCGATGACTAGACAGTTAGCGGAAGCCGTAAGGATAAAAGCGTTCCACCTGAACTGCTAATGAGCACAAAGAGGGATCGGAATTATTTCAAATCCCGAGGGTGATATTAGACAAGAACTAACTCTTGTAGCTGTTGGAGATTTAAAACTGAAGTAAAAAAACACTGATGAGGCTCGACATGAGCGAAATATATCTGTCCAAAACTTTTTAAAAACACGGTGTATTCAAGTTTTAAGGACGCTTTTAAAGATTTTGACAGGGACCGTGGAGCACCTTCAAAAGTGGGGGGTGGGGGTGAGTGCTGCAGCGGCGGATCTAGACCTTTTAAAAGGAGGGGACACCATTTTTATACAAAACACGGCGTGGCGTAACCTCCTCAAACGCTCTTTTGAAGTAACATTGCTGGGCTGTAGCAAGCCATAAATTTGTCAGAGGCAAAGACAACCTATTATTCTTTTTCGCGAGCGTAGCGAGCGCAAAATTTGAACTCAGACGCGTCAATTTGATTACGATAAATTAAACCAACAACAACAAACATTTAGAAAGTAAAGCTTTGGGAAAGTATATTGTCCTACACGTTTAGACAGAAGATAGAAAGAGTGAGAGAGAGAAAGAAAACGAAATCCTTTTTGGCATTAGCTTGAAAAATTAGTAGAAAGAATAACAATGTTCTACAATGAATTTACCCACTGATGGATTTACCTGTCTGTGATCTCAGTCCTCTGTATTGCAAGGCGGGTATTGTTTTGTTCTTGGTTTATGTTTTATTGTCCTCGTACCTCAGATTCCACCCAACAGAGCGCACAGACAGCGTCATTATTACCACTTAATTATTAGATATTTTCTTGTGTAGTACGGGCTAATATTTTACGAGTCGCGTACGTATTTTGCCGAGCCTTTCATTCAGTGAAAACGCTTTTGTGTTTCCACGTGAACACGAGGCTAGTCAGTCCAGAACAATAGTTATTCAAATTTGCCGCCATATTTCGAATCGGTCAATACATGTACATTTATTTCACAAAAGGTTATCATATTGATTATGGCATTGTAAGCTTTTCAAACTCATTGCCAAAATATCTTAAGAACGAATTTTCACGAATAGAAAAGAGGGTTATTTCAATCATTTTACCCGATTACGATTATATAACGGGGTTAGACAGATTAGGGCTTAAGAGTATTGAAGAACATCATAAAAATCTATGTAAGATCTTCTTTTCACCAATTGAGAACAATGAAAATCATAAACTTAGACATCTTTTACCAAAAGAGCGTGTAAGTAAGTATAACATTAGAAAGAGCTGTAAATATGAAGTTCCTTTTGTTCGCACCAACCGAGCAAAGAATTCGTTCATCCTGTCCATGTGTGGATGATATCTTGCCACCAGCATGGCCAGCGATGATGGTTTCTTTGCTTCGGTTGGTGTTAGCAATATAATAAATATATTTCATTACTAGGAGATATTTTTAACTTTGTAAATTTTTATAGTATATGTATAGTAATTTTAGCTAATTTTAGTTTTATTTACATTTTGTTTATTATATTTATATTTATAATTATGTAATTCAGCTGAAAGGCTGCAAATAATTGTCAATAAACTACTCATCTATCTATCTATCTATCTATATGAGAGGCCTCAAACCCACGCGACTAGACCGAAAAGGAGCATGGGTAGTTTCAAAACCTCACTCGATTTTCGATTTTGGACATAATTTTTAACATCAACAATTCAAGTTCTTTGTTGTCTAAGGCCCAGGTAGAAGCAAGATATATCGTGTTGACATTCCTGTGCCTTTTTTATGTTTAGTTATTTCTACCCATACTCCCTTTCGACAGAGTCGCGTAGGTTTTCAACCTTTCTCCGACAAGGTTTTTTGAAATAGGTGTATACTACAACCTTTCTTCAATCAAGTGTATATCAGTGTGAACTGAATTCACTTAAGTTGTATTCGTTACCGCGTTGGCCAAATATAACGTTCTCCTTGAAATAGAATTCTAGATGATATTGGATAATGAATTAGAAATTGTTCTTGTTGGAGTTCCAGATTTGTCGACATGAATTGTACAGTCTCTAGAGTACTTTCGGAGAGTATTCAGGCCATTACTAGTTTTGGCTATCGATCAATTTGAAACGATATTTTCGATTTTGAGTTATTATTATTTCAGTTATTCAAATTACTGGATTGTTGCGGTCACAGAATTGATTGTTACGGATCACTGAATGGCGAGAGAACGGTTCCTTACGACTAAGAAAACACTATAAGTTGAAGAGCACTAAGGGAAGCACATCTGGCGCTAGATCCAAGTGCATGCAGGGAAAGATAGTCCCTTAACTCCCTTACAGCATTTAACTGCAAAAGATCCTAGACTCAAGGGCTGCAGGAATGAAATGGTTTTCTTTCATAATTGAACGGACCAGATCAAAGGACTATTGTCACAAATCACGGGAGACACAATATCAGTGCATATTTTCTTTAAGTGTTTACCAAGAAGGTAGGTTTTGCTTGTTTGAAATGACAAATTGTTTTGAAAATGTAGGGCTAATGCTCCCATCCCATGCATAACATGAAGTGAGAAGATTTTCCATTCTGCGTATATCTTGACTGACCAACTAATACATACATATCTAACGGATGTTGAAAATAGCTAGGAGAATGAATGAACTCTATTTTTGCAGACAAACTTAGAAAACCGTAAACACTTAAGATACCTTGAATGTCGATATCTGGAATGTTCATAGTGTAGTAAACAACTCACATGCAAACTTGTAAAACTAAAGATTGAAAAATATCTCACAAAAATTGATTAACATTTGATTGTAAACTTAAATTTTGTATTATTTTACCAGAAACGTAGTTTTGCAAGAAGACAAACAACATTCCAGACATAGTCTAGATGTTTACGGTTTCAGTACTAGTTAGCCTAGCCGGTTTGACTGTATGATACTTCAGTCAAGCTTTTCGATCCGTTCAAAGCTAAGGTTTACTGCCGTAAGTATCCACAAAAACCCGTGCAAACTCTTCCAACGGTGTCCTGAACTTTCAACATTGTTGTCTCCCAAATGCAACATTGTTTGAAGTTGTAGTTGGCAGATGAAAGGAACATAATTGTTGTGTCACGCGTTGGTAAGAACAGAACAAAAAACACTGAAAGAAATGTTGGAAGACTAAGTGGCTCAAAATGGTGTTCAAACGCATCCAGTTTCTGAGAACAAACAATGTTGGGAGTTGTTGGTCAACAACGTGTTGGGCGTTTATTTTACTCGTTTTAAGGCTGTGCAAACGCTTGATCCCACCAACATTGAAACTTCAGGGCCGTAGCCACTGGTACGGTTAGTCAGGTTTCAACCGGACCAACTTTTACCGTTAGAACCATTGTCGCACAGTTTTGAAAGAATGAATTCGTGTAGGAAAACGAAAAAACCGGACCAACTTTTAAAAACCGTACCAATGTTTACTGAAATGGTGGCTACGCCCCTGCAAACGGCTCGACTCACACTTTGGGACTAACAACTACCGCAAACAAGACCCAATTAAGAGGGTATTCAAACTTATCTAATATGTTGGAACTGAACGGCAATTCGACAGTTCCAAGCTAAGATTGCTTATTGGATAACTTTGTAACGTTTTTAGGTAATCAAAAGGAGATTGACAAAGGAACGCTGCCTTTTCTTGGACTTCACACGGTATGTGAAAATATTCTTTTACATGAAATTACTGCAGTGCTAGTACTAAGGGTCACTAAGGTACAGTTCTATCTTAAAAGACTTGTACAAACGTCGAAATTATTCCTCGGCGAATTGTTAAAACAGAAAATACTAATAGGCTAAGATTCAAAACAATTAAGACTTATAATTAATTCTATCCCTTGGAATCCAGTGTTGTACTTCCATTCGAGTGCCTATTCGAGTGAACGGTTTACTATATATAGAACTGTATAGTATCGCTTACTTCAGTCACATTCTGAAGATGATATGACCGATAGAGATTGTCGCATCCGAGGGAGGCCTGGAACTACCGACAACTCGGAAGCGACAACTAGGAAGCGAAACTGGAGAAAGAAATCAGTGCACCTTATCGGCAGTCCGTACATTGCGTGATTTTGATCTAAATCAAAACCCACTCGCAAAGCAAAATGACGAAATTTTTCACATTGATTGAATTGTTGCTCAATAGTCCAGTTTCCAGTTACTAGAGACCGCTGAGCTTCCTGACAAAAGGCGCATTTGTACAGGGTTAGCCTCATTTTCAAGAAAGACCCATGGGAGTAAACTCGATTTTTTTCTGTTGTTAACAAAACAAAACAAAACCAAAAAAATCGCGTTTACTCCCATGGGTCGACTATTAATAAATCATCTCGTGTACCATTGGGTGTAGGCCCGATCCAATAAGAATACAAGCTGATGAAACTTTTAACTTGCGTCTCGTTTCATCGCCATCTTAGAACGACTCAGTCATAAAAAAAATCAACAGCAACAAAAATATAGATTTTCGAGTCACCTTTTTGGATACGTTGGACTCAAAACGAATACCTTCGAAGCCAATTTTCTCTCATTTCTGTTCTTGTCACTCACTGGTTGGTGAGTTTGTTGTTGACTATAGCAATTTTTGAAATTCACTTAAACATATTCGTGTCTTTTTAGTACTTAACTTGAATTTTTTCAGTCTTCATTCGCATGCATGATCATATGCAGGATCCCGGTTGTTTGAGGGGTGATTGACGCTAATGCTGCCTTAAAGTCTATATTTTTGTTGCTGTTAAATTTTTTTTTCATGTCTGAGTCGTTATATAATGGCGATGAAACAAGAAAATGAATGGATTTCTTTAGATTTAATTCCGGGTTAACGATAATCGTCTTTCGAACAACTGGACCCAGTAGACTATGGGTCACAGTCAAAGATAAAACAAAGATTGGCCATGGTCCCGCTCGAGAACCAATTAAAGGGAGAGGTTTCAATAAATAAATAAATAGAAGGCTAGATAAACAAAGAAAGAATGAAACAAACAAACAAACAAACAAGCAAACAAACAAACAAACAAACAGACAAACAGACAGACAGACAGACAGACAGACAGACAGACAGGCAGGCAGGCAGGTAGGCAGGCAGACAGACAGGCAGGCAGGCAGGCAGGCAGACAAGCAAATAAACAAACAAATTAACAAACAAACAAACAAACAGACAGACAGACAGACAGACAGACAGGCAGGCAGGCAGACAGACAGGCAGACAGGCAGACAAGCAAATAAACAAACAAATTAACAAGCAAACAAGCAAACAAGCAAACAAGCAAACAAGCAAACAAGCAAACAAGCAAAAACAAACAAAAACACACAAACCAAAAAACACAGACAAGCAAACAAACAAATAAATAAATAAATAAACAAGTTATTAAATTATTATTTTTATCAGAGTGATAAAAGTTAACTTGGTTTGACCATGTTGTTTCTTTTCCTCTATTACAGAAAACTCCACAACACTGATGACTGCTGTTACTAGTCTTTGGCCAGTTGGATGTTTATGACTTTTCCTCGGATCGCTTGTGTTGCTAAGTTGAAAACGTTGGAAACTTAATTAAACCTCTTACTCAAGCATGTATATATAGAGTACCTGGCGATTTCTTTGTGTTTTTAATAACGCTAGACAATGGGATCTACAATAGAAAAATTGAAACGGAATATCAAGGCAGAAGAATGCATTAAATTGGGTGATTCATATTCTTCAAATGGAGACTTCTCCAACGCTATGCAATACTATAAAACTGCTTTAGACAACTACGAGGTGAGTGCAAACGAAGAAGGAAAAGTGAAGGCCTACAAAGGCTTAGGAATCGCCAGCCTTCGAAAAGGAGAACACGATGACAGTATCAGTTACATGTACAAGGCTCTTGATATAACAATAGAAATAGGAAACAGAAAATGTATGGCTAAAGTGTATAATGCCTTAGGAAATGTTTATGTTAATTTAATCGATTTAGACAAAGCAATGGAATTTTACCAAAAAGGAAAAGACATTGCTGTAGACATTAGTGACAAGAGTCTGCAACGCTTAGCTTACCATAATATTGGCGGTGTTCACTATCAACGCTGTGACTACGTTGAGTCTATTATATACCTAGAAATGGCAGCGGAAATAGCACAGAAATCTGGTCGGAAGGACGCCGAAGCTGTTGAGTTTATTTCTCTTGGTAAAATCTATCATTCGATAGGCAACGTAACTACACCAAGGCCATGGAGTACTTTAGGATATCTTTAGATATCCATGAGTTGACTGGTGATAAAGAAGGAAAAGTGAATGCCTACAGAGGCCTATCAAAAGCAAGCCCTGAAATGAACAAACACGATGACAGTATCAGATATTTGCACAAAGCTCTCGATGTAGCAATAGAAATTGGAAACAAAAAAGGAAAGCAATGTATGGTTGAGGTATATGATGCCTTAGGAAGTGTTTATAATAAATCAAACGATTTCGACAAAACAATGGAATTTTACCAAAAAGGAAAAGACATTGCTGTAGACATTAGCGACAAGAGTATGCAACGCTTAGCTTACCATAATATTGGCATTGTTTATCATAATTGCTTGATAAGTACGATGAGTCTATCAAACACCTAGAAATGGCAGCGGAAATAGCAAAGAAATCTGGTCAGAAGGACACCGAAGCTGATGAGTATATTTTTCTTGGTTATACCTATCATTCGATAGGCAACTACACCAAGGCCATGGAGTACTTCCAGATGTCTTTAGATAACTATGAGTCGACTGGCGATAAAGAAGGAAAAGTGAAGGCCTACATGGGTTTGGGAAGCGCCAGTATTCAAATGAGAAAACACGATGACAGTATCAGGTCTTTGCACAAGGCTCTCCATGAAGCAATAGAAATTGGAAACAGAAAAGGAAAGCAATTGATGGCCAACGTGTATAATAAGTTAGGATGTGTTTATTTTGAATTAAACGATCTCGACAAAGCAATGGAATTTTTCCAAAAAGAAAAAGACATTGCCCTCGAGATTAGTGACAAGAGTCTGCTACTCTTAGCTTACCGTAATATTGGCGGTGTTTATCATAAACGCTGTATGTACGATGAGTCAAATACCTAGAAGTGGCAGTAGAAGCTGCAAAGCAATCGGGATTGAAACGATGAGGCTTCTGTGTATGTTGAACTTGGTGATACATATTGTTCAAAGGGCGACTACTCCAAGGCCGTGGAGTGCTATCAATCCGGCCCTCCTTAGACATCTATGAGTTGACTGGTGATAAAGTAGGAAGGGTGATGGTCTATAACGGCTTAGGAAACGCCAGCATTCAAATGGGGAAACACGATGACAGTATCAGATGTTTGCACAAGGCTATCGATATAGCAAGCCCGGGGGGGGGGGGGGGGGGGTTTCCTATATATAAGAGGACGGGGATGCTCGTCGGAAATTTTGAAAATGACCCCTAAGAGGTACCTGAGTGGGTGTGACAACAATTCATTTCTGCCCCTAAAAGGTACCAATTCAAAAACAATAATAAAGAATTAAAGTAATGAAACACTTTGTTATCGATGTGCTTTGAAGATTCAATTCAGATCATCAAAATCGTCCCTTTCATGCTTATTTTAGGTAGTTTGTTTACCCCAAAACAGTCCCTAAAAGGTACCAGCTATGTCTCTGGTAGTCCACTTAAGTCTAAGACACCCTAAAAGGTACCAGATTGCAGATTTTGACCCCTAAAAGGTACGACGAGCATCCCCGTCCATTTACGATCGGAGTCCCCCCCCGGGATAGCAAGAGAACTTGGAAACAACAAAGGAAAGAGATGTATGGCCTTGGTGTATAATCAGCTAGGATGTGTTTATTTTGAATTAAACGATTTCGACAAAGCAATGGAATTTTTCCAAAAAGAAAAAGACATTGCCTTCGAGATTAGTGACAAGAGACTGCAGCGCTATGCTTACCATAGTACTGGCATTGTTTATGCTTTACGCCGTAGCTACGATGAGTCTATCAAATACCTAGAAATGGCAGCAGAAATTGCAAGAAAGTCTGGATGGAAGAACGATGAGGCTTCTGTGTATGTTGAACTTGGTGATACATATTGTTTAATGAGCGACTACTCCAAGGCCATGGAGTGCTATCAATCCTCGTTAGACCTCTATGAGTTGACAGGTGATAAAGTAGGAAGAGTGGCAGCCTACAGAGGCTTAGGAATGGCCAGCCTTCGAAAAGGAGAACACGATGACAGTATCAGTTGATATAGCAATAGAAATAGGAAACAGAAAATGTATGGCTGAAGTGTATAATGCCTTAGGAAATGTTTACGTTAATTTGATCAATTTAGACAAAGCAATGGAATTTTACCAAAAAGAAAAAGACATTGCCCTCGAGATTTGTAAAAAAAGTCTGCAATATTCAGCTTATCATAATATTGGCATTGTTTATCGATTATGCGGTGATTACGATGAGTCTATCAAGTACCTGGAATTGGCAGAGGAAATTGCAAAGCAATCTGCAGGATTGAAGAACACTATAAGAACCCTGAATTTGTTATCATAAGAAAACACTTAGTCAAATGGACATACTGTTAAATTTATAGTGCAGTGACGGCTTGTTACTGCCTGGAGATATGC
Organism: Telmatactis stephensoni; assembly: GCA_029948255.1. Lineage (NCBI taxonomy): Eukaryota > Metazoa > Cnidaria > Anthozoa > Actiniaria > Isophelliidae > Telmatactis > Telmatactis stephensoni. Next base: position 521,986 of record JALIZF010001899.1, read on the forward strand.
GAACAATCTATCTTACAATGGTACGATTATTGTAAAAGAAATGAAAGACAAGCCCTTTGAAACTTGTGTCGACTCAGCATACTTACTTACTGATAATGACTTCATCAGAAATCACAGGACTGGTTGGAGCCAAGCATTTCTTGCTGCAGGAGCGCTTGTGCTGTGATAGCAATTTTGTAGATCTAGATCTGATGATTTTATCACCTTTAGTTTTAGGGCGGTTAGTTTGTACATGTTTTCAATAAAGGCACTATCAGATCGGCTGACAAGTGCATAGTGTAGATTTCGTATGAGTGTGAAAAACTACGGCACGCTTACGGCGCGGCGGACACGGCACGGAACCTCGCCTGCTGATTTCTTTACAAATTTACAAAGACATCAGCAGGCGAGGTTCCGTGCCGTGTCCGTGTCGCGCCGTAACCGTCATCGATTTTCAAACTCAGCAACTATTTCTACATAAAATAAGTACATATTATCTGACAGTCCCTTAAGCAATGGATAATACATACCATGTATTTGCACAAACATGGACCCTTTCAAAAGCAGCGAACCTAGAAGATGAGACCGAAATGGCTCCTGGGAACACTAGTAGTAATAAATGGCGTTTCGTATGTTTTATTAGCCTGCGTTGCTGGTGGTCTGCGGTCTGTCACTGTTTAAAACATCCACGTCCACACGCTTATTTAAAATCATCTAATCAAAATATTTTCAAATATTCATTTCGGTCTCAGCTTTTATGTTTTGAAGAGTCAGTGTTTGTGCAAATGGGTATATACGTGAGAAGCTAGCAGAGTAAGCAAAGTTCTTTCATTCCAATGAAGAGTAAGTGCTCAGTTGGCTCCATTCCATCTTATTGGTTATTATAACTTGACTGTCAGATAACAACTACTTTTGTGGACTTTGTACTTAAGATCAAAGATCGTAGGGACACAGGAAATCCTTAGCAACTCGGTCATTATCAAAATACAGAAAGACGAATCGGTAGTATTAAGCTCCATTCTCGGTTGTCAGTAATGTCACCAGAAATTACAGTAGTACATATATACAGTAAATGAACAATGAACATTTCGTATTCTATTTTTGAACAAATAAATTTGATCTTGTGCTCGTGGAAATATTTAAAGTGATTTGGAATGGACACACCCAACATGCAGAAAACTCAGACAATCTGAGAAGCCGTTTACATGGGGAAAAGTTTTCCCTAGTAGCGGAAGGTTTAACCTACCAGCAGGGCCACCCTGGCCGAACCATCATTTCCCTGCGTTTACATGAGATACTTTACACTTACCACGGCAAGAAGGGTTACCCTACTGGTAGGGTTACCTCTCTGCGAAATTAAACAGGGTGACCCTTCTACTAGGGACAATAACTTTTCTCCATGTAAACAGCCCTTTTTGATGGTATTTTAAATCAGTGAGTATTTGACCTATCAGTGAGTAGTAAATTTGTTTATATAGCAATTTGCACAAACATTGGCCCTTTCAAAATTATCGAAGCTAGAAGCTGAGACCGAAATGGCTCCTGAGTACACAAGTAATATTTGGATTTTCATGTGTTTTATCTATGAATGTGCTGAATAAGTGCATGTGGAATAAAATAATTTGTCTCAGTCGCTATTTGAAATGTCCACGTCCACGCGCTTCTTTAAAATCATCTAATCAAAATTTCCCAATGGTCATTTCGGTCTCAGCTTCTATGTTTTGAAAGGGTCAATGTACAGTAGAGATCCTCTGGTGGTGCGTTCGGACCCCTATCTGTAGCTCAGAATACTTTCTAAGCTTTCTGCTTATGTACAATAGCTTTTTTTTGTAATACGAGCAACAAAATCACTCAACTTGTCTCGCAACATTACTGCAAGACGAGTTGAAGAGCGATGCTGCGCGTTTTTCCACCCGAAAACAAACTTGTCTCGCAACAAAATAGTTTGCTGCAAGTTGAGTGAATCCTGACTTCTGATTGGATCAATCACGAACGCGAAGGAAGCCATTTCGCAGTTTGCTGTGAGACAAGTTGACTTTGGGTGGTAATACGCGCAACATCATGAAATTTTGTTGCAAAAAGTTGAGCGACTGTCTACTTGCTGCAACAGACTTTTTCAACTTGCAGCAAACTATTTTGTTGCGAGACAAGTTTGTACTCGGTAGACAAACGCGCAGCATCACTCTTTAACTAGTTTCGCAGCAATGTTGCGAGACAAGTTGAGTGATTTTGTTGCTCGTATTACCGCACCCGCTTAGTGGGGCTGAAATAACGGCTCAAAATAAAATTCTTATATTTTAAAGCGTAATGTCATCACACATGTACTTGAGTGTTTAATTTGTCCAAACTTAGGTACAGTTCCACGTAAAGAAAAGATAAAAGTATATTTTTCAAAGACATCTATTCGAACAAAAGAGTCATGATCTATTCAGTAGATATACAAAAGATTTGCTGACATCACATTTTCTTATCCCAGAGTCTTTACCTTGAAGTGTTTTCCTTGTTGTCTTTCGAAGCATATAGTCCTATTTTATACACTCAATGATATGGAGACGATTATTGGTTTCCCACTTTACCGAGATTTTTGAGAAGTTCTACTAAAGGCATGTTCACGAAACGAGGCATACACAATCCTCCATAACTCAGTTATTAGGAGACGTCTATTGAAGCTACGAATCCAACTAAAAAGTGGTCCAGCTTTGAAAATGTTCTCTGTGTTCTTCGTCTTTTCGAGCAGACGTCTTTGAAACGATACCGGGGTCGAAAAATATTAAGAACGTACTATTTTTTTTCTTAAAAACATCAAGCTTGGCACAGATTAATGTCCATTAAGGTATCAGGGTACCCCTAGCGACCGATGTGCGTTCAACTCTATATTGCGCCAAAACTTTTAGTCTAAACCCCATTAAAGTATACATTTTTAGAAAGCTGAATAAATGCATAAACTATTTCTATTATTTTCATCGTGGAATAATTTTTTGCTTTTAGGTTAGAGCGAATTATTCAAATTTTCACCGAGGTGTCTTCGCGGAGTTCCCGGTCAATCAATATTGATCCGAAAACAATGTTTACTATCTTTCTGAGATCATGAGATATCACTTGTCAAAAGTGTGTCTCAGATTTTTGATTAGTTACCCCGTTGTTCTGTTATACGTTCCTAAAGTTACAACACCGCCAAAATAGCTGTATCCGATACAAAACAGACGATAACTTTGGAATGGAGCAAAAAATCGAAAATCGGAGACACACTTTTAAAGAACAACTATCGAAGACGACCTCTGCCAAATTTCAGATGAATCCATAAAAATCCCTTTGACCGGGAACTCAAAATACACAGCTAATTGAACGTAAATTCACTTCCGAGAAAAGCGCAAAAATGTCTTTTGGAGCAAAGAAGCGGGTTTGTTGATACAAGGGGATTATAACACATAATAATCTTGCCCGATGACAGCTGAAGTAAAAGGCAACCAAATTCTCGTTACGTTTCCCACACAAATGGCGGGAAGTCAAGGCAATTTGATCCCATTGGACTTTGGCTCTTGTTGAATAATCTTTTTACAAAGGTTTCGATAGTTTAGACAAATATATTCTTCACCGACAAGCTCTCTTGATGACAGGTCAATTGACAAGTGATGTCAACAGATAATTACCAGGGATTAAGCTGGAAAAACGTTTTTCGTTTATAACTCGCTATTAATGATCGCTAGTGAAATAATTTTTTCACTAAATCATAGCTTATTGTGTATTCTATCAGAAAATGTAAAAAAGTAAAAATCGACCCTTTTGAGAAACTTTGGGGTACCCTGATACCTTAAAATCGCTAAATTTTTACGAGGTTTCCAGAATGATATATTTTTAAGTTTTGAAAGTTAAAACTGCAATTTTCAGTTTTCCAAGTGTCAGCGCGCGTCTAGTTGGCGCCAAAAATCAATCAGCCAATCATTAAAAGCCTTGCGCGCGCGATGGCGAAATTATTAAAAATAGCCTTAGTCGCCACGAATTAACATCACACAGAAATCAATGCCGAGTTTCGCTCTCTTAGTATTATGGTCTCTTGGTATATGTCGTTTAGAAACGTTTAACTTTAGATAGAAGATGTGCATACTGTGAAAACAAGACTGACCAGATGTCAACTACACTGATCATTGTGCGCATACATATCTCGTTCAGAACTCTACCCATGCAGGGGCCGTATGCTCAGTGAAATCCACATCGAGAAATTTTCTAAAAGTACGCCACCAACAACCTTATACTAAAATATTGGTACTTTTTTTCAGAATGCTCGGTTTTAATTCCACTCTTTCGAATGAAAGTTTGCTGTTCAATCGAAATCCGTATGTTTCTCATAAATTACCCAAAACACTGGCGTACTGCCTTCTTTTCCTCGTCTCTATCGTTGGCAACTCTTTCATCGTATGGACAATCTACAAAGACCATCGATTGAGAACTACCACCAATTTCTTGGTGGCCAACATGGCTGTCAGTGATTTAGCTTCCACTATTTTTTGGGTTCCCGAAAAAATAGTAGAAGTAATATCCGATAACAGATGGTTAATTAACGGAGACTTTGGACTTGCTTTATGTAAATCACTATTCTATTCCGGCTCCTCCTCTACTGCTGTTTCTTTGTACAGCTGTGTTTTTATTGCCATCGATCGGTACTATGCCGTGGCTTATCCAATAAAGGGAGGATTCAGCAGATCTAGACTAAAATACATCATACCAGGGATTTGGATCTTTGCAGCCGTTAACTCAACGCCAGTTGCTGTTATTGCAAGGCTACAAATAATGGAGGAGTTAACGATCTGTGTTCATGGAGATTCTCTTGAAGCCACGTACATAATCGTTATAACTTTTACCTTTGCAGTTATATTAACCTCTATTGTTACCATCATTTATGCACTGATCGTCTGCAAACTTCGTGAACACAGAGTACCTGGACAGCAGACTGACTCGGTCAGAAGAAGAAGAGAGCAACAAAACAAGAAAGTTTTGAAAATGTCGGTTGTCATCGTAACTTTGTCCTTCTTCACACCGCTGATATGCGGAATAGGTAATATCTTGATATCCAGGTTCAAAAATCCTTTTACATCACCAGTCTTCATTGACGTGATATTCGCTATGTATTATATTGTAAACCTGAGTTACTGCTACAATTTTTTTATCTATCTGGTCTTCAATGACATTTACAGGGAGAACTTTAAGGCCATGTTGTTGAAATGTTGTTGTGCTTGTTGTGTATTTGGTGGTGATACCAGGCAAGGAAACCACGTGGTACCTGTCCAGGGGGAGGGTGTGGCCACCGTCACTGAAATACAAAATTGTTAGTTTCTACTCAACACTGAAAAAGATCGAAGTGAGATGAGATCGAGGAAACAATCATATTCTCAAGGACAAAACTTTGTTTATTGAAGTAACAATATTTGTCGAAGTAACAATATTTGTAATGTGATCATCCGGGTGGATGTAGTCCTGAGAAGGACTGTTTGGTGTGACTGACGTTTCGACAACCTGAGCGGAAGTCATCTTCAAAGTCAAGACAAAACTTCACGGCAACTTCGTAGACAAATGCACATCATGCCTATTATTTGAAAATATCTGGCTGAATGAGTAAAACGCAATATATATATATGTTATAGGCCATATAAAACTCGATGATATTGTATAGTTATGCGCTCAAGGGGATTACATTAGTCTAGATAGATGACACGTAGAGTTCGAGTTTAACTTTGTGATCAAGTTCTGTCCCATCAATTTCAGTTTTAAGGTGCTCTGTGGTCCCTGTCATGTCGGTATGACTATATCGGGTTATTTGATTTATTGAAAAAGATTTCTTGTTAAATTGTTATATAGCTATTTCAAAAAAGGTTGACGGGGTGAATGGCAAATGTCAATATCGGCGATTGGTGATTGCACGACCGAAAGGAAATTTGGGATAACAAGAACTGCTTTATTTTCATTAATTAAATACCAAAGCAATACCGGTACCATGCAGTAAGTGGTCGATAGATGATTCATCATATCTTCGCGCCGGATAGCAGTCTAATAGCATGACCACAGTTCCTTTCGGACGTGCAATCTTTTTTGAAATAGCTATAGACGACTTTCAAAAATGGCGGCTTAGTACATGAGAACGAGGCCAGAAATTAAAGGCCTTGTTACCAAAAAATAAGCACGGCAACAATTCTATTCCTAGGCCTATCAAAGACGATGTGTTCCTTTTCCTTTTGAAGTACCTATTTTCTGTGCATTTTACAGGATATACTTATACTCATTTGATGCCATGATGATTTTGGAGGCCTTTCTGGCCTCGTTCTCGTGAACAATGAGCCCGCCACTTTAGAAAGTCGTCTATACGTATATTGTATAAATACCGGCAAATCTAGTGTTGGCGTAAAATATAGCAAATCTTCGTTTTACAGAGCAATATTTTGGCACCTGATAATACACCGCGCTAGAGTACAAACACATTAAAAGCGTGCATGCAATACTTTGCATTATTTGGTACTAAAGGCGCTGTTACACTGTGCAATCAGTTTTCCCGGCAGCAACTTGTCTCGCAACGGCGTTGCAAAACACGTTGCAGAGAACATTAATGCGCTGTTACACTGTGCAATTTTCCCCAGCAACTGGCCAAAAATATTGCAAGTTGCTGGGGAAAATTGCACAGTGTAACAGCGCCATAATTTTCTCTGCAACTTGTTTTGCAACGCCGTTGCGAGACAAGTTGCTGGGAAAATTGCACAGTGTAACATCGCCTTAAATTGCACTGACTAAACAATAGAAAACAATAGAATTAGCATAACTAATCACCATTTAGTACTATTTATGTTGCACACTTTTAGTGCTTGTACTCTACTGGTTGTTTTTAAAGGCAAATAGAGCTAGTGATCGCACTTAATCCGTGAAAAAGTACAAAATCTAATTGGTACTAAAAGTATAAAATCCTTTGTTTTCCATTGTTTAATAATGTTATTTTGTATTATTTAGCCAGTACAATTTCACGGGTTAAGTGCGATCACTCTACTTACCAAGGGTTCTAATTGAGCTGCTCGTGTCGAAGAGACATACAATATTGAGTGAATAGAGAAAATTAATCGAAAAAAATATATAAAAAAGGGAAAAAATATAGCTTTCATTAGTGTCAAACTTTGCTTTCAAAACCCTAGATGTATGTACATATGTTCATATAATTTAAAAACGTTCAAATTTAGAAGATGCATTCTGGGAAGACATCACCAGATGTCATTTGTTTTAAGCATCAGTGCGAATTAATCTCGTTCAGAACTCTATCCAGAGGTCGTGTCTTATGAAATCCACATCTAGAAGTGTACTCCATTGACTATCAAAGGTTATTTTTCAGAATGCTTGGTTTCAATTCCACTTTTTCGAATGAAAGTTTGCTGTTCAATCAAAGTTCGTATGCTGTCCATAAATTACCCAAAACACTGGCCAACTGCCTTCTTTTTCTCGTCTCCATCGTTGGCAACTCTTTCATTGTATGGACAATCTACAAAGACCATCGATTGAGAACTACCACTAATTTCTTGGTGGCCAACATGGCTGTTAGTGATCTACTTGCTACCATTTCTTGGGTTCCCGAAAACATAGTAGAAGTAATATCTGATCACAGATGGCTAATTAACGGAGACTTTGGGCTTGCTTTATGTAAATTAATGTTTTATTTGGGCTCCACTTCTACTACTGTTTCTTTATTCAGCTGTGTTTTTATTGCCATCGATCGGTACTACGCCGTGGCTCATCCACTGAAGGGAGGATTCAGCAGATCTCGACTAAAATACATCATACCAGGGATTTGGATCTTTGCAGCCGTCGTTTCATCGCCTGCTACTGTTATTGTGAAGCTACAACTGATAATGGAGGAGTTAACGATCTGTGTTCATGGAGATTCACTTGAAGCCACGTACATAATCGTTATCATTTTTACCTGTGCAGGTATATCAACCTCCATTATTACCATCATTTATGCACTGATCGTCTGCAAACTTCGTCAACACAGAGTACCTGGACTGCAGCAGACTAACTCGGTCAGAAGAAGAAGGGAGCAACAAAACAGGAAAGTTTTGAAGATGTCGGTTATCATCGTAACTATGTTTTTCTTCACAATGCTGATATACGGGATAGGTAATCTCTTGATATCCAGATTAAATAAAAGCCCTCTAAGAGGACATGTGGTTACAGGTAAAATAATCAAAAACAACAAGTTGAGAGAAAAGATAACAAAACTGTAGAAATATATGTAATGACTAAAACCATGAAAGAAATAGAGTGATTGCACTTAATCTGTGAAATTGTACTAGCTAAACAATGGAAAACAAAGAATTTTTTTACAATTAGTTGGTATTAATTACTTTGATTATATTTCACAGTTTAACTATGTTTGCAGCAAAAGCACACACATGCAAGTTCTTTGTCACAAAATCAAATTTCAAGCTTTCATGGGGATTCTGCACACCTTGCGTGACATCACCGTGACATTTCACATTTTAAAACAACTAAAACAAGGTCATGCAGTACGCCTCAATCGAGAGGTAGCAAAAGTTTCCAAAACACTATATAGACATCCCCAAGGACACACAAAGGCTCCATTCAAGAAAGATAAATTTAATTTCAATATTAAAAATATTTAATGGAATAAAACCCAGTTTACTCACCCAGACTTATTAAAACCTAAGAGTAAACACGCCGAGGTTTCAAACCTAATCAACAGTGAAATTAATGGCAGGAATGCAAAGAAATATAGGAAACTTTTGTATTTTAAAATGCTAACTAGCTATAGCGTAAAACCAACAATCGTCAGTGAGATCGACGAACGCCGTGATCCAAACTACAAACGGTCGCCGAAATTCTCAACAAGCATTACAGAAATCTGCAAAACCATAAATCGAAAAGAGCTTGTGTACGTCGCTGAAAACTACATCTGGCTGTGTAGGCAAAATAGCACAAGATTATTTCATTCAAAGCGGTATAAACTCACCGTGTAATCAAGCTCTCAATCGGTTTATAGTAAATGCCCATGCTTGCACGGGTGCTCTCAGTTCGATCAGAATGTCTTCGTAAACCCAATGTTTATCAAAAAAACTTGCAAAAACTTTCACTCAAGCAGAAATAGTCATATAATAATCGCAACTATTGACTATGAAATCAGGCAAATATTTCTTAACTGACTACATCACAAAATCAAACAACTAGCGCCGGGTTTCCTGTCTCTTTCGGGAGATCGTCGTAAATGCCATATTTATCGAAAAATGTGCAACACAGTTCACGTAGATGAAGAGATTTATATAAGAAGAGCAATAATGGTAATGAAAAGACGATATTTCTTGGAGTGAATTATATTTCAGTCATTAAAATCGACTAAAACTGACTAAGTAAACCTCGAGTCAATTCCGAATGCCTGCCGAATATATCACTTCGTGTCAACTTCGGCAAACCCGAATTACACACACGTACGTGCACACGTACGCTTACACACTCGATGACATTATGGTTACGGCTTGTAACCAAGCCTGTAACCACAAAAATCATACTACATTACCAGTCATCAATGACTTGATATTCACTATGTATTTCCTTTTAAACCTGAGTTTATGCTACAACTTTTTCATCTATCTGGTGTTCAATGACATTTACAGGGAGAACTTTAAGGCCATGTTGTTGAAATGTTGTTGTACTTGTTGTGCATTTGGTGGTGATACCAGGCAACGAAACCGCGTAGTGCCTGTCCAGGGAGAGGGTGTGGCTACATGAGATACGAAATTGTTAGCTTTCCACTCAAGAGATACCCTGCGAGCAGAGTCCCCCTTTACCTTCCAATCGCGAACGATTAGAAGGTAAAGGGGGACTCTGCTCGCAGGGTACTCAACAGAAAGATCTAAGTATAGTACGAGGAGGTCAAGGAGAATCATATCCTCAACTGGACAAAGCTTTACGCCAACAACGTTGACGTCGAGTGAGCATCATGGCTATTATTTGAAAATATTTAAATGAGTCAAATATATATGTTATAGGCCATATAGAACTCGATTAACATTCTACTATTTTATCGATGATATTTTATAGTTATGCGCTCAAGGGATTACATTAGTCTAGATAGATGACACGTAGAGTTCGAGTTTAACTTTGTAATCAAGCTAGTTGAGTGAGTTCAATAAATCAAGATGTAAGACAAAACCATATACAAAACATACCAAAAACAAACAACAAACAAGCAAACAAAACAAAACAAGACAAGACAAGACAAGACAAGACAAGACAAGACAAGACAAGACAAGACAAGACAAGACAAGACAAGACAAGACAAGACAAGACAAGACAAGACAAGACAAGACAAGACAAGACAAGACAAGACAAGACAAGACAAGACAAGACAAGACAAGACAAGACAAGACAAGACAAGACAAGACAAGACAAGACAAGACAAGACAAGACAAGACAAGACAAGACAAGACAAGACAAGACAAGACAAGACAAGACAAGACAAGACAAGACAAGACAAGACAAGACAAGACAAGACAAGACAAGACAAGACAAGACAAGACAAGACAAGACAAGACAAGACAAACAAACAAAACAGAACCGGTCTGTGGGTGTTTAGTTCATTCCATTTTTGTTTGAAATTCAAAAACGAAAATAAGCAAATTACACCCTTTGTACCCTTTGTAACATAGTCGATCAAGTATTTTGTCAATAGAGATTAGGGATTGTTATAAATAATGAGACTTTTTTGTTTTTCGTTTTGAGTTTTCCGTTTTGAGTTTTTCGTATAACGATCTCAGTATCTGAAAGAAATATTGAGTCGTACTTTTATCTTTAAGCGAAGTTTTGTCCGTTTTTCGTGTCCTTCTGTTTTTAGACTGACCATTCCCGCCAAAAGGAAGATATTATGAAAACGCTGACGTCACAACAGTCTTTGCTTGTTTAGTCAAGCGTTCACCATTGAGTTACATGCATGTGAAAGTGTTTTGGTGTGAACGGGCTGAACGGATAAAAAACTGCGTTTACAAACGAAAACCCACACGTATGAATGGCTTTAAAACGATTCAAAAACACTCACCGGATTCGTACCGTCTAATCAATCAGTTCTAATTTTCTGGTTGTTAGAGAAAAATATTTACGTCGTTTTATATTTTAACTCCTCACTGACTTGTTTATGAGTCCATCTTTGGCTTACAATTAGATTCTGAATGAAATCGACGCTTACAACATCCTCCATTGTGATATTTCCTTTTAGCGGGAATGGTCAGTGTAAAAAACGGACAAAACTTTTTGCTTAAAAATAACTTTACGACTCCATATTTCTTTCAGGCAGATACTGAGGTCGCTATACGAAAAACTCCAAAACGGAAAACGAAAAACGAAAAACAAAAAACCCTCATTACAATCAGATATCTCTATTGACAAAATACTTGACGACTATGTTAAGCATAAAGGGTGTAATATTCCTATTTTCGATTTTGAATTGTAAACGAAAATGGAATGAACTAAACACCCACGGACCAGAACCAAACCCAAATGAACGAAACAACAAACGGTGAGTTTGCGTCAGTAATTGAATCCACACGCGTGCACCGTTTATGTAGTCGCGAAAAATGCAGAGAAAAGAGGAAAGACAGCGAGAACTGAAGTACTAATACTTTTTTACGAAGCAAAGCTAAGAAATTGAACGTCAGTAAATTGAAGGACATATAAGTGATATGATAGTGACATTCTTTCCAAATTGAACGTCGCACTTGGAATCGTTAATTGTGAAAGAAGAAGGAGGAGGAGGAGGAGGAGGAGGAGGAGGAGGAGGAGGAGGAGGAGGAGGAGGAGATGAGGTGGCCGTAAATTCATTATTTTTATTAATTTTCTAAAGTCGATTCAGTAATGCTTTCATAACCAACCAACCAAACAAACAAACAAAAACAGACAAGAAGCTTTTATTATATCACAGGACTGTCTTATTTAAGTCTTACACATTCTGGATTTTTTGTCAAAATGTAATACCGGTATGGGTCCGGTATGTCAAAGATTGGTGCAAATAAAAAAGTTGTTGTTGTTGTTGATTCCAGTTTTGACAAAATCGTTGCGATGTCAGTTTGAGTTTTGCTTGTCAGTAATTCTATTTTAAATCATGAGTTTATTTTAGTGAGTTTAAATCTGCTGCAACTTTTTCATTTATCTGGTCCTCAATGACATTTACAGGGAGAACTTTAAGACCATGTTGTTGAAATGTTGTTGTGCTTGTTGTGTATTTGGTGGTGATACCAGGCAAGGAAACCACGTGGTACCTGTTCAGGGAGAGGGCGTGGTTTTAGTGACTGAGATAAAAAATGTTACTTTGGTGCGAGCACGTAACCTCTTGCCGTCTTATAATAGGTCTACTTGTCGTTTCCATAGCGGTTAAAAAGGTTTTTCGGGGTCGGGTTGCTGGCCCTACGCCCAACCCTCCTCCTTTTTCAGCCGGGCTTGGGACCGTCCTTGGCGGAGTTAGCCTTTTACTATTGAATGAGAATGATATACAAGAATGATGTTCAACGGAATTTAACAAGTGGAAGATGTTAAATACCAATCAGTTAGTGGACGGTCCATTTTCAAAAAAGAAATGATATATATTATTCTGTAGATAGTCCTTAAATAACATCCATTATTATTGCTGTTTAAAAAATTGAACGTTAACCCTTTGTATTTCTTGGTCAAGAAATAAAATACGATGAACTGTCAAATGCTGCATGGATGACGTTGCCAATTTACAACGGCAAACTCGAAAGTTTCACGCTCTACGGTCAACGCGAACGTCCACCCATTTTTCTTTCATAATTTACTTTGCTATGAACCATTCATCGTATGTTGTAATTTTATGGGATAACGAACGCAAATTCAACTACTAAAGAATACAAGAAAGCATAGATCTAGCGAAAACAGAATAGGGCACTTTTTCAGCCACGTCGTCGTCGACGTTGCCGTCGTACAATCTTATAAACTCCCTATTTTCGAACGCGTGTGAGTTCTCCCCTTGTTTGCCGTTTGAGTGCAAAGGAAAATCAATTGAAATAAAATTAAATGCAAAAAAATTGCAACTTACACAAGTATCAAACTTTGTTAGCAAAATCTTAGATATATGAAGATACTTTCATATAATTTGGAAGTATTTAACTTTAGAAGAAGCATGCTGGGAAGATATGGCCAGATGTCATTTGCCTGCTCAGTTACCTATCAGTACGTATCTCATTCAGACCTCTCACCATCCAGAGGCCATGTTTTCAAACAAATTTCACATCGAGAAATTGTCTAAAAGTACTACCTATCAACAACCTAGCTTATACCAAAAGATAGTTTTTCATAATGCTCAATGCCAATTCAACTTTTTCTAATGAAAGTTTACAGTTTAACCAAAGCTCGTATGTTTCCCATAAATTACCCAAAACATTGGCCAACTGTCTTCTTTTCCTCGTTTCTATCGTTGGCAATTCTTTCATCGTATGGACAATCTACAAAGACCATCGATTGAGAACTACCACCAATTTCTTGGTGGCCAATATGGCTGTTAGTGATTTAGTTTCTACGATTTTATGGATTCCCAAAAGCACAGTGCAAATCTTCTCTGATCACAGATGGTTAATTGACGGAGACTTTGGACTCGCTTTATGTAAATTATTGCATTATTTTGGTTTCATTTCTGTTGCAGTTTCTTTATTCAGTTGTATTTTTATTGCCATCGATCGGTACTACGCCGTGGCTCACCCACTGAAGGGAGGATTCACCAGATCTCGACTAAAATACATCATACCAGGGATTTGGATCTTTGGGGCTGTCATTTCAACACCTTTTGCTGTCGTTTCACAGCTCACAAAAATTGAGGTTGTGATGGTCTGCGATTATACGCATCTACATGAATATTTGTATGCAGTTGCTGTCTTTTGCACATTCCTTGGTGTCTCAACCACCACCGTGACCATCATTTATGCACTGATCGTCTGCAAACTTCGTCAACACAGAGTACCTGGTCAACAGTCTAACTCTGTAAGAAGAAGAAGGGAGCAACAAAACAAGAAAGTATTGAAAATGTCGGTAGTTATTGTAAGCCTGTCTTACGTTACACCGTTATTTTACGGCATTGGCGAACTCACCTTTTTCCAGATTCCAAAAACATGTTACATCGCCAGTCTTCAGTAATTTGAGCTTCGCCTTGTATCATATTGCTACTCTGAGTGTCTGCTTCAACTTTTTCATCTATCTGATCTTCAATGACATTTACAGGGAGAACTTTAAAACCATGCTGAAGAAATGTTGTTGTACTTGTTGTGTTGGTGGTAACAGGCAAGGAAACCACGTGGTGCCTGTCCAGGGGAAAGATACGGCTGCAGTCCTGCAGATGAATAACTATTAGATTTCTATCCCACAAGCTAAGAAGAACAGTCTATTAGTTAAGTACTAGGGGAGGAGGATTCACAAGAACAAAGTTATATGCCCTTTCCGTAGACGAAAGAGCACCATGTGAAATGAGCTTTTATCAGGTATTTTTAAATTCGTAAAACAGAAATTAAGAATTACCATAGCTGGAAAGAGCATGTTAAAATTAGCAAGACAGTGAAGTTTGAAGGAATTAAATCATGGCCAAAACTCGCGAGAATATGAATTTTTGAAAAGTGTGAATTTGTAAGAAAGCCTTTGCTGGTAGGTATCTCTTGCCTACCAGCGAATGTTTTCATACAAAATTTCGATTTCGGAAAATTCATATCTTCGTGAGTTTGAAAGTTACTTCATTCAAACTTCACAGTTTAACTAATTTTGACGTCCGTGCTCTTTCCAGCTATGGTAATTATATTTCTGTACTGTGACTTTTGGAATTACATGATAAAAGCTCATTTTCGTCTTCAAGTCCTTCAGTCAACAGGCATGTTGATATGAAATATTTTTTTCAGAAATTGTAGGCATCTTGAGAGTTTCTCGAACTCATCTTTTTTAGTAAATTCTCGCTTGTACATCAGTGAAGACTGTACCTCCACCAGGGGCGTATCCAGAATATTTCAAAGGGGGGGTCACACTTTCCATTTTCCACCAAAGGGGGGTCACACTTCTAATTTCTCAATCTTTCTCGAGTCAGATTCTTTTATTTCTATTATCTTTTTGTTTTCAAAGGGGGGTCACGGGCACCCTGGGACCCCCCCTGGATACGCCCCTGCTCCACGACCAACATGCAAAATGCTTGACAAACATTTTTACAAAAAACTGTTGTTTACAGCTCCCGACTTTTACTAGAAGTTTAAAGAAGATGTCATCTATGCTTGAAATTGATAAACTGAAACGAAAAGTGATCTTTCTTTTTTGTCGAACTACTTTTTCCCGTCTTCCAATTTTCATGATTTCCAAATATTAAATTTTTGTTCCTGTTCGATTAAAATATAAAATGCCAGGTAAGGGGTGAGAAAAGCTCATTGTCCAATCTCGTACCCAGAGCCTGCGTTCCTCACTGCGCATGATCGAAAATTCGGCGGGAATTCGTAGACGCGCGGTTCGTACTGCCGTTCGTGTTTCCATATAAAAGCTATATATCGAACTTCTCGGGTATTATTTGACCAGGGAAAGAGAACAACTAAAGCAATGTTTTAGGAAAAGATAAGCACTAACTCAGTTTTCACGGACAGCTTTAATTTTCAAGATTTTCTAAATAAACCCTCTGAATGGTTTTCTTCAAAGCTCCGAGTTTGCGCAATGCGTTTTTCACCTGTGTTAATTGTCTCAACTTTAGATGTTGATAACATCACATCCTATTGTCAAAGACGCTCTCTGATTGGCCAGCCCCTGCTGCATATAATAGCAGAGTTTCCATATTTTTAGCGCAAATTGTGCATTATGCTGTTGTACAAATCAAACCAAGTACCATAGAGGAAGCCTCCTTTTAGTGAGTGTGAATACCAGCAGAAGAAGAACCATTTATTCATTTCTTTGCTCTTTATTTCTTCATCCATTCATTCATTCATCCATTTATCCATGCATTCATTCATTCATTCATTCATTCATTTATTCTTTTGCTTATTTATTTATGTGTTTATTTGTTTATTCATTCATCTATTTATTGTGACTAATAATTTTCGACTGGTGACGAGGACGAGGTAATTTTGTTAATATGTTAGTTCAAAAATCGGGAAAATAGTAACTAAGGGGAGTTAATTGGAACCATGAATTGCCACATGAACTAGAGTAGATTTCGTATAACTGAACGGCATATGAGAGACTGAGGCACGGCACAGTTATAGTCCAGTTTCAAAAGACAGGAAGCCCCCACCCCCCTCCCCCAAAAAAAGATTAAAGGGGAGGGGGGGGGGAGCCGAAAGAAGAGGCCATGAACTGGACTAGGCACGGTTACGGCAGGAATTTCGAATGTTTTTATAGACAACACGGCACTGACACGGTTACGGCACGGCGTGACCCATTTAATTTTACACTACCTTCAACTCATCGTTGGGCTTCCTGTGCTTAGTCTATCTCCTTGATGGGCCAGAGGGCGGGAGATAGTGGAGGGGGACTCCCATATGCTTTTGTCGTTGATGCTTTTGGGAGTTTCTTTTCCATCTCCCTAAAAAATAAAAGGAAAACAAAAAAACTCTGGCACCTGGGGTAGTCAGTAATTTATTAATCAAATCACGAAGATGTATTGAGTTGTAATTCACAATTCCCATATCTCGATTCACTAAAGACTACAAAATCCTCGATCGCTATTGAAATTCCCATCTTTCCTTCAATTTTCTTAGAATTTTTTGCTCCCAAACCAAATGAGTCAAAAAGATTTACTTACCCCTCCCTCGGTAAGTAGAAATGTGCTCTAGCGATCGCAGGCTCACAAAATACAGCCGCCATCTTGAAATGAGGATTGAATGAGGAAGAAGAGAAAAAAGAGAAGATAAATCAATAGTTTCTTTAACCTTTTTAGTACAAATTTGAATACGAAACAAAAAGCACTGGAGTATGGCTGTGATACAAGGATATGGATGAAAGAAGTTGAATTGTCAAGAAACAAAAATGTAGAAATGAAGGCGTGAGTCTGTTGTCGACGACATTTTGATTTTTCCAGAAAAGCGGTTTGAAAAGATTTTAAAAGATTAGATTCATCTGGCCGTGGAAGTGATCCATAAAGTGTGGCTAAAGTTGGATGCTTTGTTGTTTGAACCAGTATAAACCAACGCTTAACATGCCTTGCCCTCATCAAGTTTTTATGCAAAAAGTTTATGCTGCTGATTTGAAAATGAGAGCACAGGTGAGATGAAACACGTTTATGTAATGCTGCCTGAACGTAGACACACATAGTTGGCATATAGGTTAATATACAGACACATAGTATATGTACAGAGGGTGGTGTTCAATTATTGAACCAAAGTCTAGAGTGCATGCTGTCACACTATTACGGTTATTAAAGTTGCCACTAAATAGTTTTAGCTCAACATTGTTGCAGTATAACATATGGCACATGCAGCTACAAAAAATTTATGGCAAAAATGATGGGAGTCTTTGAAGGTCATAAAAACTGCAACATAATTTGCTGCAAAAATGTTTTGCTAAAAATTGCACCCACCAGCCAATTATAACATTAGGCCAACTTTAATGCAATAGTTGTAATACATAGGAAATCACTTTTATATCTGTCAAAAGAGTGCAGTTAGAACAAAAAGAATTGAGTATGGTGACTTATCTATAACCAGGGCCTAGTTTTTTGAAGGATGATTAAGCTTAAATCCTGGGTTAAATTATGAATGATTTCTTTACATTTAGTGGTATTAAGTGCTAAGTGTCTTTTAGAACAACACTGGGCCCTGATTCAAATCAATCAAAATATTGAGACATAAACTGTGAACTTAGTACTATTTTAATGTAGATATACCTCTTGCTCCTCTTTGGCACAGCTTAACAATGGCATGGTTAAGTGATTCTTTTGTTTTACTGAGCCAAAGGATGTATCTGCATAGTATTAGTAGCTTTATGCAAACAGTTTGTAGCTCAAAAAGTTATGTACTATTCTAGTACAGATTACTTAACCAATATGTGGTATTTATTCCATACCATCTTTTGCACATTTATACTGTAAGGATTTTATGTATAGATAGACCCTCCTTTTTACTCGTGCCCAGGCCTTTAGGCCGGGAACGAGTTATAAACTGCAAATGTTTTTTTTTTTCTTCTGTGTTCCTCCTGAGGAACTTCTGATTGGTTAAGAACGTAAAAACAATGCCCTTCATTCATCACCTTGAGCGACCGCGAATGCAAGCCAGGAACTTTAGGAATGCAAGATGGCCGACGACAAAGAAAATAGCTTTCAGAGACGGGCTTTTCCTGCAGTAGAACAATGTAATTTGGAGCTTTTAACTCGAGAAATGCCTATATACTTATAAGAGCTTCAGGATGGGCTGTTATTTTGAGCTTCATCTCCAATACTTTGACCAAATATCGAACTCTAAATGGAGTACTCGCGATAAAGACTATTTCCTATGGGCTGGGAATCTACGAATTTCTCATCCTGCATGTTGCTAAACAAACATACATAGGAGGAAGTCAATTATATTCCTCATTCAAGCATTCAAGAGATCTTGAGAGGTTTTTGTACTGAATTTTAATTTAATATCGGAATGGCATGAAACTAGATTCCATTGACCTTGTATTTCGCATTTGGTCACGTAACGTCTTTAATTCATATATATAACATCCGAAACATGAACGAAAAAATACACGATTTGTTATTGTGTCAAATATGCCGTTGTAGAAGTCTTTACAGCAAACAATTGAGATATATAGTGAAATAAGAAGTTGAATATAAAACTGGTATATTTTTGCATGTTGGAAATATCTAATACCTATGCATGATAATAGAAAGACAAAGGCATTAATAGCTGTTGACAGACAAACTGACTAATCAAGATATTTTTTAGTTTAAGTTAGCCGATTCAAAAAAGGTCATTTGTTACGGTTAGCTATTTCCCGGAATGGTGAAGAATGCGTGAAACGGCTAGGGTAAGAGTATGAACGAAGCCGGTCATTGGAGCCTCTCTTAAAAAGGGCTCCAGGGGCACGAGTGAACGCACGTGTGCGTCTAGTCTATTTATAATCTGTGAGGGATTAGTGGAGGGCTAGTTTTAATGAATCATTTTCAAATTTGCTTAATTTTGCATAATGTTTGCCATGTGGATATCATACATGCACTTTATTAATTTGTTAAGGTGACTGGCTACATGTACTATTGGAAAAAGTAATGAAAAATCATTTAAACCACAATTTCTTGAGCAAAATTTAATGCTGATCCCAAAAACGAAAAGAAAAAAGGGGTATCCCGCACTCGTTTTTGAGATAATCAGCATTGAATGGATGCCTATCTCTGAATTTTTGAGGCGAAAATCGCTCAACCGGAAGTGAATAGAAAAGAAATATACAATTCATGAAATAACAGTTCTACAACTACTTCAATTGCACAAATATTAGATTATGTCCCGTGCAAAATGTTTCATGCCCATGAAGTTGCTAAAAAGGCCAAAAAATGCCTTTCGGAAGTGCCGCCAATTTGAAAATGACGTGATAGCGCAAGCTCTATTCAAATTTTATTTAAAACCGGACAAACTCGACTAACAACTAGTAAATCCTTATCCAATGGATATGCTATATCATCTTGATTTATATGATGGATAACACTATCTGCTCTTTGTACAACTTGGATCAAGTATTTTGGAAGTAATATTATAATTATACTAATACAATTTGTAAAATTCAAAACTTTAATTATACATGTACCTTTAAAGTTATCCGGCTGTGATCAGCTGTTGTCTGGTGTCATACTTAATAGTATTCATCAAGGTTAACACATAATGAATGTTTTGCAGGGTTCATGTTGTAGTTGTTCAGCTCAAGGAAGTGATTTGTGGGCATGCTTGCAGGTTTGGAACATATTATATAAACTACATTGCTGATTGTTTGCATCACACAAGGACAACTATGCAATGATGCCCAGTTCCTCCATCATTTTAGTGAAAATTTTTAAGAAACAGATGGTTAGAGAAACCAGCACAAATGTATTTTATATCAATTTTCTTTGTGTTGTTGCTGTTTTGTCCCCCTCCCACGACCATGATCCTTTGCGTTTAAACATTAGAATGTTTTGATGTGACGTCATAGTCAAATATCTCTGTTTGCCACAGGACTGTTGTTCATACGTTGGCTGTGGAAAGTGTAACAAGAATCATATTGAACTTCACAACAAGGTAAACATTTTGATCTCAAGATATATACTGGAACCTTGTGTTAATTTGACATAGAACCCTCACTTATTTAGAGCAGTTATATTAGGATTGTGAAAGTGTCACAATACAGCACAGTTACGGCAGCTGGAATTTTGAATGTTTCTATTGATGTTATGCACTAACAAGGTCATGGACCACCATGAAAACTGCTCTGTGTTCTGACTTAAAACTCATAGATACAGCTGTATTTCTTTTTATAGAACAGTTCTCACATGATAGACCAGTGGCGGATCCAGGGGGGTCAAAGGGGTCATGGAACCCCCCCTTGAAGGTTTTAAGCCATTTTTTGTCAAACATCGACCAAAGAATAGAGTATTATACATAGCTGGATTTAAGAAATGAAACCCCCCCTTGGAAAAATCCTGGATCCACCACTGTAGACCAAATCAGCTAATGGGTTTGTTATACATGATGCTACCCCAATTCAAAACATCTGGGATAAGAACTTTTGTTTAAAAAATTTCATGTTTTTTATGTGATAAAAGTGAAAGAATCTTAATCTTGAAGGTTTTGAATTGGTAGAAACATACATAGCAACACCTTTAGTTAATGTGGCCTGTTGGAAAATACATTAGACTGTGCCAATAAATATTTTTAATTAAAATAAAAGTAAAGCGACCATACAATGTATTTTACGTCAATAACTTGTGACAGTAATTTGAGTAGCTGATAAACTTGAGGTCGAGGGTGTGCTCATTTTACTCCCCTCTCTCCATCAGTGCTCCATTTTTAAATTTTTAAGGGTATTTAAAGCTACTTAAGCTACACAGAGAGGAAAGAAGTTGAAACAAGGATGTGAGATTTGGGGATCGAATTCTAGACCTCTTGCACTGAAGGCCGTGCACTAACCAACTGTGCCATCCTTGCTCCTGAACTACGAACTGATGAACATTGAATATTGAACTGAATATTAATTGATTAATCATTTCACACCATGTCTTTATAGGACACAGATCACCATCTTTGTATCAACCTAGACAGTTACAGTATATGGTGTTTTACTTGCCAATCAAATGTTGACTCATTGAACACTCCAACCCCTTGTGAGCTAGAAGCACAACAAGACAGAGTAACTTCCCACCACAAGGTAAGGTTCAATCACAGTGTTTTAAATGAAAATGTTGAATTACTGCAATTTTCAAAATCCTGCGAACTCAGACAGTTAAACGCTCAAGTGGTTTTTGCCAAATTAGCTTCCGTCAATCAAAATTAAAAATCAAAAATACGTAGATTTAACTAATACCAAAATTATATTTAGCTGTTATAGATCATCTAAAGATCATATTAAGTGGGCTTGATGGGTTTTTAGGGATCTTTATGAGTATTTTTTTGGTTGTTTGTTTGAAGTGGGCAGAAGTTAAAAACCAAATTCCAACAAACTGTTTGAAGGTCAGAGTTTTTCTGAGGGAGCGTTGCGTGACGAGGCTAAACATGGCTGGGAGGGAGACTAAGAGTTCGCATAATTATGAAAATTGCAGTAAAGGAGTCACGAGTAGTGCTTTTGTCAAAATCAATTTTTAATGCTGTGTGAAGGTTGCGCATTGCCATAAGTAAGGTTGCAAATAAAGGTCAATCATCACACAGACTTCTGATAAAAATGTCAATTTGTCACTGGCAACTAATTCTGGATATTTGACTGAACACAGCAATATTTATTTTCACTTTTTTCACTTGGATTGTTACAGCTCAAATGTGCCTCTTGCCTGACAAATGACCTGAGTATCAAAAAGTATGTTACCTCTGAAACTGATTATAATAATTGATATTCTTTTTTTTTCAGAGCCATGATATCATAGATGATGATGATTTCCTTGATTTAGAGCAAGGCCTCAAGCCCAGAGGTAGGCTATATTCTAGTGGGATATGTATTCTGACTAGTAGTGTTAATGAGTGGTAGCTTACAATTAGAGCACATTTTGTATGTGTGATACAGACCACACTGTGCCATGACCATGTTAGTGCCACATTGTGACAATGCAATACCCTTTTCACAGTCATAAAAAATGTAATCTTCTATTATTTAAATATATCATGATTATAATCCATGTATATTCTATAGGACTATGTGGGTTAATGAATATTGGCAACACTTGCTACATGAATGCAGCTCTACAAGCACTGTCAAATTGGTATGAACAAACTGCTACTGATTATACATGTACCAACCACTTCTAAATCACCAACCACTTATAATTACTGACATAACCAGCCTTTTACTGTCAATTACCAACCACTTTGTGATGCCTTAACAACCACTTGCTTCCTGACACCTTACCAATCACTTGCCAATCCAACCACTCCCTGACACCTTCCCAACCACTTGCCAATCCAACCACTTACTGACACCTTACATGTACCAACCACTTATCAATCCAACCACTCCCTGACACCTTCCCAACCACTTGCCAATCCATCCACTTACTGACACCTTCCCAACCACTTGCCAGTCCAACCACTTACTGACACCTTCCCAACCACTCTCCAATCCATCCACTTACTGACACCTTCCCAACAACTTGCCAGTCCAACCACTTACTGACACCTTCCCAACCACTTGCCAATCCAACCACTCCCTGACACCTTCCCAACCACTGTCTTGCAAATCCATCCACTTACTGACACCTTACATGTACCAACCATTTATCAATCCAACCACTTCCTGACACCTTCCCAACCACTTCCTGACACCTTCCCAACCACTTCCTGACACCTTCCCAACCACTTCCTGACACCTTCCCAACCACTTCCTGACACCTTACCAACCACTTACCAACACCTTCCCAACCACTTCCTGACACCTTCCAACCACTTCCTGACACCTTCCCAACCACTTACCGACACTTTCCCAACCACTTACTGACACCTTCCCAACCACTTCCTGACACCTTCCCAACCACTTCCTGACACCTTACCAACCACTTCCTGACACCTTCCCAACCACTTCCTGACACCTTCCCAACCACTTCCTGACACCTTCCAACCACTTCCTGACACCTTCCCAACCACTTACCGACACTTTCCCAACCACTTACTGACACCTTCCCAACCACTTCCTGACACCTTCCCAACCACTTACTGACACCTTACCAACCACTTCCTGACACCTTCCCAACCACTTCCTGACACCTTCCCAACCACTTCCTGACACCTTCCCAACCACTTCCTGACTAAATGACTACTGTCTTACTGATAATTAATTCTGATCAAAGTTTTGAAGTTTGTCTGTAAAGTGGTCTGGTTTTTAACCATTGCACATTGTTTTGCATTTCTTGCAGTCCCCCATTATCCCAGTATTTCCTTGAGTGCAGTGCTATGATCAATGAAAATAAACACCCCAGTGTATCGACCCACTTTTATCACCTAGTCAACGAATTATGGTCCAGAAAAAGGTACATATGTGAGGGAATCAACCAGGACCTAGAAGGCGGCAATGTGGAAATGGCATAACCTTTGTAAATTCATGTCTTTGCATCATACACAATAATAATAAATTAGTTATTTATTTAATAGTGCATTTCACATCTCAATCCACTTTACAATGTAGAAATCCTAATACTCTCTCACACACTCCTTACTACATAAATAATCTAAACACCCAACTCTCAACTGTTCAATGGAGGGAGGAAAACTGGAGGACCTGGAGAAAAGCCCCCAAAGCAAGGGAGAGAACAAACTAACAATCTCAACTCACATTAAGTACCCCATCTGGGAATCAAACCGGGGACCATATATACATGTAGTGGTGAGAGGCAAGCGGTCTAACCTCTCAGCCACGCCTGCTCCCTGCATGTACATCTTTTATTAAGTGCTACAACATGATATTCTTGTTGGTTCAGTTATTACTAATTGAACACTAAAGGTGTATCGTTGAATTTAATAAATAGATATTAATTGCAGGCCAAAATCAGTGGTTCCATCCCAGTTATTAAGAAGTGTAAGAACAGTGAATTCACAGTTTAGGGGCTATGGACAGCAGGTGAGGCATTTATCACCAATTAAATTACTATAATTGTACATAGTCTTGAAAGTACATGTGTATGCTAAATGTAATTAGAATAAAACAAAGGAATATAAAAATTGAACCAAGAATATAATTGAACCACAACACATGCTATTGGCCTACTCCCCCTGCATAGTGGTGTTTTTTTTTATCTCTCTCCAATGTAAGTTGTGAGGTAGGGCCTATTGTTTAATGTATCGTTATCCAAGAAGATGTGAAGATCTAACCATTTGCAGAATAATGTACATTGTAATTACAAAAGCAGCATGTCTGGCTTAATTATTTAAAGACCCTGAATGTTAATGAACTTTTCTCACCTCTTGCATGACATTTTATATTTCAATCGAACAGGAAGAAAAATATAATATTTGAAAAGACCACACCAGAGTTAGCAAAACTTGAAATTTTGAGGTAGTTTTGTTGAGTAGTGTCAAAGTTATGGGCGGCTGAAGTTGCTGCTGTTTCTATAGAAATGTTTGTTTTAGGGCAACGTGTTGTGGTTCTCATTGTACAGTTATGTAGTTGTGTAGATCTAAAATGACCTCTTATCATAATTTATAGGATGCACAGGAATTTCTGCGATGTATAATGGATAGACTACACGAAGAACTAAAACAGCCAGTCATGACTTATTGTAATGTGTCATGTGATACATCAGATGAAAGTGATGAACCAAGCCATCAAGCAAAAAGACTTCTTGGTGGAAGGTCAGGACAAGCACACAAGCAACCATGTAAGCTTAAGGAATCTAGCTATAGATGTAATTGGAGTCGTGCCCTTGACTTTTCAGCAACTTATTATTGAAATATTATTTTATTTATGTTTAATATTTATTTAATACAGCTGATGTTGAGATGTCTTTTGAGAGTAACGATGAATCACACAATCAACACACAGACATGCCTTTAGACAGACGGAGATCAAGTGCTGTGCTGGATACTTCAGATGTACAAATTGATATTGAAATGGAAGAAGATGACGCTATGCATACTGAGAATTTAAGTGCAACAAGTTCATATGTTAATGGTGAATGCACTACTAGTATGGAGGATATTAACAGAAAGGGGAGCTTTGATGACAAAAAGCCTGAAAGTGTACAGGCAGCAGTGGTGAATGAAGTAGATGGATGTCAAAGAGGTCAGTACCTATGTCATTCATACCCATTTACCACCTGTTGTTACCTTTGCATCCTAACCAGGACTACCCACTATGCAATGAGTACATGTACATGTATCTTGCTATACTATGAGAAATAACATTATTTTGATTGCAGCTTGATTTCCTGCACCAATGTGCATGCTTGACAGAATATTGAACAATTATGCTCGCAGATGATTTCCTCTTCTTTCAAGTATAGGAGAGAATCAGGAAATGTCTGCCAAGCAGAGTATTGTTATCTGACACTTTGGTGTATTATATTTCAGTATTAATCAAGAAAACATCCAACTATCATAGCATTGTGACTGACTTGTTTGATGGTAGAGTACAGAGCTCTGTACAGTGTCTAACATGCAATAGGGTAAGATACTTTTGTAATTAATACATGGGTGTGGTCATAGGAGGGATACATGTATGCAATATAAATTAACGTTATGGTCAAGTATAGGTACCTATCAACCCCAATGTCTCTAATGGGTGTGTGCACAGTGGTGTAGGGTTGTAAGGGCAGAATACATGTAATGGTTCACCTCTTGCCTGACTCACCGCTGTGGTTGAGGTTCAAGGCCTAGCTTATATGAATTGAATTATCTCTCCCTTGCTTTGGGGTTTTTCTCTGGGTATTCCAGTTTTCCTCCCTCCATTAAAACCAACACTGTTTTGATCTGAGCTGTGCTTTATGGTCAGAGATGGGTTGTATGGCGGCAGTATACACCCTTCTAATAAATCCCACAATGCTTGTTTTCCGCACTTGACATCAAATTTATTCTTTTCATTTGGATTCACATTGTACAAGTTTCAAAAGAATAAATTTGATGTCAAGCAAAGAAAACAACACGTTGTGGCACTTATTAGAAGGGTGTATAGTGTGCCACTGACAGGCCTTCAACCCGACCACGTTGAGCTGCATCCTTGCTGTAATTTGCTTGTGAATGATTAGCCTGCAATTTATCTATTTAAATTTACAGTTTACATGTAGAAGGAGGGGTTAATACACCTGTTGCTTCTTGCTGTGGAACACCAGGAAAGGCTAGGGATACATTATAAATGAAGCCTTAGCTAACAAATCAAAGTTTCCCTAAACTCTATATTCTCCTTTTGACTGGTACATGTACTTTGTATCACAAAAGAGAATTCAGATTTGGATTTAGAAGAAATTTGATGTTAAACTATGGAAATATCTGTAATAAGCTGGCTGAACACCAGATGTTACTTGGCAGTTCATGATGTTCACTTTGTTTGTAGGTTTCATCTAAAATTGAAACATTCCAAGATTTGTCATTGCCCATCCCAGGTAAACTACAGTGTACACGTTTTGCAAGAAAGCAATTTTACAGCTGTAAATTGACTGGCCACCATTTTAGCCCACTACTCACCCTTGCATGCAAGGACATCATTAAGCTTGTAGATATTATTTTTAGCAAAGAGTAAATGATGCAGGGAAACTAGAGTTTGTGTTCAAAATTTGGTTCCAAAATAGTTCTCAGTGATTTTAACAAGCAGAATAATTAGGAAAATAAACAGGAAAAAAAAAGATGACCATGCACTTATTTTTTGTCAATGCAAATTTGAATAGAGCTCATGCTATTGCATCATTTTGAAGATGGTGTCACTTCAGAATGGCTAAAAATGGAATGTATTTGTTCTAAAGAACATTTATCAAAACATTTCAACCAATCGACAGAGCGTGTAAGATTCAATGATGTCATCTTTGTGTGTGTACTGTAATCACACACAGTTCTCAACTAATCTAAGCTCGATTTTCAGCCGCGAAGGGTTCTGGTTAAAAATCTTCGCGGCTGGAAATCGAGCCTACAACTAATCAGACGTGTGTAATATACAAATTATTACTAGATAAATGTAGATTCATCAGCTTATTCATGTCCTTTTTTTAGGCAAAGATGAACTAGCTGTTATACATGCCACCCAGTGTTCACCTCTTGTTTCATGTTCAAGAAGAGATGAGTTACCCTATGACCAGAAGGGCTGGATGATGTCAATATTTGATTGGATAAGAAGGTATTGAAAATCTGCCTGTTGCACAGTATTGTAAAAAAGCTATGAGATCTGACAAATCTGAAATCATTATTGTTCTTTTCTTGTAAAAGTAAAGCACTATACGAAAGTTGTGTATTTAGCATCAGTAGTTCTTTCAGCTGAATTCTGGTCTCCCAGGAAGTGGATAGTGTGCTTTTTACCCCTCCCAGGAAGCTGATGGTGTGCTCTTTACCTCTCTCTTTCCTTCAGTGTCCCATTAGGGTATTTACAGTATAGCTACATAGAATAGAAAGAAGTTGAAACAAGTTTGAGGTGACTGGGAATTGAACTCAGACCTCTTGCTTCAGAAAACCATGCTCTAACTGAGCTACACTTGCTCCTAAATTTACAATTATTTATGTTTTTATTTCAATTCATTAGCCTTCTTTGAACTTACATGTTCATCTTTTATGTACTTAGTATTTTAATGGTGTTTTTTCATTTAGATGGTTCTTTGGTCCACAAGTTACCTTACAAGATTGTTTGTCAGCTTTCTTTTCGGCAGATGAACTAAAAGGTTTGTGTGTTATTTTTCTAATATTTATTTTTATATAATTATAACTCCAGTTAAAAGTACATTATTGATTTATATTTTGCATCAATTTACAGGTGACAACATGTACAGTTGTGAAAAGTGCAAAAAGTGAGTACCAATAGGAAGCTGTCATCATACATAATACATACATGATTGAGACTCCCTTAAGGGTGTACTGACATATATTGTTGCTGTGCAACGGTTGCTATGCAAAATAGGGTCTTCTTTTGGCCGGCAAAATTGAGTAGGCACGTGCACGCGCATTTTTGGCGGGAATCATTTGACTTCCGGTAGAGCAACGCACAACTGACAAAAAGGACTCATTTTCGTTCTTATTGCGCATGCGCGGGACACTTTACTTCCGGTTTCTTTAAAAAGCTATAATCTTTGGCAGGTTTTATCAAAAGGAAGTGTTTTTTCAATATTTATATTCTTTACAGCCTTTTCTTCAAAGCCGAGCATGGGATTTGTGAAAAATTAAGAAATACGAAAGTTATTGGCATAAGTCGCTCATTTTTGACGTTCAAAAAATCCTAAAATGTTTATTTGGAAACCATTCTTAAAACCCATGCTCGATTCTATGCACCTTGGTCTCAAGATTAAAATAATGCATTTTAAATTCTCAAATATACAATGCTGAAAAAAATTATAGCTTTTTTCTGTGTCTATGACGTCACATGATGACGTCATGCAATGGTGTCATAAAATGCGAAAGTTCTCTCAGGGAAGACAAACTACAAAATATAAAAGCAATATGACAATTTGGTGGCATTTTATAGAATTTTCAAATTTCCCTAGCAACGGGCCATTTTTATATGTCAGTACACCCTTAATAGGGCTTTTCAGCTCAATTTACAAATCCTAACTAAATCATATAAATCAAACATAAATGGATTAAGAATCCCAACTGGCAAGGAGGCAAACCAGTTGGCTATATTTCAAGCATGGCTGAGAAACTGAATTTGAACTAATCGAAATCGGAACAAATTCAGCCTCAGCTAGTGGCCAGAGCGGGAATCGAACCTGGGACCGCCAGATTGCGAGAGCAACGCTCTGACCACTCGGCCATGCTGCCTCCATGACATACTAATGACTGTTCATATGGCCACCTTTAGGCCAATAACATTTGGCCTTATTAAGGCATTGGCTGTAATTTGGGGCTGGCCTAATTTATATTTCTAATAATAGGTGTGAACGTTTGGGTTACTATGTCACCCTCATTGCTGCAAACAATTTCTAAAAACATTAGTTACATCTATATTATTATCCATAAACTACAGTCCAAATTTGTAAGATTTTTAACATAACGTTCAGTGTAGTAGTAGGCACATTGAGTAGTTATAATCCAGGGTAAAATAACAAAGAAAGTGAATGCTCAGGAATCATAAAATCTTGCTGTTGGCCATAATACAAGGTACTTTTATTTAAATAGGGGTATTTTGATAAGAGAATGTATGAACTTTCTCTAGGCTGAAAATAGTGATTGTAATACCAAAGTGGCCATTTTAATGATGGGTTGGCCCTTTTAACAATGTACCCATACATGTAAAAACCAGGGTTGTACTGTACTGTCTTCTCTTGAATCATGCACAACTTCTACTAGTGTGCCTTAATTTAAAGTTTGTGTGATGTTTGTCTTCTCCTTTTGTTAAGTTTCCATGGTTAATCACTTTAATTTGTTGATGTTATGCAATATAATGCTTGTCTGTTGCAGATTAAGAAATGGCATAAAACTTTGTAAAGTTCTTCATTTACCAGAAGTAAGTATTTTAATTTAGTATTTTCTTATCCTTTTTGAATCCAATCCTTTCAAATCTTGGCAAGGAATTATATGCAGTTGTATCAGAAGTGTAATGTTGTACTTTTTAAAATACTTCAAGCAAACTTTTCCATTTTACTTGGATTTACAAAATCATTGTTGGAAAACAATTGCAGTAATGTTTTTGGGCAACAATTGATTTGTACCAGTGCCTTACATCTTCACTGAGTTACACTTTTCTTTTTTTGATGATTAATTTTGCAGATATTGTGTATCCATCTCAAACGATTCAGACACGAAATGTACTTCTCATCCAAGATTAGCCATTTTATATCATTTCCAATAAACTCTCTTGACATGAAACCATTCCTTGTAAAAGGTCAGTGCCTTAATGCAGTTATGATATATAATATTACTTCTTATCATAGAAACGGTATATTTTAAGATTGATTTTAATGTGCTAGGAAAATTCCATTATTGCAATAACCATCCAGATTTGTTTCAATAATTTGCAAGTACTTGTAATGTATGACTGCACTGTGAGTCTCCCTTCTTCTTCTTGCTTTCTTTAAATTGTGCAGCTTCTTTCCTTGATACTGCCTCCATCTATTCTCACTGTTCCTTATGCTCTTCTTACTGTCATTTCCTTGTGTCAGTAGCTTTGTTTCGCTAATTGTGATGACCTTGTCTTTATAGACTACAGATCTGCCAATGGCCACAAGCCATCCACTACTTATGACTTAGTAGCAATCATATCTCATCATGGGAGTGTTGGAGGTATGATTTTTATGACTACTTACTTAATCTGATGACACCCTAGGTAAATATATATGCTTAGTGGTGCCACTAATTTTGCTTGTTGTTTGAAAATCAGTAGCCTGCATTGCCAGCTCACAAGGGAAGGGGAGGCGAGGGGAGGCAGAAGGAGGGGAAAGGGCAAGGGACTGGGGAGGAAGGGAGACCATAGGGGAGACAATCCCTCCTCTCCCGTTACCCTCCTCTCCCCCTTTCCTCTCCTTCCTCCTCCCCTACCCCTCCCTTTAGAACTGGCAATGCGCAGGCTAGAAAATCGCCATGTGTGTCTGCTGCTGTTATGGTGAATATCCAGAGTGATCTTGATTGGTATGAACTGCAATCAACATGTCATGACAGCAGATATTGGTGATCACATTTGCTGGTGATTGCCTGCATTTGGTGACAATCAAAGTTCACACTAACAAGCATATAAAATCACCTAGTGTGTCCTCGGCTTTACTTAGGCTGAGCTACTGCTTGGCGGAGCCAATAAAGCATGCTCCTTCTATTGCTTCCTATCCACCATAACCTTCATCTAGGTCTGTATCCCACTTACATGTAAGCATTTCAGTGTAATTGAACGTAAAACGCATTAATCAAATTTGATTGATACGTCAAAATAGGACAGGAGTGTCAAAACAAGGGTGTAATGATAAGACAGGAGTTGGACTGTGAATATCTCAGATAAAAACCCACTAAGCCACCCATTGTTCTTTATACTGTATTTCCTTTATTTGTGTTGTTTCAGCTGGTCATTATGTTGCATTTGCCAAAAACTACATCACTAATAAATGGTTTGAATACAACGATTCATGGGTTAGTGAAGGTAAGTGGACATCACTGTGGTATATCAGACTTTGATGGCAAACTGGTAATTGTGTAGAATAATGTACCAAATCAACTGTCGGCCGACATTCGACATTTCAACCTACGTGGTAAAAAAGGGTAAAGGATCTTGGTTAACGTCAGTAGTTCCTTTAGCTGAGCTAATCTTCCAGGAAGCCGACGGTGCGCTCATTTTACCTTATCTCTCCATCAGTGCTCCGTTTTAAGAGTATTTAAAGCTAACTAAAGCTAGCACAGAATGGAAAGAAGTCGAAACAAGGATGCGAGGTCAGAACTGGGGATCGAACTCTGGACATCACGCACCGAAGGCCACGCACTAACCAACTGTGCCATCCTTGTTCCTCGTTACAATGACAAAAAACAAATCATAGTTCTGTACTTGTTACCAGACAGTTTCGTGCCTGTTGTCCGACAAGTGATTTTGTATGCTGTTCTACATTTCCTGGCAAGCCACCATCAACACTGCTGGAGCAGATTTCATATGACTGTGAAAGCATCACAATCACAGCACAGCACAATTACAGAAGGATTTATCAATGTTTTTTTTAAGCTGATGGTTACATGAGACGATTTGCAGCAACAATTTTTCATGCAATGCTGGTATAACTTAGATCAAAGTCATCATTTGGCATTGCAAGTTTTTTAAATACAATTCAAAAACTTGCAATGTACGTGTTTCCGAAGCAAAAATTGGGCTAAAAATCGTTCTGTTTGGTACTTTACACGGTATCGACTTAGCGTCACGTGAAAAATCGTCGTTGCAAATCGTCTTGTGTAACATCAGCTTCAGACATCATAGCCATGCCACAGAACAATCTGTTTCACACTCATACGAAAACTATTCTATGTACATGAACTAGTGCTACTAGATGCTACTAGGTGCTGCTTGACTAATGGCCTTTTACAGCAATTTATTGTCTCTAAAGTTAACAATAGCGCATTCCATCACATTAAAGTATCGCTTATGAATTCCAAATTGTGTCTTTCACAGTATCAGATTCCTTTGTATCCAGTGTGGAAGCCTATGTTCTCTTCTATAGGTAAGATCTTCAATGACTAGTTCATTTTATATAATAATTGGTATATTACGTGCACTCTGATTGGTCAAGAGCCAAGGCTGATTACACACATACATGACGTCATTGAATCTTACATGTGCTCTGATTGGTTGAAATGTCTCAATGAATATTTTATACTCTAATAGATGCACAGTTCAAGACGTCAAAATGTGGCGAGAATAACAGTCACACCACTCAACTTCATCTCATGGTGTACGTTTTTGCGTTTTTGTTCTCACCACATTTTGACGTCATCTGTGCACTATTAGAGTATAGACACATGGAAAAATGGAGTCCATTTGTTAAATTGATGTTTATCTTACAGAAAAGTTAGTGATGATGCTTCAAAAGAACGACAGTGGTTATTCAATATTATGAGAAATCCTGAAGTAAGAACTCTCATGTAAAATTGCACTTCTTCAATAACATCTACATGTCATCTTGAAATGTCACTCTACTCTTCTTTTGTTTGACTGTCAATAAAATCTGGTGTGCAACTGCAACGTTCTTATGCCTTAATTCACTTAATTCGAGTCTTCCAGTTTCAGTTTGCCTGCTTTTGCCTCCAGTGTTATGATAATATCTGTTTATTTTGTTTAACTCCCTACCTATGTGACTTTGCACTGCCTCTCTGTTGTTCCTTGATACTGTCATTGGTCCTCTCTCAGAGACACAGCATTACAACCGTTTATATGCGACCAAATAAGACGCATTTTATCTAAGGGCCCGTTCACATGAGAGAGGGTGCCCCTACTATGTAGTAGGGATAGCTCTTTTGTTTTGTGTCCTACCAGGGATAAGAAAACAAACGAGTTATTTCCTACTATATAGGGGCACCCTCTCTCATGTGATCGGGGCCTAAGGCACGTATGTGTAAACTGGCACTTTTAGTCTAAGGTAGCCTAATCAAGGAACAATGTTCTTAGCTGTTCCTCAATTAAGGCCTTGAATAAGGCCCTGTCCTTAGACTAAAGTGCCATTTATATGGAGAAGGTTCGCACCTTATACAAGGCATGTCTTATGTAAGGTAGCATCCTATTTGGTCTTGTATAAATGGCCCAGTCAACATGTCGCAAAAACTATCTTGTAATAAGGTACAGTATTCAAATGTTGATACGTATTTTAATTCTTTTTTTCCAGTCATGTAGTGTACAGTGTTATTATGTCTCAAAGTTTTGGTTTACAAAGTTCCAGACATGTGCTGAACCAGGTAACATAACTTTCACTCTCATAAATGCAATTTTTCTAAAAACATTGAAATTCGACCAGGGTAATATAAATGCTATCTGACTGAAGGCTGCCAGAAGTCTTGAAAAGTGAAATTGGTTGTTGCTTCATAGACTATATCGTTAGTCTGCCGCAGTTTTGCACTATGGGACTGTTAACTCAGTAAAAATAATAATACCGAACAAAAGATTTACAAATCTTGACAGTCTTGTGTTTGGTACTATTTAACTTTAAACTGAGACAACGGTCCCAGAATACATTGCTACTGCAGAATAGCAATAGTCTATTGATTGATGTAAAACATTTTCATTAAACTTGCTTTTTACTTGAATAACAGAAATGTGACTGAAAACTGTTGACCTTTTCTATCATGGCTGACTGTACAGAGTGCTCTGATTACCTATAATGCACCATATACCGAAAGGGTCTATTAAAGTTGTGTCTGATTTCATTGATTGTTCATTTTAGGTCCCATATCAAACACTGACTTTGTATGTGTCCATGGAGGTAAGTCCATCTGAAATATCCCAACTAAGGGTTAGATGTAAACACGACTTTCAAAATGGCTGTTGCCAATCAGCATAAATGCTGAAAAATGATTAAAAATAAGGCTTCTGTGTTTGTTTAGAATTCTGTTTACACAGTAACACCAGTAGAAGTTTAGAGTTGCATTTATTTAATACCACTAAAATCACATAAATTCCTCTGGAATTTTATTATAGATGCCATTCATCCAAAAAATCATCGTCATATAAAAGATCTTGTCACAGCAATCCCTGAAGTTGTATGGACACATATCTATAACAGGTACACTCTAGTCTCCAACATTATCATTATCAACAACAACAACAACAACAACAACAACAACAACAACAATATCAACAGCATCATAAACAATATCAACAACAACAACAACAACAATATCAACAGCATCATAAACAATATCAACAACAACAACAACAACAACAGGCAATCATTTAGAGCAGCGCGTAACATCAGCGTACAAAGCAATACAAAGCAAATAGAAGGGTCCGGGTTCGAATCCTCATAGAGTAAAAAATATTAAAACAACAAAACATCAACAACAACAACAACAATGACAACATCATCAACATCAACATACAACAACACCATCAACAACCTCACACAATTCCTTGTAAACTACAAGGATTCTTAAATTTGATCAAAAACCTTTGAAATTCTAACTGTTTTTAGCTTTGTTCATTCATGTGCATAAATTATCTTTCAACGTGATGTTATTTGAGTTCTAAAGAATACATGGAATTAAGACTAATTCTGAGTAAAAGAGAACTCAAATAGGAGTATATGGACTGTCCGTGTTTGTCTTGTAGATATTGTGGGGGCCCTGTGGTAACACCAAATGATAGTCTAGTCTAGTCTCCAAAAAGATTTGCAAACATAATCAATGACTGTCCATGTTTGTCTTTTAGGTATGGTGGGGGTCCTGTGGTAACACGACTGGATGTGTGTGAGCTGTGTAAGGTAATTCAAAGATATATTTGAATATGTAGTACATGTAATAATCATATATCATGTATGATTGATGTCCTTAGGGATCTGTAGGGGAATTTGGCATCTCCCCCATTTGCCACAACCTATCTTGAATTCCTCCTCTATCTCTCTTTTGTCCCTGCCGGGGACCGTACTTAGGGAGAGCAAGAACCTAGAACACTAGATGTAGTTGGGCTTCCGAACCATTTAATTCTTTAAACTTTAGAAAAACTATAAATTTAAATTTGCTCACGTGTTTGAAATAGATACGAGAAATACTCTTGTTGTTATCATCCAATTCCACAGAAATCGATGGAAGAATTAGAGAGAAGACGGGACTATGAAATGGAAACGTTCAAAACGGTAGGCACGTAAATATTAATGAGATAAAGGGATTAACAAATGAGAAAATAGTGGATAAATAAAAACGGAGCATGTTGAGGGTTTGATAAATGGGAAAACTCATCTACAGGTTAAAAAAGACATTGAATACCATCTAATTTATCAACCTGCATGTACGAAATGTTTTGAAGAGCAAGGATGGCACAGTTGGTTAGTGCACGGCCTTTTATTCAAGAGGTCCCCAGTTCGATTCCCAGGCGTGACCTCGCATCCTTGTTTCGACTTCTTTCCTTTTCGTGTAGCTTTAATTAGCTTTGAATACCTTTAAAACGGAGCACTGATGGAGAGAGGGGGTAAAGGGCGTACCTTCGAACGCTTGATACACGAGACCCTGGCTCGGAAGAATCGGATCCCAAGAGTGTCTTACGAGAGTTCAGCTGTATACTGGTGATGGTGATGATGATGATGATAATTTATTTCACATCTTTATAGCTCAACCAACAGTACCCTGCTTCTGAAAACGTTGATGTTTACTGTATTAGTATGAAGTGGTTTAGACAATGGGAAGCTTTTGTTAAAAACCAGGAAGAAGGTACAGTCCTGTTTACTTTTAGTAGTAGGATAGAAATGAGTAGAGTAGATTGTTATCATAGCTAAATGCACTAACACCGACCCTTTCAAAATCATTGAACATAGAAGCCAAGACCGAAATATACATCGCGCAGTCTGTCCATTAGTTGAGTTGAAAGAAGAACGTCCGTAGACGTTTCACTGAAAATACGTTTACTGGTATTCCAGACACGATTGTGCAGCACATTCATAAGGTAAAACATATAGAAACAAGAACCATTTGAGTCTCGGTTTCTATATTTTTGAAAGGGTCAATATTTATGCAATTGGCTATATACTTGTGTTCCTTACATAATTGAAGATCAACTAATAGAACAGCTTGTTCCGTGCTTCGTTCAGTAACCACAGCACGCAGGAATTGACGAGAGCACGAAATATGCGTAGGGAGAACACGAGCAGTAGGCGAGTGCTCTCTACACTTTTTGAGTGCTCTCGATACTTCCTGTTAAGGTTGGTGCCTACTAATGGGAAGGTAATTTTTTTGGCCAAAAACCACATGGGTATCAAAGAACCCATCAAAGGGAGCAAGAATCCAAGGAAAAAATTGGGGGTCACCGTGCATATTAATGAGTTACACGCCATCAAATGTTGCAAAATCTGCCTATTCTAGAGGCCCAAAGAAAAAATTATAAATACCCCATATTTTGAAAAAATGTCAAACTTTTTTTACTAAAACGTTTACAACACAATTCTCTTACTTGTCAATGCCATACGAAATATGAAAAACCAGAATAACAATTTTTTTCAATGACTTTTTACTAGTTTTAGACCTGTTTTTGTTCATGACCGCCAAATGAATAGTCCAATTTTTGCAATCAAGTTTCAATTTTAAATTCATAAAAGTATTTTAAAAAAGTAGGTTAATCTTCACTTTACAATTTACAGAAATGAAAAATAGGGGTATCCGTGCGATTTAGAAAGTTATTTGTCGATAAACGCGCGAAAACTGATCAGAATTCGCGAAAATGATCAAAAATTCCCTAGCCCTCCCCGGAAAAAAGAGCGAATTACAATGCATTGTGGGAAATTTTCAAGATGGCGGCGAAAACAGATCGTTTCTGGTAGAAATGATAGTCAAAACAGGCGTTGTAACTCGGGTTCTATTTATCAACTGTGAATTTCATTCAAACACAGGAGAGGCTAAATGGTTTTCCTTTAATTCTGTAAGTTTATTTTTTCAAAAAGTCGTAAAAAGGCCTTGCTTTTACGATTGCTTTACCGACAAAAATTCAGTGTTTTTGCATGCGCAGAAAGCAGTGCGCGCGGACAATAGTAGGCACCAACCTTAATATTACATATTTGCTAAATTGTTAAGTAATTATTCAAGGAAAATAGCTCGATTTTTCTCCGTATAAAAATCGAAAAGGCGCGGGCGGCGAGCTGAGCTGTGCTCCGTTCAGTGATAAAGCACGGCTTTCGACCAATCAAAGCGTGCGTACTATCTAAAACGTGTAACAATTGTACTTATGTTGTATGTAGATCCTCCGGGGCCTATCGAAAACCGTAACATTATCACCATTAGAGGAAATACTAAACAAATAAAACCAAGTAAGGAACAAAAAAGAGAAATTGATTTCATTCTGCTATGTTTTTGTCATCATGTTAGCCATTGCAGAATTGTGGAATCGCGTTGAATCATGGGAATATTTTAGGGGACGCATGCGCACTTCTCAGAATTCATCTGAAGATATGAAGAGCAACAGATTGCTGAATAACGAATAGACAGAATGTGGTCAGAACACGTGGATTGACCACACCCATGACCCACGTGGAATGACCGGACCATGGCCCACGTAAATTGGCCACGCCCATGACCCTCGTGGATTGAACACGCCAATGACTCATGTGGATTAGCCAACCCCCAATTCACTGCCTAATTTGATAATTTTTTTTCTTTCTAAGATGCGGACTATGGTCAGGTGTCTAAAGAGACGTGGGACTTTCTATATGATATCTATAGTGGAGGACCTGTTATTGCACTAGAAGCAGAAAACGACGAACAAGACGCATAACATTTTGACTATCAGGTACAAAACCAGGGATTTGTTAGAAATTTGGGAATCCTATATGGAGATTACAACACAGAGTGGTCTTCATATGGATCGGAAACTTACCGCGCAGTATCGTGTCGTGATGTCTATAACAACATTTGAATCCTCCCTCCCCCCAAAAAAATCACCTATCGAATCCCAAGGAATAGTAGAATGGAATAATAGGATTGGAATAATAGCTCTGACGGCAAAATTTGTGTTAGGAAAATACAACAGTTTTTCTTATTATTGTTCCCTTTTACCCTTTTTCCTATTTTAACGGTGTTTCTTCTCTACAGACTCGTTGTAAAGAGTGATTTCATCCAAGCTACAACGCGTGCAAACAGTGGGGCGACATTCTCATACACAGACGGGTTGTAAGGCACACAAGATAGTCACTATCAGACAGACAGACAGACAGACAGACAGACAGACAGACAGACAGACAGACAGACAGACAGACAGACAGACAGACAGACAGACAGACAGACAGTAAAGTAGTCTCTTTCGCAGCCGTTTTTAGCCGGGAAGGAGACTAAGTAAGGCATCGCTTTCACAGAAACATACATGACCCATGGATTGACCAGACCATGACCCACGTGGATTGACTACGCCCATGCTCCACGTGGATTGGTCACGCCCATGCCCCACGTGGATTGACCAGACCATGGCCCACGCGGATTGACCACGCCCATGACCCATTTGTATTGACCACGCCCATGTTGCGAAGGAGACTCAGTAAAGCACCGCCTTCACATACTCTGCGATCAGTCTTATTTTAAACAACCTCTTTTTTAGAGACTTTCCTTGAATGATACACTGCTTTATTTAAGGAATATAAAACGCGCGCGCATGTCTCTGTTCTGTAATATAAACACGATGGAAGATGTAGAGCAAGAGAAAAGCAAGCTTGGGAACACGAGGCGTAGCCGAGTGTTTCTCTTGCTTTTCGAGTGCTCTACATCTTCCAGAGTGTTTATATCACAGTACAGAGACATAAGCGATCGTGTTATATTGCTTTTATAAAATATTTTCGACGTTTTTTGAGCGAGCCATGTCTCTGTCCTCTGATATAAACATGGTAGCCAGCCAATCAGCGCGCGCGTTATATCTCAAGTATTTTATAATATCTCATATACATCGATAATACATAATTTATTGTTCAATTTTGGACAAATTTCGCGTTTTGTTCCAAAATGTTCATTTGCAACAGATTTCAATTCCGTCGAAATGAACTCCAACAAAAAGGGTGCCTGTTTAGCTGATAGATTTACGAGTGTCGACGCCTTTTTTATTCTATGTGATGCAGTTAATCCCCATTTCCTTAATAGAACCCGTACGTTACAATACCCGATGTACATTTATCAAGTTCTCTAGTGTTTTTAGTTCTTGTAAATTGTGCCCTTAAAGGTCCAAAATAAGACAGCCCAATCTTACTGCAGAATTGGTTCAACTAATGAACGAATATATATATTTTAAATGGTAATTTCCAAGCAATTAAATTTTATTTAAAGTATAATTATCTTTTTGCTGGTTTAGTAGTAAATATTTCACTAATTCTTGCTCCCTCACAATATTTTCTTGACTGAATCAATTTAATTTCTGTACACCCCTTGTTTCGTCTTATTTAATGTTTTATTTAATAGCTTCAACAGGACAGTGAAAGACTCTTGAGTCCATACGAGCAATGCCCAATACGTCATGAAGAGTCTGGGATAGACTTCCATGATTATAATATTACATTTTAAACTATGATAACGTTTTTGACTTTTATCCTAAGACTACGATGGGTGTTCGTATGGCTTGAAAAAAAAGTCATTTCTCAAAAAGTTCTTACATTTTGAGAAAGAATCGTGCATGAGTTTTGAAAATTGTTGTACAAGGTCCTCAATTCAAAAAGTGCCAAATTACAACGTGGTTAAACTTGCTGTACAACTCGTGCACAGTTTTAAAAACAGCTGTATAAGATGTCAGTTCTCAAGAAGCGCATTCACCTTACAATGCTTTTAAAATTGCTGTAATATAGCCTGGTTTTTGTAAAGCCATGCATAAGTACTGGTTTTTCTAGGGTAAAATCCTCAACGACCGGTAGACAAAATGATATCTTCCTTAATAGCACGCTTGTCTACTGGATTAAAAAAACCCAACTGTTTTCCGTGTTTGATAGCCTGATCAAAACATGCGTGATGTTGAGAGAATACGAGAGAGCGTAGTGGAAGAACGATTGCCGTAGGCAATTGCTTTCACAGCTCTCGAGTGTTATCCCAATATCACAAGTGTTTTGATCAGGCTATCAAACACGGAAAAACAGTTTTTTTACTTCTTTATAAAATAACAAGCGCATAAATAGTCTCCTTCGCAGCCGCTTTTAGTCTCGTCACGCCACGCGAAAAAACGGCTGCGAAGGAGACTAGCGCATAAATTAACGAGAAAAAAAAATCGAAAAGGTGATGTGAGCGTGTTTGATACTCTCATTAAGCACGGCTAATCAGAGCGCACGTTTTATAATCGTTATTTTATAAAAGGATTTAACTAGTTATCGACTATACAACGGCTTATCAACAACTATTTTTAAGACGCTTTCGTGAATGGAAAAAAAAAACCCGAATTCTGTGTGGGATGCTTGTAAAGCATTGGATAATTTGCCTGTGAATTCAGCTGTTTCAACAAATACTATACCAGCAATTTCCTACATTTCATTTCTTCCTATTGTATACGATTGGGATCGTTTCGTTTACTTTTGTCGCCTTGTAAAACTAATGTTGAACTTTCAGCTGGTCATTAGAATAATGAACAGTTTTAAGGGGGTCTGAGTCCGCAAACATGGCTGTGTGTTTGTACAATAAAATTGTCTTGTTCAAGTACCTTACAGCTTCCAACCGTTAACATTTAGTTACGTTGATGCAGTAATTAGTATCAGGAAGGCTTCCTGTTGCTAATTGTTATAGCGTAGCTAATTCCAAGCGCAAATACTCGGGAATTGAAGAAAACCTTTGAGGAAAACCGCACGACTGGCCGCTAATTGAAACAGAAAATATATCCTCATCAGAAACGTTTTAGAATGAACTGCATGTCACTCACGTTTTAGAATGAACTGCATGTCATTCAAGTTCTCAGCAGAATGAACTGCCCCCTTTTTTCTTCAATAAAGTAGAAAATTAGTTTCAAATAAACTGATGAAGGCCGCTGTTAAATGGTCAAAACGACTAGTTTTTGTACATTTAAAATCAGAGACGAAACAAATTTATGTTGTGATAAGAAATAGGTTCTGTGAAGTTCAAGATCAAAGTCTTACTGCTTATAAATGATATATATTGTAGTCAAATTTTACATCTTTCGTTTATTAACCTACATATTGCATGCCTTGTTAAGGTGCTAAACAATGATTCTTCGGCCAGTGTTTATTAAGTTTGCATAAGAACTTTGGCTAAATAAATTAGAAATTATCGTCAACGCAAATTAACTATTCGATCGAATTACAAAGAAATAGTTAATTAGAGGTTTTGGGATTATTATTATCGTTCAAAATTGGTTTTCTTTCGGTTATTAAAAATTTACTTTTTGCATTTATTCCAAGAAAGCGCCTTTATTTTCTTTTTTCTTTAATATATTTGAAGTATATTTTAGCGAAAATTAATGTTAAAAATTTTAGTAAGTATATAGTGATATTGTACAACACTTTTACAATTTACCCTACAAACATTTTGTCTTCAAAATTTGAAATTTTTTTAACTCGACAAGTGTAATTTCTTCCAATCAGTATTTAGATTTAACTTACAGAAATTTGATGCCGTAGAAATTTAAGTTTTATGATACAATGTACCAAAAATTTACAATATAGCTCAGGATATCGTGTTTGTATACATTATGAACAACTTTTACACTTTAAATATTAGGACCATTCGTGTTGGCTAAAAATGTCAATTGGTGATTTAATTAAACAGAAGGGGAAATGTTACCTTTCGTTGGAGGCACTTTTATACATGCAAGGAGGCCTGGAAAAACTGTGGAATATAAATAGATGGAATTACTGATTTTAAAACCAGGGCAGAGGAAAATAAAGTTGCTTTAGAATGAGCTGAATATGAGTATAATATTGAAATTTGTTGAATATTGATGTTATTTCTTTACGATATTCGAAAAGTCTTCTTAGCGGCTACTCTGAACGTTTCAGTTCTCCACATATAAATACACGGATTTAGAGAACAACTAAAAAACAGCAAGGTAAACAGCCATTTTTTTCTTTCATCGTTTATGTCATAATCAGGATGAAAGTCGTAGACAGGTGTCGGGAAAAAAACAGATCATTAAAGAAATAACGATTAAAAAGGTTGTTTTCGTAGCTCGGTTGACTTTTTGTAGTCTGACTTGGCGATGATTGTGGATAACTTGTTCCATTTGAATGTTAATCTGTCTTTGCTGTTTTCTTGCAATCCAGAAAATCCTCACGTAGCAGATCAGAAAAGCTAGGATGACTAGAATATGTGAATACGGGGAGAACTCTTTACCAGGCTCAGTCAAGAGAAAAACCGCCAAGCAGATCGAAGATATCCAGATCCCACAAATTACCATCAGTACCTTGAACTTCGAGAACATTAGAGTATTTGCGAATGGATGAGCAATAGCTAGCATGCGGTTTATAGCAATGCAAAGAAGATTCAATGCAACCGCATGCATTGTGATAATGCTTAGGTACAAAAACGCGTTCTCCATCGTACTAGTCTCGTCCACCGCGCTACTATTATCCGCCAAAACGCCATTCAAATATAAAACGTACATTGGCTGTGCTAGGAGACAAACGGCCAAATCAGCGAAACACAAGTTTGCGATGAGAAGATCAAGTCCATTTTGAAGTTCTTCGTTTCTGAAGATCACAACGCAGACTACAAAATTTATCACTGTGCCAATAACGCACAATATTCCATTTATAATACTTAAAGCTATAGCAGCATCGGAGCCTGGATAAGACATCTCGCTTTGAATCTTGATTTCAAGATCTCAACTTCACTGACAGAGATGAGCTTTTATAGATGAGATCCTTAAGCAAGTAAAGCCAGTCTAATACAAGCGCGCACAGATCTATCAACCAGCTTGAAGTCTGTTGTTCATTGGACGTTCAAGACTGCAATAAGACATTTAATACCATTTGGACGTATGTTTGAGTAAGGCGGTTGTTGTGATCCTAGTCAAGCTTTTCTTATTTGTTTTACATTAATTTCACAAAGGTCTGTATTTGCTTAAATTGATATTTGCAATTAATATTAACATATATGACTTACAGATAAACGGCCCAACACAATTGTTCCTTGGGACTACTCTATGTCTTAATAGGAAGTTGAAGAAGAGAAGCTTGGCCTTTAAAGGCCGTTTTCCTTAAGTGGTTTCTTATGCGTGAGTCTGTCTTGGAGAACAGCGAATCTAATAACGAAACTCTTTAATATGTCAGATTACAT
Source organism: Telmatactis stephensoni (assembly GCA_029948255.1). NCBI lineage: Eukaryota > Metazoa > Cnidaria > Anthozoa > Actiniaria > Isophelliidae > Telmatactis > Telmatactis stephensoni. Next base: position 565,629 of record JALIZF010001899.1, read on the forward strand.
TTTGAGTCAGTTTTGAGATAAGTTTTCGCAATATTTCTTGACGGCGTTGAAAAGGGCGTTTATTTCCTTGTAAGATTTCAAAGCTTAAATTTAAACAAATGTGAACTGTAAAATATACTCCAAACTCTTAATTATAGCAACGGGTTCTTATTTGCATAAAAAAGACTTGTTTTACTTGTAGAAGATCAATTTTTGGGATTTGTACATTAACTACTTTGTAAGCTTGAATGATGCGTCGATGGACGGGAGACGACGTATTTGAATTGAAGCAATATTTTGCTAAGAATTCCTCTATTTATTTTACACCTTATGTACCCTTGTGTTACTCTTGGGAATGGATAAACACTGTTCAATCAACGTGTGCTGATGATTTTCAGCTGCTTGAAATTGTACTTATTTCACTTTATTTAAACCAGAACATCTAATAGAAATTAGTTCCTCTAATTTTGGAATTTAATCGTCCTTTCAATGAATTGTCAGTCTTTATTTATTTATGTTCATTTCATTGATCCCTGTTGTTTGTTTTGTGATAGTTCAACCACCACAGTGGTGTCTTCTACATTTTAAGCAAATATCAATTGCTAACATAATTTAACTGAACAAGACCTATCCGGAGAATAATCTAACGCCTCTCGCTCGCAATTCGATTAAAAACGAATTGCTTCTCCTTGATGTAATTGATGGACAGTGATATCCTTTACTCCGTCGTTTCTACCAAAAACCTATAATTTCAATTCAAGGAAATTGTAAAGACCATGTTCGTTTCCACAATGTCTCATGCTAATTAATGTAAACCTAGCTACCGATATCTCAATATGGCCACCGTAACTCGAAAACAAGTCGGTAAAACTTAGAGAACTGACGATTCAAAACAAAACAAACCAACTCCGCTCGAATGTGACACTTCAGGAAATTAAATCCAATTTTTTGCTCTTTTTTTTCAAAATGGTGGCTTTGCGATAGCTAGAATAGAGTTATGACGTCACAATATGGCGTATGCTAATCGCTCCGAGAAGAGTGGGAAATACCAGAGGAAATACAGTGTTGGGGAACGGCTATTGCATGATAATTGGCTGAATCGATCCTACCGGGCAGTCGACGCAATTGACTTCGATTCTTCACGATTTGTTTTCAGTTACATGCACTTTGTGTTGTCTCGATCTACAAACTAACAACTTCTTACACAAGGTTACCCTTTTGTAATATCTAGCAAGGCAGACCTGAACACGAACAAATACTTTTGGGAACTCAATCAGGTTGGACGGCGCCTTTTACAACTAATTGGTTAACTGGGAATACATACCAATTACGAACCCGGTTGCCTGCTGAAACAACATGAAACTCAGCCTAGTCCCCAGGCTATCCCGTCTCTCGTTTCAAAACGTGACGCCTGGCTGCATGAAACTATTGCTTGCTAGCAACATATTACTCTAGGAATGTCAAGGCTAAGGCCTATTTCATCTCGTAGTACAAACATTCTACAATTCTGATATACTTATTCACTAGTTATTTCCTTTACTTCATTTTCTTGGCGTGATGACTATTAGTCCAGACCCAGGCCTCTTTTTACCCCGCTCCGCTTCGGGTAAAACAGAGTCCAGAAGAACTTGCATGCATCGCATGCGTTAAATGAACCAATTAAACACCTGCAAAGTTTTGGTGTGACCTGGTTATAAGGCCTATCGACAAGTCATACAGGGCTTGGATTTGCTCCAATTTGGGTAAAAAAAACCGTGTGCTTTGTACAAGGCAAAATTAACTGCTTCGATGAATTTGTTTTCAAAATAAGCCCTATGTGCTGATTTAATTCAGATAAACTTTCGTCTAACCCTTCATAAACTGCAGCCATATTAAACGAATAGCCTTGTAACCAGGTCACACCAAAATTTTACGGTGTCTGATTGGTTCATGTAACGCATGCGTATGCAAGTTCTTCTGGACTCTGTTTTACCGAAGCGGAGCGGGGTAAAAAGAGACCTGGGTCTGGACGATGACTATATGTTAGGTTGCATAACGTGATGTACTTTTCTTTTGAAGAAGCAGTCTTTTATATTATTCTAATTTGCCAAATCTCACCGGCCAGCGACAAAGTGTATAATAGCATGCGCAGGTATCTCTGCTAGCAGGGAATGAAGCGCTTCCAGCTAGTCGTGGCTTTCTGTTGTAACTTGAGTATACCAAAAGACTTTATTTTAACGAGGATATAACAGGTAAAGCAAGGCTTTTTTCCAACCTGGTCCTCAAATCCTGAAATAAATACACACTGATAATCGGTAAACATAAAGTGTTTTTTTTTTAAGAATCCCAACTGGCAAGGAGGCGAACCAGTTGGCTATATTACAAGCATGGCCGAGAAACTGAATTTGAACTAATCGAAATCGGAACAAATTCAGTCTCAGCTAGTGGCCAGAGCGGGTATCGAACCTGGGACCGCCAGATTGCGAGACCAACGCTCTGACCACTCGGCCATGCTGCCTCCTATAGACCCTTATCACGCTATCGTGACATAAAGTATTTGATTTATTGGAAAAACGAATTCAGTATCAAATTCATCACATCGATATTAGTAAAATTGCAGAGTTTCGTAAAGATTGTCCTTAAACTGATGAAGTTATGAATTTTTTAAGCTAAATATTCTTGTGGAATTTTTGTAAAGAAATGTATGTGTTTGTATAGGAAATCGCACGATCTTGAGTACAATTCGGAATTAATAGGTACGAGTAATGTTTTGAAAGTTCTCAAAATAGGACGAGCCTTTAGGCGAGTCCTATTTGAGAGTTTTCAAAACATTACGAGTAACTATTAATTCTGAATTGTACGAGAAGATCGTGCGATTTTTTATTTATAATACACTATACAAAATTTCGTTGCCATAGCGACTTAATAGGTACTCTGCAGAGTACAATTAACGATATAATTGTACTCCTCTCGTCCCATCAGAATCGAGTAATTTTGTATAGTGTATTATAAAACATGATAACGAGGCTCGCCATGCATGGGATGCCTGTCCACCGTACATTTCTTTGCCGGTAAAAATGCTAAGTTTTAAAAATTCATATCTTTGTCAGTTTAAGAGCAATCTCCCCGAAACTTTGCAAATTTACAAATATCGATAAGACAAATTTGATAGTGAATTCCTTTTTCCGATAAATTAAATTCTTTATAATGTCATGCCAGCGTGATATGGGTCTATAAGCTCATGTACAGACTCCTTGCACGAAATTTTGGTTTTGGGATTGTTTTGTCCCCAAAGGTGGGAATTACGGCAGGGGATAATCCCTTTCCTTATTTAAGAATAAATTATTTAAGTATTTTTTAGAGGTTGACAATAAGCAGCACAAGTGCACTTTAAAGTTTTTTTCTTGTGTTTATTGTCATTATATATTATAAATATTTTAGATTTTTACGCATCTTTTTCCGTTTAATTGTATTATTTGTTTGTACATAGGTTTTATCTAGATTTTTATATTGCTGATCACCGGTAAAGTAAAGTAAAGTAACGTAAAGCAGCCATATTTAACGTCGATAACTCGTGACAGTAATTCAACTGATAAACATGAGGTCGACGATGCGCTCATTTTACTCCCCCCTTTCCATCAGTGCTCCGTTGTAAGGGTATTTAAAGCTACTTAAAGCTACACAGAAAGGAAAGAAGTTGAAACAAGGATGTGAGATCTGGGGATTCGAACTAGGTACCTCTTGCACCGAAGGCCGCGCACTAACCAACTGTGCTATCCTTGCTCCTTGATACCAGCTATCCTTCCGGTTAGCTGATCGGTTTTATCAGGGTAAATAAAGTTGTTGTTGTTGTTGTTGTTGTTATTATTATTATTATTATTATCTGGAAAAAGATCTTGCAGCATATCAATCAATTTCGTCTAAGAAAAGACTGCTAAAGTTACGTTTGCCTATATGTACAAACTGTGAACAAAGCTCCAGTGTTGTTTGAGGGTGACGAATTTCTCTCTTACAACCTTCTTTCTTACAAATTGTTCAGCGAGTTTTGGGGCCTTCAATGAGGACAAGTTGATGGACATATCCTTCCTAACGTTTCCTCCTAAAGGCTTTGTCATCACGTCTGACCAGGCGACCACATCACCTTGGATACTGGTACACTTTTGAGAAGAGAGCCTGGACCTCACTGTAGTTGAAAGCACGTGACCAGATATTAAGTCCTGTCATGTGACCAACCATTAATCTGTTGCTGTCAAATCCTCCTTCAGTAAGAGCCTTGTTGTTGACCAATGATAAGCTTTCCTCCACTTGCAATCGAATGGCCTGTACTTTGACCTAATTTCCTTTCGACTGGAATTCCGTTTCTATAGAATATTGTCAGGCCATGGTAGTGGGGTTTGAATCGATCCCATGTGATGCAGCAATGTTGCCATGTATTGTCACACTTGAAGTTTGTTTTAAAAGCCCTGGGCAGTATAGAAAAAAAGGAGAAATTTGTTTAAGTTCTTAAGGCGTTTTAAGGCAACTTATGGCCCCGGGGCATGCAGGCCTAATAGTGACGCAAAATGTAATACAATTGACACAAAATGTAATTACGCAAAATGCGTGAAAAAAAACCCTGACAAAATGTAGAAAAAGTTGCTAACGAAAATTTAACAACTTCAGTTTGACACAAAATGTAATAACTTTCTTGACGCAAAATGTAACAATTTCATACTTTCTGTCCTCCATAATATAAAAATCCATGTCTGAAGGTTTCTTCAACTTTGGATAAATTGCTTTAATAACAGACTTGGTTGCGTATGTAAACGGAAAGATTTCTCCGCCAAAAGAAGCAGGCACCTAAAACACGGCAATATAAACATTATCATATAGTTTTAGATAACTTTAGATTCTGTCGATATAACTTTTTAATTATTGGCACTCCACACCTATAATGCTGGGTACACGAACATAAACTGGCTTGTGCATGATAGGGGTGCCGTACACAAGATCTGCGTGTCAAGATTGAAAATTGTTTTGCCATAAAACATGACCCCATATAAGACGGGCTTAAAACAGTTAACAAAATTTACTTGGCAAACCTTAATCCAGAATGAAACTGTCAACTGAGAAAGGGCCATTGAAGCTACCCAATTCGCACGAACGAGGTTGCTAGTGTTTACATCGGGCCAATATAAATCACATTTCATCACTACAACAAATGTTACAAATGATTTGTAAGTTAGCAAATAGATTCCATTTTTCCGTAAGTCTATACTATAATAGATGCACAGATGAGGTCAAAATGTGAGAACAAAAGTACGCAACGAGACGAAGTTAAGTCGAGTGGCGTGACTTTTGTGCCCGCCACATTTTGACGTGTGCATTTATTACAGCACAGACCAACGGAAAAATGGAATCATTTTTTTTAAATGTAATATTCGTCGAAACATTTCAACCAATCAGGACGCGCGTTAGATTCAATGACGTCATCTTTGTGTACTGTAATCACACATGCTCTCGACCAATCAGAGCGCGCGTAGTATACCAATTATATAATTTTAATTATTCATGAATTAGACTTTATAGACAGGAAACAATGAGGTATAGCTATTTGCACAAACTTTGACCCTTTAAAGACATAGAAGCTGAGACAGAAATGAACACCGGAAATTTGATGATTTGATGATTTTAAAGGTCTTTAAATAAAGAGGCACGTGGACGTGGACATCAAACAGCGACTAAGGTGAAGCTGATCAACTTGCCGAGATAATTCTCATCCCTGTATTACATGAGACAGATCAGCTGGCCCAGACTGGGGCTTTTTTATCAAGAAAACCAACTGCTCATGTATGCGAAGCAAAATTTTCAGCTAACTAAACTCAGCAGGCCCACTTGACGCGGTTATGAAGAAAATTTTCAGCCCGCTTAGACGAAATTCCGGCAACGACTTGCCGGATTTTTGCTTACCGGGCTGGCCTGTTTACCACATAATCGCAACCACCAATTTTTTTGTGTTTCGTAGACAAGCCGGGAACTCGGCGAACCAAGCCAGCCCGCTTCGTATAATCAGGCCCTAAATCAGTACTAATAGTCTAGTAGACCCAGGAGCCACTTAATTGGTCTCACTGCTTCTACAAGGTTGGGTGATTTTGATTAAAAATAGCCCAAATCCGGGACAACACGTCAAATTTGGCTGTCGAAGCCGTGTTTCTTGTACTGAGCCAATTCAGAAGCCCTTAGAAGCCCTTGCGCACCGTGTCGGTTTTGGAAATACCTGGAATATGTGCAGCATGAGACAACTATATTATACTGGGGCTGCTCGTGGCATACACTTGTAAGTATAAACAGTTTCACACTTCATTCCAGTGTATCCCGCCATACACGTACAAGAGTAGCTGTTGACTTTATCTGTACATGCTCCGCCATGTTGACAAGGGTTGGGCGAGCAGTCACCGATATCTGCAAGGATTTGCATGTGTTACTGGGGATGCTCGTGGCATACACTTGTTAGTATAAACTTACCAGTTTCACACTTCATTCCAGTGTATCCTGCCATACACGTACAAGAGTAGCTGTTGACTTTATCTGTACATGCTCCGCCATGTTGACAAGGGTTGGACGAGCAGTCATCGATATCTGCAAGGATTTGCATGTGTTACTGGGGTTGCTCGTGGCATACACTTGTTATTACAAACTTACCAGTTTCACACTTCAGTCCAGTGTATCCCGCCATACACGTACAAGAGTAGCTGTTGACTTTATCTGTACATGCTCCGCCATGTTGACAAGGGTTGGACGAGCAGGTTATCGATATCTGCAAGGATTTGCATGTGTTACCTGGATTGGCTCGTGCATCGATATCTGCAAGGATTTGCATGTGTTACTGGGGTTGCTCGTGGCATACACTTGTTATTACAAACTTACCAGTTTCACACTTCAGTCCAGTGTATCCCGCCATACATGTACAAGAGTAGCTGTTGACTTTATCTGTACATGTTCCGCCATTTTGACAAGGGTTGGACGAGCAGTCATCGATATCTGCAAGGATTTGCATGTGTTATTGGGGTTGCTCGTGGCATACCGGCTTGTTATTATAAACTTACCAGTTTCACACTTCAGTCCAGTGTATCCCGCCATACACGTACAAGAGTAGCTGTTGACTTTATCTGTACATGCTCCGCCATGTTGACAAGGGTTGGACGAGCAGTTATCGATATCTGCAAGGATTTGCATGTGTTACTGGAATTGCTCGTGGCATACACTTGCCATTATAAACTTACTATTTTCACACTTCAGTCCAGTGTATCCCGCCATACACGTACAAGAGTAGCTGTTGACTTTATCTGTACATGCTCCGCCATGTTGACAAGGGTTGGACGAGCAGTCATCGATATCTGCAAGGATTTTTATTTGATTCTAATTTATTACTCGAGTTCCTGATTGGCATACAGTTTTTTATTCCTTTTAAGACTTGAAACAAACATTACAAACATTTTGACAAGAGTCTGGCCTGGCGAGCAGTCATCGATAAGGGTCCATATCCTTTATTTCAAAATAGTACTTAGGTTTTCCTTTAAGATAAAATAATGATTTCAAACTTACTATTTTCACAGTTTGATCCACTGTATCCCGCCATACACGCACAAGAGTAGCCATTATCTTTATCTGTACATGTTCCGCCATTTTGACAAGGGTTGGGCGAGCAGTCATCGATATCTGAAAGGATTTTTATTTTATTCTAATTCATCACTCGAGTTTCTAGTTGCGCAATTTGGTCCCGTGTCTCCCACCATACATGTACAGGAGAAACCATTGACTTTTATCTGTACATTTTGACAAGGGTTGTCTGGGGTTTCCCTTGGCATTAGTTGTTATTTAACAAATACATTCCATTTTTCCGTGCGTCTGTAATCTAACAGATGCACAGATGACGTCAAAATGTGGGGGAAACAAGGAAGTATATCACTAGACGAGGTCGACGTGTAAAAACATCAACATATACTTACTTTTTTCACATCTGTTACCTTGAAAACCTTTTGGACAAACACAGTTTATTTTTGTACTTGTACAGTCCAGCTGACAGGTTCCTCCATTGTAACATGTGTTACTATGATAACCAAACTGCATTTAACACGAATAGAACAAAATACATTAATTGTAAACATATATATTTTGAAGCGTTGAATAGAACAGAGTTTTATCTCCATAAAATTACTTTAAAAATCCACCCCCCTCCCCCCCCCCCCCCCAAAAAAAAAAAACAATAACGAAAAACTTTGGCACAAGCAAGAGCAAGTACTGATAGATTGTAAATATTAAAGTGCCCCTGACCTGCTTCAAATTAACGATATCCATTCCACACTATGTGCATATATGACTGGAACAACATTTCTTGGTTTGAGCATGACGTTGGTGAGTTACGGAGGTTTCAACTTACCATATGCTAATTAGATGACGTCTACCCAGGAATCGTTTGATATACAAAAAGGCCTTTGGTGTAAATGAAGCATCTTTTTAACATATCACTGTTTTATTTATTTATTTTTGTATATAAAGGATTTCTTGAGTTCATGTGTTACTTCTAAAGCGTAAAACCTTGAAAATTCCTGGCTAGACGTCATGTAATTAGCATAAATTATCCTTGAAAACTCACGAGTATAGAGCCGATCAAACGAGGAAATAGTGTACTAGTCAACTGTTTACATGGAGTACAATCGTTACTGCCACTTTCAAACCAAGGGTCAGCGGCCCTTTAGTAATGTTCAGTATTGTTATTGCGAACCTTTTTCATAAGAACAAATCAGAATTCCAAATATGGTAAATCAGAATTCCAAATATGGTAAATCAGAATTCCAAATATGGTAAATCAGAATTCCAAATATGGTAAATCAGAATTCCAAATATGGTAAGTACAGATTCCTTATATGGAAGGATGCATGTTAAATCTACTCTTCGTAAGGCTGTATTCCTTTTAAAAAACACTCCCACCCGTCTAAAAGTTTGCCAACCATTGTTAATAACTCAGTAAATAATTCCTTAATCATTGTTTACTATGCATATACTGGTTATTTCCGTCACGGGTTTCCGTTCCCTGGAGCTCGGGGAGATATTTTTAGCAAATATGTTACGTTTTCCGGCGATCAGGAGTTACCGAGCAACAACAGACATGTGAACTCAAAACCTCAGTTGCTCTCTTTTAATGGGGAATTCAAAAAGGAATATGAACCACTATTTGCATTGTGATGGCACTTTTAGTGTTTGTACTCTAATATCTATCGATAGACTGAGATTGGAATAGAGACTCGGTAGCAAATATTAATAAACTTTTTTTCCACCAAACATAATCCTGCATCTTATATTTGCAATCAGGATTCATAATGATAATAAAATTTGGTTTAATTGTCTCTGATTTTAAACGGCATAGATCAAGACGTTTCGACCATTCACCATGGCCTTCATTAGTAATTTTTTATTATTGTGATCCTGCATGTTCGCTTCCTTTTTTACGAACAAACGCAAAAAACTCAAAAGAGTTCAATATTACTAAAAGATGTCTTTATAGCGGTCTATCATTTATGCAAATATTGATGTCATTTCTCAATTAAAACGCCATGAAATTAAGCGCTAAAGATATCTTTGATTTGACAAATCTCAGTACAGCTGTTTTTAACGTTTTCGTTTGAAAATAAAACATTGAGTACTACGAAGTGTATTGGTTAATTGAGGTATGTAGATGTCTAGGGTGAAAATGGAGGAAAAGTTGTAGGGTCGTAGTTTTTTAGTATGTACGCAGGACTCGGAGCTATTTTTCAAACTCTCTTTGAACAGCAAAACAAACAAACAAATAAACACACAAACAAACAACAACAACACACATACAAATATAAACACCAGTTTTTCGTTAATGTTATTACTAGAAATTAAATAAATAGAGTATGGATTTTCCAATAGTAGAACTGACTCAACCGCCTGTCGATCGGTCCTGCAATCTTGGACTCAATTGAAAAGCCAAAGGAACTCACGCTCGAAACCATATGCTTTCCTATAATCACTAATAATTAATAATATGTATCATAGTATATATGGGAAAAAAACCAATTTCTTGATGCTGATTGGCTGAGAGCAGTACTTCAAGGAACACACTGGTACCGTTTGGCAGATAGTGTTTGATGACTTGACTACTTTGGTCGAGGCCGTTTTTAATTAAAGAGGTACCTATCATGCATCCGGCAAAAACGGGAAATATTGTTTTGCTTATGAGTTGACTCGAGATGACTGCTTTGGTCTAGGCTGTTTTTGAGAAGGCACTTGTCATAAGGCAAAAACTGGAAGTAGCTTTTAGGACACTTTATGAATAACTAAAAATTATGCAAAACGACGAAAAAATGCACAAGACAAAGTTATAAATAAAAAGCAAATTAAATTTGAAAATGTCTAGCAGCTCTTTGCAGTGACATTTTGTAGCACAGAAACTTTTTCCAGCGCCCGTATTCACCATTTCGGAATTGCGGTATCGCGTTGCATTATAGGACTGTTTTGAGGGAAAGGCGTTTACGATTTTCTCTGTCAAAAAGACACAATTCAAAGATTGTATACTTACTGGTCTAAGTTGAGTGTAGACAAAACCTGGTCTTTCCTCCAAATCTTGTCCCATGACTTCATCTTGGACTCCATAGTCATTCAGCTCACATTGACCAGTGTTTTCACTGATTTGAAAGTTAATGGAAATACACCAATCTTGTCTTTGACAACGAAGACTACACTGGGTAATGCTAACGTGTGGTAGGGATAGTCGTACGTGACCTTTGAGAGCAGTATTTTGTTGAGTCAGGAGAGAACCATGTAAATCAAGACTTGAACAGCTTTGTAGTGAGTTTGCACCAACTCTGGACAAAGCAACGGTAGCAACAGCAAGGGAAAAAATCATAAAATTCATGTTTTACATTTTTAAAGTGAAACGACAAACTAAATTTGCAAACTAACGCGAGCCTTATTTAAGAATTTTGAAGCCATCAATAAAATGGAATACCTAACTCGTTGAGTCGAGATATATGGTGTCAGTTTGGTGATAGAGATAGGTTCAATTTCATCGTCAATATCAGCAACTTTTCAAACCACTAAAATATCAATTTGTACACAAACTATCAAATGGCATTTTGAAAATGCTTATCATATTTGCTCATCTGGTGAAAGTTTCACGATTTGCCAATAAAATCCAAGGTCTCTTGTCAACTCCACGGTTAGCTCCTATGCCGCCAAAAACTCTAATAAGAATTTGCCCTAGATCGACACAAGATGGATGATACTTTATTGATTTGAGATATTTTCCACCTAGAAAATTTAATAACAACTACTACGCGCGTTTTACAAACACCTCGGCGTCGTTGATTGAGCATGCGCCCAACCGCTGAACCCTAACAACATGATTGCGGTACCTTTGCTGTGCGAACTCAAATGGTTTTTCAGCGTTTTTGCCCTGGAACAGGGTCTATAAAATCATAATCACTGGAACAGGATGTCTTATTTTACAAAGTTTGGAACTACACGTCAACTTTTAAGGAATAAAATGAGTCAGGAAACTAGAGTAAAGAACTTGATGTTAAAATCCCTAGTGTCATTAAAACGAGTCCCCGGGGGGGTACTCCTTCCAGTTTTGGGTAGGGACGTGCCGCTGAGCCCCTCGAGCCCTGACCTTGTTCCAGAGCAAAATTTCCAAAATTGATACCCTGTTCCAGAGTAGATGCCTGCCTAATTTCATTGCTTCCGGCGAAGTTGACGTGTCGCTAACCCCTTTCAGCCCGGCCTTTTAGACGAACTTTGTTAAATAGATACCCTGTTCCAGACAGTCATTACGATTTTATATACCCTGTTCCAGAGTAAAATCGCTGAAAACCCAACCCTGTTTGGCGGCACGTACCCGTATAGCGTAGGGGAGTACCCCCCCCCCCCCCCCCGGGAACGAGTCTCAAAATGAAATCTTTAACATGAATTTGTCAATTATAGGATGTTCTATTGATCAGATATGTATTTAAATAGTTAAGGTGACATGAATAGGACACTAGCACTGGCAGACCACACACACCAGTAACTCAATAATGTAGAATTTCTCAACTCTTTTATTTGCTGGAAGAACTTAATGACTGAAGTGACAAAGTGTCTGATTGAATAACCTATAATTTACTACGATGCCAGCGCAAATCATCTCAGTAACATTCATTCATATGGAAACATGCAATGGGAATGAGGTGAAAGCAAGTCATGTAGCCTAAAGAAAATACTGAATTGGGGAGCGCAATGCCGTCTGGGATGGTTACTAAGGGTAACCAGTTTTTTGAATACAGTGTTGAGATACAAACAAAAAATGTCATCATTTTGAAGTACTATCTTTATTAACTCTATAATTCGTCAGCCACAATACTTAGAGATAACTGCCTTAACTGTATTAAGGATTGATTGGCTTCAAAGGTAAAATATTTACAGGGGGGACGACGATCAAAATCGGTCAAAATTGGAAATTATACCTTGTTGAGGTAACTCAGTGATGACAATAAATGCATATCAGTGAAGAATGACTTTCCCCAAAATTCTGCATTTAATTTCAAGCTCATTATGACCGTGAAATTTGGATTGAAACGGCAAATAAAACAATTGTTTTGAGTAAAATACGTCATTTACTCACAATTTAGATCAATTATACTTGATAATTTTGATCTGTCTCTTTTGAATATAAATAAAATATCTTGCTGTGTGATTATAGGAGCCATATAGACACTTTCAACCAATGTTCAAGTCATTTTCAAATTTATCGTCGTCCCACTTTATCAAATTTGATTAGAATATAATAGAACTAAATTGTTTACCACAGAAATCTTTTCGCCGGTTTATTATGTGTATAGTGCAAACCTTAGCTGCTTGTTTGTCTCTTATGAAAGTGTTCAGATGTTAAGTGCAGTTCTAAGGACAAGTTGATGGACATATCTTTTTAACGTTTCCTTCTAAAGGTCTTGACATCACGTCTGACCAGGCCACCACATCACCATCTTGAACAACGGTACACTTTTGAGAGAGAGCCTGGACCTCACTGGAGTTGAAAACACGTGACCAGATATTAAGCCCTGTCATGTGACCAACCATTAATTTGTCCTTATCAAATCCTCCTCCGTAAGAGCCCTGACGTTGTCCAATAATAAGCTTCCCTCCACTGGCAAGGGATTTGTCTTTACTTAGATCACTATTCCTTGCTGTTTCATTTCCGTTCCTGTAAAATTTAACGAGGCCTGGTATGGCGTCATTGAGTCGATCCCACGTGATGCAGCAATGTTGCCATGTATTGTCACGCACAAAGTTTGTCGCAATAGGCCTGGACGGAAGTACGCAAAAATAAAAGGTTAGTCGGTGGTGGGTCAAGGGATGATTCCTATGGAACCCCCTTCTTTGTAAAGCCAATCATGTTCTTTACGCTCAGTAGAATGAAATTGATTAATGCAGAGAGGTGAAGGAAGGAGACCCAACTGAATAAACTATCCCAATGTCGCTTTCTGATTGATCGAAAACCCTTGTCCCAGAGGCTTTCTTTTGTATTTTGTATTTATTTTTATTATTTTTCTTATTTATTTCTTTTTTTAAGAAAAATTAGAAAAGAAAAAGCCTCTGGGACCAGCGTGCAAATTCAGTGCCATCGAAACTGATGCGGTTGAAAGAATTTTTTGCTGTTATGGGTTCCCTGTGTTAGCGTCGGGGGTTTTTCAGCTTTTTTCAAAAATGAGATTGTTGTTTTTGAACACACAAAAGTTTTTGCTAAAAAAAGTTTAGTTCAGTACAGCATATGCAACTTTGTTTATTCAGTTGTTCTGTGGTTTACGTTTCCATGTAAAAGTTTCGTTTGTTTTTCCTGCCGAATGTTTCCATTGGGGAGGCGTTTCATAAAGTACGCATGTGTGGTACACTTTGCCGTGGTGTCCAAATATCTAGCCTACTCCACAGACATCTCTCTCTGTTTTAACGTTTGGGCTTCCTGTGGTCGTTTTACGTTTTACCGGGCTTCCTGTGTTTCCGACAAAATCGTCTTCGAACGACCAACAAAGAGTTCCCAAAAGAAGGAAAAAGGTGTTGTCTGCCGAGGATATGAGTCCAACATATATCGGATAGTATTTCATGTAAACCCCCCCAAACAATGTTTGGTTTATAAGGTTTTAGTAATAAGGCCTTATATGGATTAATAACCCTACCGATATCATACCTTGTGCTCGCCATAACATCAATATACATGTCTGAAGACTTCTTTACATTTGGATGAATTCCTTTAGGTTCGGACTTGGTTGCGTATGTAAACGGAACGATTTCTCCGTCAAAAGAATGAGGCACCTGATACACGGAAATAACACTTATTTCAAAACAAATTGTCACTGTTCAAAGTAACATGCATCAAGGTAAGACCAAAGTGAATGCTAGTTTCGTGCTGCTCATAATCGATAATGTATTCAAATCAGACTTGTTATCAAAAGAATTGAGAGCGGTATACTAATAATAATAATAATAATAATAATGAACTTTATTTAAGGAAGGTTTAAAAATACTTCTAAAGTATACCAGTTTAGCATAGCTAATCTTACACTGGGCCTTCAAAAACTAACTAAGGACTTGACTTGAACAAGGACTTGAAAATGCTCACATTTTTAATTTGTAATTAATTCAATAGAAACGAGTCTGATTTCAATCTTTGTCGCCACTTTGAACTCCCTCATGGATTGCAGTGCAAACTGACGCCAAGAAAATATACCAAGAAGCAAATTTAGTTTGAATTATTACCCTATTATTAGGACAGCAATCGCAGAAAAAGCATATAAGAGTCCGAGACCGATCGAAGTTTGTTTCTTCGTTCAATTGGGTTTCCTGTTGTACATCCACTTAAAAAATTCAAAATGGCGGACATGCTACACTATGAGGAAACCCAATGAAAGGATGGAAAAAGGGTGACAAGCGAGTACCCAAAATGTCAATTCTTAGTGGTTGCTTATGGTTGGTCGTCGCGAGATTGAACGAGATAGTCAGTTTTTGTAATTTGAAAAACTGGTTACCTATGAGAGATTGTCATTAACGCGACCTGGACGCAACTGAGGGAGATTCGGACTATATTTTTTTGGATTCTGTCAAACTCGGTAAGAATATTTATAATGGATGATCGACTTCGCCGAGTGGTGGCGTATACCATATTTGTAGACAAAGCTCTATCGGTTCTATCTTCTATGAAGAAGAAAATTTCTGATGTGGTTGCAAAAACATTTCATATAATAATTGGTATATTACGTGCGCTCTGATTGGTCGAAAATCGCGGTGTGTGATTACAGTACACACGCATAGATGACGTCATTTAATCTTACGCGCGCTCTGATTGGTTGAAATGTTTCGACTTCTTTCGATATTATGTAAAACTAATAGATTCCATTTTTTTCTTGAGTCTGTTCTCTAATAGATGCACAGAAGACGTCAAAATGTGGCGAGAGCAACAGTCACGTCACTCGACTTTGCCTCGTGTCGTACTTTTTTGTTCTCACCACCTTTTGACGTCATCTACAGGTGCATCTATTAGAGTACAAAAGCACTGGTAAAATGAATCTATTTGTTAATTTGAAAAAACTGTATATGCATGCCCTGCTGAACAAAAAGCCTTCTTTCGATATCTTGGATGAGCGGACAATCGTGACTATGGGGACTATGAATTGGTTGACCGAAGCCTAGCTCGCTTTCTGCAACTCAGCTTATTAATATTATTTAATATATTTCTAAAAAATGCCATACTACTTCAAGGAAATGTTTCTCGAGTAACGAACAAACAGTGTAGCAAACCTTAATCCAGAATGAGATTGTAAACTGAGGAAGATTCATTGAAGTTGACCAATTCGCATGAACGAGGTTCCTGATGCTTGTATCTGGCCAGTACAGATCACATTTGGACACTACTAGAACAAATATTACAAATAATATAAAAATTAGGTACTACCTAATAGCGGAGCTCCCATTTAAATATAATAATAATTTTAAATACTTTGTTTTATTTTGACGTTTTTGATTCAAATGAATTGGGCTTCCTGTGATAATAGGCAAACAAAGATTGCATTTTGTTGTAGAAGTTGAAATAAAGACTATAGATCAAGCTTTATTTCTTGCCCTTCAGTCTCCTGAGAATTATAAGGCTTTCAACTCAGTGACCATAGTGATATTTATTCCACATTGTGTCAGATTGTGTAGTTCCAGAAATTATCCATACCCCCCCCCACGGAGGGATTTTTTTTTCAGACCCCCCATACCCCCCAGAAATTCTTGTTTTGAGGTTGTTTAGAAATCCCCCCTACCCCCTGGAATTTCCACTTTGATTTAACATGTGTACCCCCACCTCTAGGAAATTCTTCTAGAGACTTGTAAGCCTTCATTTGCTTTCCAGTTGGCCACGAGGTTTCGAGTACGTAGTATTCTACTATGACGCATGGAAACTTCGCTAATTCTTCGCTACAATCGCTTTTATTCAAAAGATATGGATCAAATCCACATAATTCAACTTTTTCTCGATATTTTGCCTTGGCAAGACCTGTGACATTGGAGTAATACTCCGAAAAAGAAGGAACGTTCGCGGCAGCCATTTTGTTTTCGAATATGGTCAGCAGTCATTCCGGTCAGCGGTCATTCTCATAAATCAAAATGGCGACTATCGAAGGCATCGAAAGACTGATCTAAGCTGAAAGAAAGTGCAAATTATGCTTCAAGAAATGATTAAAGACGCTGAGTGATCAATACTGTTTCATATGCGAGGCTTGGTTATGGCATTTGGAGTATTTTTAGAGTATTTTTGTAAAAATACCGTTCGGAAAACGTGTTAACGTAAACACCCCCCCTCCTCCTGGAAATTTAGACGATTTTGACCCCCCTACCCCTCGGAAATTATTTATCCCTCCGTGGGGGGGGTATGGATAATTTCTGGAACTACACATTTTATAATTGACTTAGTAGTACTGGTTCATAATTCTCAGAAATAGGATGCAAAAATCCCTCAAACTGATTTCATTCACATAAAATTAAATACTGAACCTGATTTCAACATCCTTCAATTAAACAATTACACTGCAATTAGACATTGCAGAACATTATATTTAGATTTAGATTTAGATTTAGTATTGTGGCATCTTGTTTTTGTACTATGTAGAATAGAATGACACAGATAAATAGTTGTCCAGTTTACACGAAACAAGAATTCTCTCTTCCAGGTTACACTAATCATGACTTTAGATGAAATTGTAAAACAACTCAAAACAACTACTACCTAATAGCAGAGCTCCAATTTCAATTTTAATATTCTGTGGCTTCCTGTGGTAATTGAAAAAGTTGAAATGAAGATTATTTTAAAAAGCATTTTTAAAATAAGTTTTGGTTTTGGTTTGTATATTGTATGGGCTTGTAAGCTCAGTAGATTTTAATATTCAGATTCACTGTCAGATTTCATAATTGACTTTGTAGTGGTTCATAATTTTCAGAAATAGAAAGCCAAATCTCCAAAACATTTTTTTTAAATTGATACAAGTAATTAAACCTTTTCAACATCCTGAATATTACAGAACAATATTATCTTGAATTGTCTGTCTTCACTATATTTGTGACATCTTTTTTTTTGTGGTTGTTGTTGTTGTTTTGTTTTGTTATTTAATGTAGAATAGAATGACACACTAGCTAGGTGAATATTTGTCTCCCACTTTTCTCTTCCAGATTACACTTGATAATACAATTTAAAGTGATTATAGAAACAGCTACTTGACATAACAAGAAAACAAGGAATTAAGCATTTTTAGTCTGCATTTAGGGTCTCATAGGGCTCACTGAGCAACTTCATGCTTAATGGTAGTTTGCATGCAAAATTCCTTCTTTTTTTCCTGTCAATTTTTTCATTAAATTCGAGACATAAACTTGAGCTGTATTTACACATTAGTGGGGTTGAAATAAGTTCAAAATCAATTTTTTTTACTAATTTTATTATTATTAGAACTAGTGCAAAAAGTTCACCGTAAAACAAAATGTCGTTGTACATTTCATGTAAGGCTTGATCGAGTGTTTGTTTAAACTTGGCCACAGTTCAACGTGCATGAAAGTTTATTTTTTGAAGTCATCAATCTCAAATAAAAGATAAAAGATAAAATATAGGTACAAGAGACTTTTTGACATCATTTTCTGGCCAAGGTCTTTACCTTGAAGTGCTTTACTTGTTGTCTTTAGAAGCATAGTCCCTGTTTCACGCTCAATGCAGACGATTCTTGATTTCCAACTTTGGCTAGATTTTTAAGCAGCTTTACTGAAGGCATCTTCACGAAACGAATAATACACGATCCTCAATGACTCATTCATTATGAGAAGTTTTTTAAAGCTACGAATCCAACTAAAAAGTCGTCCAACTTCAACTTTGAAAATATTCTCTGTGTCCTTCGTCTTTCGAGCAGTTTTTGAAACGACACCCCAGCGGGCCCGAAAAAAATTCAAACGTACGTTTTTTTCGCTTTAACCTGTCAAGATTGGTACAGATTAATACCGTGGCCCATAAGGGACATGCAAGATGTAAGATGCAAGATGTAAGATGGTGTAAGATGCAAGGTGTAAGATGCAAGATGCAAGATGTAAGATGCAAGATGCAAGATGTAAGATGTAAGATTCAATCACGTGATTGGTCAGCGGTTTTAACAACGCATTTAGTAATCCTCGGGTAATATAGGAAAGCCAGACCATTTTCACTATATTACCCTAGGCCACCGAGGCCACCCTCAAGAGTAACTGATTCTCCTCGGTCCAGGCTCTCTCGAGGATTCAACGTCTTTCGCTGGGCAAAAAATCTGAGTCAGGGATGAAATGGCGGATTTGAGAACTCGGAACTCGTTTGGGGATTGTGTCTTCAGAACAGGGGCTTTGTTAATTCTGTCACTGAGCTGAGAGCATAGGCTCGATTTCCAGCCGCGAAGGGTTCCGGTTAAAAAATTATCCTCACCCGTGAGGATTTTTAACCGGAACCCTTCGCGGCTGGAAATCGAGCCTACTGAGAGCATGGCTTAGTTATCCCTTCAAACTCCTGCGAGAGAAAATTTGTAAACACGTCTTCAATTTCCAGATTGCTAAATACGTTGTTAAAACCGCTGACCAATCACGTGATTGAATCTTACATCTTACATCTTGCATCTTGCATCTTACATCTTGCATCTTACATCTTACATCTTGCATCTTACATCTTGCACCATCTTACATCTTGCATCTTACATCTTGCATGTCCCTTATGGGCCACCGTAGATTAATGATCATGAAAATCGCTAAATTTTTACGAGGTTTCGAGAATAATATTTTTAAGCTTTGCAAGTTAAAATTGCAAGGAAACTTGCAAAATTTTCAGTTTTCAAAGTGTCCTGACCAGAGTGTCAGCGCGCGTCAAGTTGGCGCCAAAAAGCAATCAGCCAATCAGCATCGCGATGTACACGGACGTACGCGACGTACGCCGTATGTATGTATATGTACGGACGGACGTACAGCCGTTGGGCTCCCTGTGTGTCCATGAAAAATCAACTCGATGGGTTACCATTTTTTCTTAGGTATGGTGCTCCGCTCGCGCGGGCCTTTGGCCCGCGCGGGAGCTCCGCTATTACAAATATTTACAAATTACAAAAGAGGTTGTTGATATTTTCATCTGTTTAGTACAAACTACATTTGAAAACTAAAAGTTTACAAATTTACTGAATATAACAAGCAGCTTATCAAATATTACCATACCAGTTTCACAATTTGATCCAGTGTATCCCGCCATACATGTACAAGAGTAGCTGTTGACTTTATCTATACATGTTCCACCATTTTGACATGGGTTGGACGAGCAGTCATCGATATCTGAAAATGACCCATATCCTATAAATCCTATATAAATTAATTCTTTCTGTCTTCATTAATCCAAATGTCTTTCTAAGGGACCGTTCATTATTTATGGGAGGGTGGGATGTGTGATTAACTACCAAGGAACCAAAATTTTTTTAAAGCGCCACCTGACAAAAAAAATATGTTCAAGGACCCCCTCATTCTAAAGAAAATTATTTCAATACCCCTCCCCCCCTCCCTACAACAAAAAATATATAAATATTAAAATAGAATAAATAAAATGTAAAATTTATTAACAAATTCCCCAAAAGTGTTAAAAATATAATTACATGAATATAAAATATAGATATTAAAATATAAATAATAAACAGAATAAACAGAGCTTTAAATCTACAACTTGCGTGGTTTTGCTTCACATTATTCTACATATAAATATAAACAACGTTTTTTTGGAGTCAGTTTATTAGAAACTGTTTGTTGTTGTTTGTCGTTGTTGACCTTGAAAATTAAATAAATAATCTTTATATTAGTTCTTATTTGTATTAACAATTATGTACAAACCATGTTTATTGATTTTAGTGATAAATTAAGTTTCAACCTAAAAAACAATCAAGTTAATGATGGCTCTTGATGCAACACATCATGGCCTCTGGCATCACTCTTTCATTGATGTTGTTAGATTTCATTTCTGATGCTCTTGAAGAGACATAGACAAGTTGAAAGCAATTCAAAACAGTAGAGTGCATTTCATATAACCGTGAAACAGTTTGCTAACAAAATAGTGCCAAATCCTCTGTCTTCTATTGTTAATTTAGTACAATTTTGTGCAATTCCTTACAAAGTGTTTCACGGTTTTATGAAATGCACTCAAACAGAAATTGAAATTTGTTGTATGGTATATTTGTTACCTTATCTGTCTTATGAAATTTCTATACCCCCCCTGATAGCCAAGAAATTATTTCAATACCCCCCTTTTCAGACCTGGAAAAATTTCAAGAACCCCCCTTTAATCACCCATCCCCCCCCTGCCATAAATAATGAACGGTCCCTAAACGTGCTGATGTCACAGTTTGTTGCACTGCCAGTGCACTGCCAGTGCATTGCAGTGCATTTACTGTTAAATTACAAAGATATTTAATACATTTTTATTTGAAAATTGGCTCAATACAAGTTGCTCTATATCTTTCAATATACTAAAAGATGATTGTTAACTTACTAGCTCTACATTGCGTTCCCCTGAATCCCGCCATACATGTACAAGAGTAGCCGTCAACTTTATTTGTACATGTTCCGCCATTTTTACAAGGGTTGGGCGAACAGTCATCGATATCTGAAAACGTTTTTATTTGAAAATTGGCTGAATACAAGCTTCTCTTTCAGTAAACTATTAGAGAGAAGTTTGTTAACTTACTAGCTCTACATTGTGTTCCCCTGAATCCCGCCATACATGTACAAGAGTAGCCGTCAACTTTATTTGTACATGTTCCGCCATTTTTACAAGGGTTGGGCGAGCAGTCATCGATATCTGAAAACGTTTTTATTTGAAAATTGGCTGAATACAAGCTTCTCTTTCAGTAAACTATTAGAGAGAAGTTTGTTAACTTACTAGCTCTACATTGTGTTCCCCTGAATCCCGCCATACACGTACAAGTGTAGCCGTTAACTTTATCTGTACATGTTCCACCATTTTGACAAGGGTTGGGCGAGCAGTCATCGATATCTGCAAAAACGTTTATATTTGAAAATTGGCTTAATATATACTGCTCTTTCAATAAACTAAGAGATGTTTGTTAACTTACTAGTTTGACAATTTGATCCAGTGTATCCCGCCATACATGTACAAGAGTAGCTGTTGACTTTATCTGTACATGTTCCACCATTTTGACAAGGGTTGGACGAGCAGTCATCAATATCTGCAAGGATTTGCATGTGTTACTGGGGTTGCTCGTGGCATACACTTGTTATTACAAACTTACCAGTTTCACACTTCAGTCCAGTGTATCCCGCCACACATGTACAAGAGTAGCTGTTAACTTTATCTGTACATGTTCCGCCATTTTTACAAGGGTTGGGCGAGCAGTCATCGATATCTGAAAACGTTTATATTTGAAAATTGGCTCAATATATACTGCTCTTTCAATAAACTAAGAGATGTTTGTTAACTTACTAGTTTGACAATTTGATCCAGTGTATCCCGCCATACATGTACAAGAATAGCCGTTAACTTTATCTGTACATGTTCCACCATTTTGACAAGGGTTGGGCGAGCAGTCATCGATATCTGAAAACGTTTATATTTGAAAATTGGCTCAATATATACTGCTCTTTCAATAAACTAAGAGAATTTTGTTAACTTACTAGTTTGACAATTTGATCCAGTGTATCCCGTCATACATGTACAAGAGTAGCCGTTAACTATATCTGTACATGTTCCGCCATTTTGACAAGGGTTTGCCGAGCAGTCATCGATTTCTGAATTTGAACCTCAAAAATCATTGTCTTTATCATATTATTATATGCACTTTCAACTGAATCCTGTTTCGATTGTGCGAGAATCTTAATTACGAAGTTAAGCAGACCACGGTTGCACATACCGCTGATAGCTGTATCCGCTGGATAAATACTTACTAAGTGAATTAATTTAAATGTATTGCAATTATTAATTGTTGCCTTGCCAGGAATGTACTATTTGTATAGAAGTTCTGGAAACTCCTGCCCTGCAAGTGGTTTCAACTAACCGCGCATTTGTTTATACAGGCTGAGTTTTACAGCTAAGAGCTGATGTGGGCCTGTTTTGTCTCACACTCCCTACCTCTACATTAAATATTTTACATACATCGCTCAATTCACTTGTTGATTTTTATTGAGGGAGGAAAAACTGGAGAACCTGGAGAAAAAACCCTTGTGGCATGGTAGAGAACAACACATCAAACAAACTCAATTCATATATGATCCGATGTCCAAGCTGGGACTCGAACCCGGACCACAGCGGTGAAAGGCCGGTGCTCTCACCACTCGGCCAACCATGCCATGCACCCATGGAGAACCATGTGTGATTATCAACTAAGTTTTGTTTATTTAATTTTGCAATATATTTATTGGAAAACACACACTAATTTTATCCACTAGATAAGGATTTCCCGGGGGGAGGGAAATCGTAAATGGACGGGGATGTTCGTTGTACCTTTTAGGGGTCTATCAGAGACATAGCTTGTACTGTTTTGAATTGGGGTAAATAAACTACCTAAATTAAAATAAGCATGAAAGGGACGATTTCGATGATCTGAATTGAATCTTCAAAGCACATCGATAACAAATGTTCCATTACTTTAATTCTTTATTGTTGTTTTTGGATTGGTATTTTTTAGGGGTAGAGATAAATTGTTGCCACTCCCACTCAGGTACCTTTTAGGGGGTCATTTTCAAAATTTCCGACGAGCCTCCCCGTCCTCTTATATATAGGAGTCCCCCCGGAAGGTATCCCACCTTCGTGCAACGGAAGCTTGTAGCAGTGGATACAAGATTTATTCTATGATAAGAGTTATCACACATATCTCAAGCGTTGACGGCTAAGCGTAAAATATATAACCAGTTTCAGTGCAGCAATGGACCACTTTGGCAATTGCAACCAACATCACTATAGCAACAAATTACAATAGCAATTATTACTAAGCAACCAGGCTAAACGTCCTTACCTATTTCACATCTGTCACCTTGAAAACCTTTCGGACAAACACAGTTTATTTTTGTACTTGTACAATCCAGCTGACAGGTTCCTCCATTGGAACATGGGTTGCTATGACAACCATACTGAAATTTGAGAAGACAGGGAAATGAATTTTAAATTAATTTAAATGATTTGTTTGGCACACTGTTGGAATTCAGTCTTGGGAATTCCGAGAGTTTGCTTGGCAAGTGAAATTTCCTGAGCTTCGCTGACTATTAGTGATATCACAAAGAGTTCCCTTCATTTCTCGGGAGCGTAATTACGATTTTATACGTCCTTACAAGTCTTCATTTTTCGTGCGTCTGTACTTTAACAGATGCGCAGATGCGGTCAAAAATAGGCAACAGGAGAAAAGTACGCCATGAGGCGAAGTCAAGGGACGTGACTGTTCTCACCAAAGTTGACGTCTTCCGTGCATTTATTAGAGTACAAGCGAGTGCCATTTGCCAAACCAAATTCCTGTTAACTTAAACTATAAGAAGTCCATAAACATATTTTGTATTTATTGTAGTGTCTTAACGTAAAACACAAGTATGTCTTTAGGAAAAATGCACTTGTAGTTTGACAATAGTACAATTAGTAGGAGAGAAGTGACGACGTTGTTTAAGTATCTTTTTTTTTTCGACAATGAAAAATATTGTTCGTGAAAATCTTCCGTCATCTGTTTTTCACTGATACGTTTTTGAAAAATACTTTTTTTCTCTTGAAAACTGAAGACCTCTGGCTCGAATATGCAATGTAGTCATGGTTACTGCACTGCGAATAATGGTCAGATTTATATGAGGGCACGAAAGTTTTACAGGGAAAAGGATATTTATACCAATACGAACTCTGCTCATTTTAAGGTGATGTTACACGGGTCGATTTTCAACAACGATTTTCCGCACAACACTTGGTCAACATTGATAATTTTGCGTTCAAAGTTTTTTTAAAATTCATAACAAACATTTGCAACTTGTTCCGGCTAAGCAAAAATATTGCTAAAAATAGTTGCGTTTTGTATTTTCCACGGCATAAACTTTACGGGTAACATTTGTTGCGTGGAAAATCGTTGTTGCGAATCGACAGTGTAACATCACTTGTAGGATTGTATTCTATGAGTTACTTATAACCACTAGAGTCTCAGAGAACCAGCAAGGCTCGTATATTTCGATGGTCATTTTAGTTGTACTTTTCCGTTCTGGGCTGATAGATAAGATAGGCAAATTAAAGAAAGCTATACAGAATACAGACGTCCACTGAAGGATAAATAAATAAATAAATAAATAAATAAATAAATAAATAAATAAATAAATAAATAAATAAATAAATAAATAAATAAATAAATAAATAAATAAATAAATAAATAGATAGATAGATAGATAGATAGATAGATAGATAGATAGATAAATAAATGAATAAATATAAATAAATAAATAAATGAACAAATGAATAAATAAATATAAATAAATAAATAAATAAATAAATAAATATAAATAAATAAATAATAAATAAATAAATAAATATAAAGAAATATCAATAAATAAATATAAATAAATAAATGAACGAATGAATAAATAAATATAAATAAATAAATAAATAAATAAATGAACGAATGAATGAATAAATAAATATAAATAAAGAAATAAAGAAATAAAAAACGAGTTTATATAAATAAATTTATATAAATAAATAAATAAATAAATAAATAAATAAATAAATAAATAAATAAATAAATAAATAAATAAATAAACAAATAAATAAAAAAACGAGTTTTTAATTTTAGTTCTTTTGTACAATAATAAACCCTTATTTTCTTTATTTTCTCATGTATGTTATTCCTGTGAAATCACTTAAGTGGGCATCTCGAGCGCCTGTCAGTTCTTGCAATTTTGAACTCAATTGAAAAGCCACTTCGCCTAGAAATTTACGGTCTAAACCATATGCTTTCCTTTAATAATAATACATATGAGAAAATGTTTTGATGCTGATTGGCTAATTAAAGAGCTTTCGCAAATGTTTTGTTAATGGATTTACTCGAGTTGACTGCTTGGTCGAGGCCGTTTTTAAGGAGGCACTTTGAATACAGCAAAAACTGGAAGAACCTCTTACAAGACACTTAAACTGTTCGAGATTTCGAAAAACGATTAGCTAAAAAATTATGAAAAGCCGTAAAAAGATGTATAAGGCAAAACTATGAATGTAAGAAATTAGTGGCAGAGTGACCTTTTGTAGCTTTGGATGTTTTCCGCCCATACCGCTTGCATGTTGTTTTTCTATTTTCTTTCTCTCTTTTTTGCTTTTTCAAGAACAAACGAAGATGAATACTAGAACTGTCATTGAAGCCAATACAAACGTTTGCTTTGGTCTATCGTTTATATGCACATATCGTTCTGATATTTCCTCGATTAAAACACCTAAAATAAGCGCTAAAGATATCTACACATGTTGATTTGGTTGTAGCCAATCGTAACTGTCATTAAGGCAATTTGATCCCATTGAACTTTGGCTCTTGCTGAATAATCTTTTTACAAAGGTTTCGATAATAGACAAATATATTCTTCACCGACAAGCTCTCTTGATGACAGGTCAATTGACAAGTGATGTCAACAAATAATTGACAGGCATTAAGCCGGAAAAACGTTTTTCGCTTATAACTCGCTATTAAAAATCGCTAGTGAAATATTTTTTTCACTAAATCATAGCTTATTGTGTATTCTATCAGAAAGTGTAAAAAAGTAAAAATCGACCCTTTTGAGAAACTTTGGGGTACCCTGATACCTTAACGCAAACAGCATGCAGTTAAATCAGTGTTATACTATTGTAAAAGCATAGAATTTAGCTAGAAGTTAGTTTGCTTTGTTAACTACCCTTATGTAGAAGCGGAAAAAATAGTTAGCATACTTACAGTTACAATTGCAGTTACAGGTCTAAGTTGAGTGTAGACAAAACCTGGTCTTTCCTCCAAATCTTGTGCCTTGACTTCATCTTGAACTCCATAGTCATTCAACTCACATTGACCAGTGTTTTCACTGATTTGAAAGTTAATGGAAATACACCAATCTTGTCTTTGACAACGAAGACTACACTGGGTAAAGCTAACGTGTGGTAGGGATAGTCGTACGTGGCCTTTGAGTGCAGTATTTTGTTGAGTCAGGAGAGAACCATGTAAATCAAGACTTGGACAGCTTTGTAGTGAGTTAGCAAGACTTCTATCAACTCTGGATAACGCCACGGTAACAACAAGGAAAAAGATACAATTGTTGTGCATTTTTAGAGTAAAACGATAAACTAAGATTGTTAACCACCGCAAGTCTTGTTGTTCGAGTTCGAGTTCCGAAGTCATCAACAAAATCGAGTGCTTAAATCGATATGAGGTCTCAGTTTTATTGTTTGATTCACCTGGTGAACGTTTCGCGGTGCCCCTAGGACACATTGTATCCTAACCATCTTGTGACACTGGCAACAATATCATTCACATCTAGTAGTATGATCTATTAAAACAAGTAAATAGATTTTAAAAAACTCATTAATAATTCATAAGGCAAACACAATGAAAATCGCCACCGTGACGAGTGTCTTTAAATCTGATAAAGATTCGGCCTAATTTACATAAACTTTAACCTCGATTTTCTCCAAGATAAATGAAGATATTTTTGAATTTCTTTTAGAGAACCACTCTAATATGTGTTGGAGTTTTTTAAGCCGTATAAAGAACTCGAGATCGTGTTTTATCGGTATAAAGATCCTCGCCTACGGCTCGGATCGATAAAACACTCTCTCTCGTTCTTTATACATTACTTAAAATTTCAATAACATCTTTATTTGAAGAACACGTTCAATTAGTTTATGAATTCTCTTTTTTACCAACGGGAAGACATGATAATTTATATGAAGTATCAAAAATTAAGTCAAATTGTGTTTAACTACATGATGCTAACAGATGGATGACATGGGTGTTACTAAAACGAGTAACGCAGTAATGAGTAACGAGTAATCACAGTAATGGAAAACGAGTAATAGCCAAATTTCGCTACACAGAAATTTTAAAAGACTTTTTTTACACAGGAAATTTCAAAGTCCATTGCCGGTAAAACAAAGTGATTATAGATTGCACCATGTTTCAAATCCAAAACCTGTCCTAACATGTCAGTTGGCCGATATTTATAGTGACTAACTAGGCACGCAAAACAAAACAATAAAAGTATTCTGCTTAAATTCTCGATCTGCAGTCACAAATTGTATTTATTTACTAACCTGCTATTAAAAGCAAGGGTTTTGTTTTTGTTTTTCTGCGTTTATCGATCGAACAGCATGATCTTCATGATCAAGGCATTCCTCGTTGATCACTTACAAATATGCCAGGCGTTCCTCGTTCCGATAAGCAGTGTACGATCTTGCAAAATCTCTTGCAAATGTGAAGTTAGGATCAGTTAGGATCAGTTAGGCGAGGGAGGAGAGGTTTAGGAGAGGTAAGATAAAGTTCCTAAACTTTCTTCGCAGCTTCCGACTTCGTAGATTCGCAATGACTTCGCACCATTCTATTTTTGATGGACAAATTTTGTTTCCCCATCTATAAAACTCAATAAACATCCAGAGTGTGACTAATCAAACGCCTAGTGAGAGTTTGTTGTTGATTAATTCACAATCAGGAATGGAATTTTTAATTAATTTCCTGTGTAAAAAGTGTCTTTTAAAATTTCTATGTAGCGAAATTTGGCTATTACTCGTTTTTCCATTACTGTGATTACTCGTTACTCATTACTGCGTTACTCGTTTTAGTAACACCCGGATGACATTGTGCATCAATGACGTCATCATCGCCGCCATCTTTGTTTTGATAAAGGGCTCGCGTACCTGGCACAGGAGCACGGGCTGTAGGAGAATTTTAATTGGGGAACAGCGAATAATGTTTACACAAAATTCATGCACTCATTTTTGTTTTGATCCTGAGACTTTCTCATTTGTTTGTTTTTCCTGTTTTAAAAAAATCATAATATGTCACCGAGTTAACGCACGCTTGCGAACAAAAAGAGTGCTGTGCAGTCAGGGGAACGTAATAACTCGTATTATTATATCCACATCCACTGGATATGAGCAATCGCGCGCTCTGATTGGTTCCTCTACTACTAGGCTATCAGCTCATATCCCGTGAGTAGAGAAGAACAAACAAAATGGGGAGGCCGTTTCGCCGGGGGGGGAATTAACTCGGGATGAAATAAAATCTTTACTAGAAAACAAAACTCCAAAACAATAAACAAAAAAGCAATAAAGTTTGGAATGAAAGTATTTGATGGTAAGAAGTACATTTTTTTATTTTTCAATGATTATTAATAGTACAGATTTTTACCCAAAAATATACTGTCTCTGTCGCTATTTGCCGGTTTGTTTACAGTCCTCATGCCGGCTAATTATAAACACTTTTTGTGATCTTTTGCGACCTTTTTTATTGTAGACTGGTTCCAGAGCTCATATAAATTTGACAAATATATCACCGAGATGTCCAAAACTGAGTTAAATAGCTGCTTGAAACTATTTTATGCTTGGTTACTGTTTCGTGCGGATTTGTCACGTCCTCGAAAACCGCCCCGTAATCTTTAACAATTATTTTTCCACTAATATTTTAAACTTGAAAATAATTAAAATTATATTTTTCTCAGAATCCAGTGGATGTGGATATAATAAAACAATTATTCCACTCAATCTCGTCGTACATGGCTAATAGCCGACTCGCGCTGCGCGCTCGTCGACTATGAGCTCATGTAGCGCATGTACGACTCGATTTCGTGGAATAATTGTTAATTATTATATTTTGAAAATAATTCAAGAGTTTTGATTGGCTAAGAGCCACCGGATAAATTACCATAGTCGCCGGCTAGCTGCCCAAATTTGGAGTTATGAAAATGTTGAAAAACATTATTCGAAATTATGACGTAATTTTCTCCAATATGGAAAATTAGCTTGCGGTATGACGTCACGCTAATTTATGCGGTTCATGCCAAAAGCGGGAAAACAACAACAACATGTATTCTTGTATTCAACAAAGCACAACTGAGAAAGAATTATTTTCAAAAAATAATAAAACAATTATTGAATTCGTTTCTTGTAGGATTTCGGCTTCGGCAGATAACACAAACCTCGGCCTTAATAATTCCCCATATGCTACTCGACCTCATCCAATAATTGCTTAATATCAGGGTTCTTTGTTATTATATTTAGTAAATAAACCCCTTCTGGCGTCTGGTATATCGAAGGATAATGTCCGAGGATTAGAGATGGTCCGAAAAATGAACATTTGGCCGAGAAGCGAACTAGCTGAATGAAGAAGAAGTAATTGTCTAATAATCTAATAATCTGATATTTTTAAATAGACGTCTCATCTACGCTGTTTTTCAGATATTTATTCCGAGCTTTCGGGTTCCAGACCCATCATCAGGGATAGATGTTACAACTCAGTTGTAACATCTATCCCTGATGATGGGTCTGGAACCCGAAAGCTCGGAATAAAGTTGTAACATCTATCCCTGATGATGGGTCTGGAACCCGAAAGCTCGGAATAAATATCTGAAAAACAGCGTAGATGAGACGTCTATTTAAAAATATCAAATGATCCCTACGCACAAACATATACTTAAAATCTAATAATCATATGGCAAATAGTAAAGAAAATTTATGAAAATTACTTCTTCATTCAACTTTTTTGTTTGAAGTTCGGTTGTTCTTATACTTTGCATAGTAAAACTATGTAGTTTTGAGAATCTCTTGAAGTAATCTGGATGTTCTCGAAAAATGTAACAATTCGCTATGACGTCAAAATCACGTCAATGGTAACTTTTAAACATGGCAAAATAAATCGCCACTTCTAGTTAGCCATCACTGAAAATAGCATTGCAAACGATCAAATATTGTTGAAGATAGAAAGGCTAGGGCAAAAATGGCACATTTAACATGCCGATTTTGGGGTCCTTTGTGCGGCGGCGTGTTGCGATAACCCTTTGAACGAGCTTCACCGATATTCGTTGAATTCGAATCTTAGCGAGGCCAGGGGAGGGGAATCCAGCTAATTAGCATATCATCATCATCACACTTTATTTAAGCATACGTAGTGTTTGCAATGGTGCGTCACCTTCACGTCTCAGAAAACCGTCAACTCCACTTGCTCTTGTTACATTTCTTATCATTTTACACACCAAAATGACATTTTCTTTCTTCAGACAAAAGAAATGCAAGGGAAATCAAATCTTTCCTCATTCAAAACCTTTCATTAATTTTGCTCATGAACGTGCCTTGAAATCTCTCTATATATGAATCATTTTGTTTAATTCAAACTGGTGGTGCAACTCAAACTGACTTCTGCAAAATTAGACAACAAATTCACAAACACAGGTTAATAGCCTCAAGTTGAAAATACCAGTGGGTAAAAAGGATAAATTGTGATCAAGAACAACACAAAAATCGAGTTTACTCCCATGGGCCTTTCTTAGAAGTTAATCCTGTACGTAATGCACCATTTGTCAGGAAGCTCAGCATTCTACAGCTAGCGAGTAATCTTCATTTTAGACTCAATAAATAGTTCTTGAGCTTTCCTTTATATTTCTTTCCTTTATTGTCAATCGCCAAAATATATGTTTGGGCTCTATAAATGTCAGAAATGGATGTCAAACCTTTTTTGTTATATTCTTTATCATATCTAATGTTGTACTGATTGAATGTACCGTGTATGAATATAGTTCTATTGTTATTAGTGTTATTGAGTAATCACTGAAAGTTCTGGATAATCACCTTAGAAATTGACACAATAGTGAATTTTGACAGCAATGATTTCATTTTACAAATAATGTATATGGTGTTTTTCGAATGAGGGGCAAAGCCTGTCTCCAATGAAAAATACCCTCAATTCTTTGTAAAAAAACCTAGTGACTCTAAGTTTCCCGCCAGTTTTTCATTTTTTAAGATAATTATCTGAAATTAACTTATAAACGAAAGGACGAGAAGAAATATTGTTGACATGTTTTTTTGTTTTAATATTTCGACCGCTCTCCAGCGATCATCATCAGTTATGAAACTGAATTTACATGTTAAGATTTTTTAACAACATACAATAATAATAGTAGAAATAATGCGTGACCAAACATTTTTGAAATTAACTTTCAGTGATCACTAAGTTTGATACGCTCTTTTCATTTATAGAGCCCTAACAATATTTTTTTTGTGATTGACATATAAAGGGTAACGCGCGCCTAGCTATTTGCTGAAAAGCGATCTAGTCATTAGAAACTATATTTGTTCTGTTTTGATATACAGAGTATACTGAAAGATAAATTACGACAATCATGTGCCGAGGTTTATCTTATTCCCTTCTCCACGCGACTCGAAACAAAATAGTTGTAACAAGTCTTGACGCAGGAAAATGGCGTCAAGCATAATGGGCAAATTGGGTGTAATTCGAATTGATTGTACCAAATATTTTTGCTATCTAAAAAAATGTAAACAGAATTTCAAGTGTAAGTTTTCGATTTCACGAAGAGTCAGCAACTTTGCCGTTAACCAGTAGCGGGATGTCTGCAATTAGCTATACTAGTCGTACTACCGGGATGTCGGTAATAGCGGGGTACGTGTCCGCAAGAGTTCATCCGTTCATCAGGAAATATTGGGTAGTCATTTATTTTCAGAGTATTTGAATATCACTCCAAAACAAAAAAAAGTGACTATAAGGTGTTTTTCTAGCTATAAAGAATATACAATTTCATTCCGACACAAGATTACGGCATATATAGTTGCTCACCGACTTCAAAGCGGTGACCGACAGTGAGGAAAAATGCTATTCTTTCAATTTTGAGATATCCTAATATGAGCTAGGTCCGGAACATCAGAACGTTAAAACTAATACCGGTAATAAAACATTTATACTTTTACCTAATTTGTCTATGTTAAGACTCATTTCTACCTGCTTTTAGTCCCAATTATCCGGCTTTGTTTACAACTCGACTTGAACAGAGTAACACATCAATGTTAATTAATGCCGCCTACTATGTTTTCCGAGGTACTAAAAACTAATCGGCTATCAAAGCAAATGCTTTTTACTTGAGGCATACCGTATTTACTCGAATAAGTGCCTCCCCCGAATAAGCGCCTCCCCCGAATAAGCGCCCGCTTTGGACAAAAAAAATTAACAAGCACCTCCCCCGAATAAGCGCCTCGCACCTTGTTATAGTATACTAATACCAGTACTGTTGTAGTAGTATAACATTGATATTATTGATATTAAGAGGAAAGCATACTTTGACAGTTGTGTACGCCTTTCCTCACGTTGAATAAGCGCCTCCCTCGAATAAGCGCACCTCTCCTGAATAAGCGCCCCGTTTTAGACGTGAAAAATTTAAGCGCCGGGGCGTTTATTCGAGTAAATACGGTACCTAACTCCCAATTTATATAATACACGGGACTGGTTGTTAAGAATTAATAAGAATGTAAAAGAGGTGTACACTTTAGAGTCGACAACCACCAGTTACTTAGTGTGTTTAATTGAAAAAAGCCCTCGTCTTAAAGAAGACAATTCCTTATTAAAAGGTTTAGGGGACTGACACTGGGAGCAAAGGGTGCACACATAAAACAAAGCCAATCTACTTCAAAGTTCAACGGTCTTATAGATAGTGTTTCCTCGTTCGCCAAGTTAACGTTTGCATGCCATTGCTTTCAAATGACCATTAAAGACTCAAATGTTTGACGCAGTATATATTTTAATCGTTAGTCATGAGTCTAGTCACTTGAGTTGCGTTAGTCGTCGGTCGTTGGAAACCAATACGTATTGCAATCACTGTTAGATATCAGAAATAAATTAACTGTCTCAATTGACCGTATATTTACCCGGTGGCTCTTGGGTCTAGCGACGAGGAAATGTCCGTGCGTCAATTACGTTTTCGTGTGTTAATTAACTAATTAGACATATTATGACGTACGTCAACAACGTTTACAACGATACAGATAGGTTTCATCAGCTTGAGGCTAACGCTGAGCAACACAGAACTCCAAACTGGAGAATAGAGTCGTCAACCGCCACCAGGGAAGGTGGGTGGGTCGCGAAAGTTCGTTGTTCCGGCGTATCTTGAAATGACCACTCCTAGATCGAGTTGGCCTATCTATCAGTACTCTTAGCTAATTAATTATGCAGGGAGAATACCGTCTAATAGCGTGAACACAGTTCCTTTCGGTCGTGCAATCACCAATCGCCGATTACCATTCGCCGTTCGCTCCGACAACGTTTTTTGAAATAGCTATATACAAGGCCCTCATGTACCATTATGTATGCAACCATATATTCATTGTTATTAAGATGCATTGTCTTATAAATGCAACAAAAATTCCGTTTCAACCCAGTGAATTGATTTCATGGCTTATTAGCGGTTAGGTTTAGGGCAAACGGCAGGGTTAGGCAATCAGCATTCTACAATCGGCGCCTTTTTGAATGACATTTGTGGAAGAAAATGACCTATCATACTAAATTTGTCCTCACTGGCAACTAAGTTTGCTTAATTCAGTCATTTCCCCCTCCCCTTATTCAATGTTGAGGTGAGAAAAGTCTCCCACCCTGGAATCTGACTAGTGGACAACATTACTTAGCGGTTAGGTTTAGGGCAAACGGCAGGGTTAGGCAATCAGCATTCTACAATCGGCGCCTTTTTGAATGACATTTGTGGAAAAAAATGACCTATCATACTAAATTTGTCCTCACTGGCAACTAAGTTTGCTTAATTCAGTCATTTCCCCCTCCCCTTATTCAATGTTGAGGTGAGAAAAGTCTCCCACCCTGGAATCTGACTAGTGGACAACATTACTTAGGGGGCGAGAGGGAAAAAGTCACAATTCATAAACGTAGAATTTTGACCATTTTTTCGAAAGTGTGTCAATTCAAAAAGGTGCCGATTGTAGGTTCGTAAGTCATTTATTGCTTCTCAGTACATGAGAGCAGTGTATTCGTACATCCAAATATCGAAGTCATATGACAAACCCTTCTCTTTCAGTCGTTGACGCGCTAGTGCCCAGACTTCCCACAAACAAGAAAGTGTTCTTTAATAAAAGTGCGAGCGTTAGTTATATATCCTCACTACATACTCATTAACTCATCGTATAATTAAGTTATGGGAGGAGTCCGCGACTGATGAGGTAATAAGCATGTAATGCGGATATTGGCAACTCAGTTTTGAGTTTGTTTTGCTTGGTGAAATTCCGGGTCTGTGTAATGAACTGCCACATTCTCCTGTGGGACATTTATTGTTATTATTATTATTTTAAAAATGGCCAAAAAAGGACGCCAATGAGTTCCGAATTGGAAAATCTTGCAGTTGGAAAACCTATTAATCCACACCACCAACCACTATTGCCTAACAACCTCCCTAGTCGGAAACTTGGACTGCGGATTGGTCATGCAGATCGTAAAGAAAACACCGCCCTAATTTATGCTGCAAAGAAGGTATAACTAAACGAAAACGTTTTTGGTTGAAATATGACAAAAGTGCTATTACTTTCGAGGAGCACAATATCTACGTTGAATTCAATGACATTCCCTTTGAGGGATTACGTTTTTGGGTTAAAAGGTACACATAAAACAAAGCAGATCGATTTCAAAATTCAATGGTTTTGGCCCATGCTACGCTACCATTGATTAGGAATCTAGAGCCAGTCTCCTTCGGCTTGAGGCCAACACTTAGCAAAACAAAACTCAAAACTAGTGCATAAGCTGGTCAACCGCCACCAGGGGAGGTGGGTGGGTCGCGAAAGTTCACGTTGTTCCGGCGTATCTTGAAGTGACCACTCCTAGATCGAGTAGGCTTATTTATACTCTGAGCTAATTAATTATGCAGTGAAAATAGTTATATATCCTCACTACATACTCATTAACTCATCGTATAATTAAGTTATGGGAGGAGTCCGCTCCTGCTCTCACCAATGCACCCTGTATACGTTAGCCCAGGCCACGGCCCAAATGGACTAAAACTACGAACGCCTAAGAACTCCCCATTTTCCTACAGAATGTTCCTTTATAATCTGAACCGCTCGAGTTATCAGCGATTAGCCGACCTGCTTGCTACTAGGGCCTTCCACAGCTCAGTAGTTAGGGCATCGGACCGGTAATCCGAAACTGTAGGTTATATCTCCGCTGGAGGCGTGGATTAGTCCCAGTTTTATCGATCAAACATATATTACCTACTAACTTCCCACTACCCTCTCCATTACTCAGATTCCAACTCCGAAAATCTGCAGTCGTAATAAGCACACTCTCCTCTTTAATTTGCTAGTTATCACCGCATCGTTAACAGTCTGCCAAATGCAAACAGTAATATACCAATTGAACTACGATTGGAAAGACTAATAGTTTCCCAGACTATCAAGGATACTGGTAAAACTGACTCCAAAACTAGACAAATTACTCTTACAAACCACCACCCACAACGTGTGGGCGTGTACGGACTGTTCTTGTCCAGCTAAACTAAGTAGTAAGACATTGCTTTGCGTAAAGAGCCATGTGTGTTAAAAGGATGAAACTGGCACATGGAACTATATCCATAACTTCCCTGCGGGAGTAAAAGCGCAGTTCACCACTAGTGGGTTATTGCTTGTTGCAAAACTAACTAATTGCAAACAGGTAAAACGTTTAAGGAATCCAAGAATGCAAGAATGCTTGAGCGTCAAGTCCAAACAAACCGCTCTGTAATAGTTTCTAATATTGCTGATATTGGGTAAAATGTAAAATTGCGGAAAGAGGAACCAACAAACAATAGAAAAGGCGATTCAAATTGATAAAAAAAACCCGCCAATTTTCCGGCCAACAGGCCCAATCTGCATGCCGTAAAGCACTAACAAAAATGCCACGACGCATAGTCCAGCTGACTTAGCACGCAAAATTGGAAATCCGTCCGACGAATGATCATAAACATAAATGCAAAAGTCAGCAACGGTGACTCTCTCACCAAGGCCGGATGCACCTAGGTGAAACTGCCGGAATGTAGGACCGAGAAAACTATTTACTGAACCTAACAAAGGCAAATAAGACTGCGAGAAATGCCTTCCAGTTTTCGCGTTCGAGTCTTTTCACTTTCTTTCGTCCCGGCGAGAATGCGCGTACGAGTTTTTTTGGAAAATGATTTCGAGATTTAGAGCATGTAAAGACGTCATTTCACCTGGTAGAAAGATGCACGAAACCCGCAGAGCTTGGTCCCTCCGTGTGTAAAAGGAATTTTGGAAAGGATGCAAGAAGAGCTGAAGCAACATAACATCCGAGCTGCTCGGATCGACCCATGAAGATGGCCAAAGTGTCCCCACGTCCTGAGAGCGCTGAAGTCGTGGCGAGAGTAAGAAACGGGCATGCACAAGAGGCTTCCCTTGGACGCGTGGTACTCAGTACAAGATCGAACGCTGGAAATGACTACATTAATATTCCAGGTGCCTACCATGCGATAGAATTGAACACTGGCACGAGTGCGCGTCTCGAGGGCTCAAGATTTGAAAATCAGAATCGCGTCAAAAATAATTAATTTCTTGAAATTGAGCAGTGCTAGCTGACTAATATGAGCTCATTTTCTCTCTTTGACTGAGCAATAGCCTAGCATTATGATACAATAAATTGTTGTAAAAATGCGTTTGCTACAAGAAAGAAGGTAAAATGGTGACCTAGCTTGAGGCAGCGTAAAAGCACCTCTCGACCGCACGTTTGGAAAAATATAAACCTTGACATGGAATCTCGGCTATAATTATATATATGATAGAGAACCTTATTACCGTTGACTTGCAAAAATAAAAAGAATAGGTGCCCGTGCTCGTTTCCGCGCTACGACACATCGGCCGAAGTGTGAAACAAGAAGTTGTACACAGCCTGTGACCAAAGAGGACTAAGGCGAGTAACCACTATAGCGCCTCTTAGAGCGTGTCCACTGTTAAAAACTTCATGAGACTACAGCTTGCATCATTTTAAGTCAAATATATATCTTTCACAATCGAACAAATCAAAATAGGCTGAACTATGCCACGCGCAGTAGAGATGCGCACTGCAAAACTACGGAACTACTTCAAGTTGGTTAAGCCAGGAAAGACTTATTTCCAATCTCACCCATTTGATCATTAGGAGCTTTCTACAATTCCAGTAGAAAACAAATATCGAGACTACAAAAACGTAAAAAAGAAAGTACAAGGGAAACTAAGTGACAAAACCAGAGATACGTCATATGACCTTTGTGACCGGGCAAAAGCATTGTCAGGTTGGAGAAATGGCGCATTTTGAATTGTGCGAATTCTCCGGGAACTGGGACCCAGTTAAACGATATATTCTAAGCTTGAATTCTAAAGATAAGATAACAAAGTCTCTTGCTATCCCAGATTATTGTTGTTGCTATACACTCTCTGTAAATCCTGCGAAAAATTCTACTACTTGGATATGAACATTTTGTGCCGTCTCCGCTGAGTTTAAATGTGCCGCGACGAGACGTTTGTCCCTTGAATTACGACACCATGTGTCTTAAAAGGTCAAAATATGTTATGAACCAAATGAGTTTAATACTAATCAAATTCTTATCAGCCTTCCGGCGAATACAGGTTTCAATCTGGGGTAATTAGCTCTGAATGGGCGAGTACACTATTAGACTAACCGTTTCCGATAGAAATGTGAAATGCTGCAAGCAGAAAACAGCTGTTGGTGTATCCACCTTAGCAGAACTGTTCCTCTAAAACTCAAAAATGAACACTGCTTTCTTTAATATATCAAATTTTCCTTGTCTA
Source organism: Telmatactis stephensoni (assembly GCA_029948255.1). Classification (NCBI taxonomy): domain Eukaryota; kingdom Metazoa; phylum Cnidaria; class Anthozoa; order Actiniaria; family Isophelliidae; genus Telmatactis; species Telmatactis stephensoni. Next base: position 603,931 of record JALIZF010001899.1, read on the forward strand.
TCTCCTCTCATTTTGATTCTATAACTATCAGTCCAAGATACTTGACTTTCAAAAGTGTACATTTTACTAGGAATTATGGCCCTTTAATCTGTGAAGTCAATACCCTGCCATGTATTCCATATCTATATTATACACACTACTGCAGGATCCACTACAGCTAATTAAAAACTGCATGAGATGATTCGTAAACACCTATCAACCACGAATGCAAATTCCTCGCACCCAAAAAATGCAAAGACAAAATTGTGAAAAGTTGTTATGAATGTATAGACTTTTTTAACATCAAGTTGTCTCCAAGAAATTGACCTCGCATCCTGAGGTTCTCTAGAATGACGAACTTAGGTAGCAATTTTGGTAGCCATAGGGGCCAACAGAGGGTAGGGTCCCCGGGAAAGAAAACAAGGTGGTGTGCCCTGTAAACGATAGTCAGTTGTATAAACAATGCTCAACATAAGAGGCTCAATTTACCTTGTGATGCATGAAAGTTGACCCTAGGCTCCGAGCAAAGCCCGAAATTGAGACGCTGAGCAGGCCCCCCCGAGGTCAACAGAGAGGAAGGATTGGGAGGTTAAATTGGGCCGAATGAAAAAGAGGGAAAACATTCTACCAATGGTTATGGTACGTATTCATTTCTTCTTGGCTCTACTAGCCACATGGTATCCCTCTGTAAATGCAATGCTTCAAAATGCGTAAACCCGTGGCTCTCCAGGCCACCTTCGCTAGCGGTACTCTATCAATGCAGTCCTTCAAATTCGTCACCCCGCGGCTCTCTAGGCCACCTTCGCTAGCGGTACTCCTCTATCCGTGCGATTCTTTAAAGAATTCGTAGGCCCATTGCTCTTCAGGCCATACACCTTCGCTAACGGTACTCCTCTATCAACGTGACTCTTTGAAATTCGCAAACCGTGGCTCTCCAGGCCACCTTCGCTAGCGGTACTCTTAACTTCTGTCTGTGCGATTCTTTGAAATTTGCAAACCCGTGGCTCTCTAGGCCACCTTCGCTAGCCGTACTCCTCCATCAATGCAATTCCTAAAATTCGTCAACCCGTACCGTGGCTCTCCAGGCCACCTTCGCTAGCGGTACTTCTCTATCAACATGTCAATGCAATTCCTAAAATTCGTGAACCCGTGGCTCTCCAGGCCAATTTCGCTAGCGGTACTCCTCGTGGTTCTTAAGGCCACGATAAAATATGCAGATTATTAGAACTTAAAACGTAGATTTAGAGCACTAAATAAACAAAACATAAAACAAATAAAATTACGACTAATGAACTAACTGGAAACAAAGACCGAAGTTACGAGGCGTAACCCAAAGCATGCAAGACGAATGCAAATTGCTAAAGTAGGACGCTAATGGCAGTACTGGCCGAAGGAATACAAAATATACAACAAAAAGCGGTTTGGGTAAATAATGATAAAGCTTAAAATTTATAGCCAACGAAAGTCAGCTTGGAAAAACTAAAATAAACCACAAAGAAACAATTATGAAAAAGGAATAGAAACGATTCAAAGCCTACCCAAACCGGCAAGCCGACTGATAAAACGAAATAACGAACTTACAGCAAACTAGGACGAGAAAAACCTAGAAGTGACTACAAATACAAACGAACACTAGCAGAATTGGGAATAAACCCCGGGAAAACCAAGAGAAAACGTCCGAGTTGCAAACACTTATTTACCTCGATACGCGTTAACCAAAGCAAGCTGGTGCAATTGTGCTCGCTAACGCTGCTAGCTAGCCATGTTCAGTTTAGCCAAGCTTGGTAGAAAAGTCAGAACGTTGAGGCTGCTGAGAGTACTCAGAGGAAGGATCTTGAATTAGAGCTGGTGGCGGTTGACGATAATGGCGAAGAACGAAAGTTCACGTTGTGCCGGCGTATCTTGAAGTGACCACTCCTAGATCGAGTAGGCTTATTTATACTCTGAGCTAATTAATTATGCAGTGAAAATAGTTCGAATACGCGCGGGAGATACCCAGTGGCCATGGTGGCAAGGGTCCCGAACTACCTTTAATTAAAAGCGGCCACTTTCCACTTTCCCGAGGGTGGTCGATATATACAGGCTCCACTTACGGTGTGTATTCAAATCAGAATTGTTTCAATCATATCAAACTTATTCCTTATATCAATGAACATTTGCTAAAGCTAGAGTCCAGGCCCTCACGAAATTATTATTTTTGCTACTGCGCTTGCATTTGCGTTTATATTTATTTCCTCGAGTACTCTTTCTTGCGCCCTCAACTGTCCATTCTCTTCCCTAAGTGAAGCAACATCAATCTCACTGTAGTAGATTTTGAAACTGTATGGCTTCCCATTTTTCCATTTATCATACAATCTTCGCAGGCTACTCCCCCCCCCCGACCCCCCCTTTACCAGCGGCCGGTATTTTTTAAACTTGAGCTTCGATACAATTTATTATTCTGCTATTTACTAAAACACCATCGCCTCCAAAGCAGATTCGTAGCTCATTCCTTCTTTTTTCATGCTCATGTTCTTGGATAAAGTGTAAATTAGGAAACTAAAATGCAAAATATTTTTTTAATGAATCTTTTCAACAAGGAACAGGCAAAATCAGTGGACATAATTTTGAACTTACTTATTGATATACGGTGTAAACATTGGTGAATTGCCACCAGAAAACCCTTGATTTTCTTCGGAGTTTTCGTCCCCTGCAGCGTCAACTAGGGTAACACTTGATAGGAAGCTTAAGGTCAAAATTACTAACCATATACCTTTTGACCGCATTTTGCCGTATTTGGTATCAAAACACGCCTAAAATAGTGACGTATTAGAATTTGGCGATAGGTTATTGAATTACACAATTTCCAGGGGAGTCTAGGTTATTTTCTATCGTGTACCGTCACGCACTCATACACCGCTTTGTAAATTTTAGCTCCGACTAACCACAAAGAATCGCAAAAGGCCGTGGTTTAAATTTTATTATTTTTTCTTAAAATACTAACTGATCTATTCCTTTAGCATTACTTTATCATATTCCGTTGGTAGGTTTTTGGATTTCTTCAACACTAAAGAGTAATTCACAAAAATATAACAGAAATCGTGTTATTTGAAGCGGTTTGCGGCCTGTAATACGAGCCTCAAATACGCGATGCGTGACCTTTCGTACTTAAAATGTATGCAGTCCTTCACTTGCTTGTTCACCACAAAACCAACATTCGATGCGCGCAGAGTTGGCGCTCGTTTCTCCAACCACGACAACAATTTTATAGATAGGTGTATATGCTTAAATAGGTGTTCTATAATAAGACCAAGAGACTCATACATTCAGTTTTGTTTTTAAGCTCTACAAGCAGTTTATTTTTTCAAATCATGTCCGGAAAGTTAAGATACAACTTTTAGTGCCGTCATGGCGAGATTTGTGATCGTCTTGTAGGCACCTCCTCCTCTGCATCTGCATATGTGTCCTGAGATCAAAATTATTGCTGGTTAATAATCTGCCATATGAGATATGCTGATCAAGGTTAGGGCTAGACACCTATCAGCAAACCCAGGCTGACTCTCCCTTGGCCATCTATTCATACTTTGTGGTAGTTTGATTAAACAAGCAAAACTGAACAAATCCTAAGCCCAACTTTTCAACTTAGACCACCAAAGTTGAGAATTTCCCCAACGCCAGTGGCAATATTTCCAACCAATCTGCCTTCGATCCCCCCTCCCACATATCCCCGTGGTTGATGACGGAGTTTCCCCTATATGCCACTGCTAGATGCATAATCTGTTTTATATCAGTTTTGCTGCATTTTTACATTAGAATGGTTCGGCTCAACATGATATTTAGAAGTTTAATATTCAGATGTTTGATGGATCCTGGTCGGATACCCGGTGCTTGGGATAAATTTCTAAAAACAATGTTGCTGAAACTTTATTCAAAAATACAGCGAAACCAATACAACTTTTATTCAATCATATGTATGTTGAGCTTGACTGTGTGTGTATCAGGGATTTGTCCACCGATAAGTTGTAGAGCATGTTCAGTAGTATTCGGGATGTGGGCTCCCTGTGTAGTCTGTGTGTCGAGTGAGTCGAGAGAAGATAATCCCCAACTAAGCATGTATACAATTTGTCTGCGCATGTCTGTGTTTTGGGCTTGAAATCATTTGCATATCGAATGCAAGAAATTTTATATTGACACGGAATATTTGGCTGGCTATCTCGTTCTTCAAAATTATGTTCAACTACCGAAATACTAAGACAACTGAAACATGAGCAGTCTACCTACCGCTAGTGCGCTGTGGATAACTGAAGGCACTCCAGATGGGAAAATATCGCGCGTCAAAGTCAGTAGAAAGTTGTGAGAAGAACCAGAACTCCGCACTTTCGAGTAATATTGTGGGCGCTAAATTCATATGTAAGGTATGTTAAGCAGTGGAAGCCATTAACAACAAGTTACTGTGTACATTAGACCCGATAAGGGTATTTTGGACTCCATCGATCGTTTAATAATTAGCCATGTTTACTGGAATGTCGTACTTTTTCGCTCAAAATTCTTGCAATTCACTTTCAAAATTTTACATCTTAGATTGCGCCCCCCAGCAAATTTATTTAGTAATTCGCTTTTTCCACGTTTCTTTCTTGCAAAACTGAGCTTTTTTAGTCCAAACTCGTGGTCCCTACATGTGATCTAAAGCATTTTTGTGGACGTGTTTCCAAGCACGTTGTTTGCATGCAAATTTCAGTGATGAATTTATTGCTCTTTTATAAAGTATATAAAGCGCTGCTTCATACGGTACAGAGCTTTACCTTAACCTTTTAACTGTATGCCTCACCATGTATAAAAATAGGTCATTAACTTGTATATATATATAGTATGTTAAGGCCTGGTTCAAGACGCCATTACTGAAAATCACATTTATTTTTATTATTCTCTAGAATTCTTTGCTATGGCTTTCATATTTACTCATAAAGTTATATTCAGGATATTTGACAATTTAGTTCTAAAAATAGCAGCATTTAGTGGTCACGTGACCTCCGGCCTTGAAAAGTACTTTCTTTAAAATGCGGTCGCGAGTTTAATTTATGCTGAAATAATTTTTATGTTGCAGAGCTAAGGACAACTGTTGAAAAAAGATAGCGCTTTTGAAACCTGCCCCATAGTTATAGTTTTGAAGAAAATTGAGAAAATGTATCCTGGAAAAATGGTCACGTGACCCGTTTTCGTTAATATCTCTCTTAATAGAAAGAACAGACAAGAACAAACAACGCAGTTACGTAGATAACTATCATTGACATTGTACACATCTATTTGTTTTTACATTTCTTTTAAACTGGCGACCGCATTTTAAATCAAAGTTTTAAAAGCAGTTGTCACGTGATAAATCACGTGGTCACCTTTTTTGGTGTTTTGTGCACTCAAGTGAATCAAGGACATGAGACTCTTTTGTTGTGCAAAGTTTCGTGATCATTGGAAGAAAGGAAGAAGAATTATGATTTTTTTCGTTTTGTATCATATTTGGGCTTGAACCAGGCCTTAACATACTTGAATGTTGCAGATTATAAAATATAGGCTACCGAATTTAGTCAATTTTAACAAGGCTTAAACCCGGCTGTAAACATTGCTTGAAATCACATGGAGGGACCAGGAGTTTCCACCAAGCAAGCTCTGTTTTACAAGAACGAAGCATGGAAAAAGCGTATTATTAAATAATTTTGCTGGGGGGGGGGGGGGGGGGCGCTGTGAAAGATGTGAAATTTTCAGAATGAATTGCAAGAATTTTGCGCGAAAAAGTACGAGATTCCAGTAAACATGGCTAATTATTCAACAATCAATGAAGTCCAGAGTACTCTTATTGGATCCAATTCACACAGTACCATGTTGGTAATGACATCCATTACTAAATTTACCTTATACATGAATTCAACGCCAACATTATAACTCGAAAGTGCGGAGTTCTAGTCCTTCTCACAACTTTCTACTGACTTTGACGCGTGATATTTTCCCATCTGGGGTGCCTTCGATCTGGATAGTTATCCACAGCGCACTAGCGGTAGGTAGACTGCTCGTGTTTTAGTTTTCTCAGTATTTCGGTAGTTGAACATAATTTTGAAGAACGAGATAGCCAGCCAAATGTTCCGTGTCAATATAAAATTTCTTGCATTCGATATGCAAATGAATTTTAAGCCCAAAACACAGACATGCGCAGACAAATTGTATACATGCTCCCTAACTAGGTATTTCATAGATGTACATTATAATAGACTCTGTTGGGCTGCATTAGCTTGCATTGGTGTATTCATAACAGATTCTTTGTTCGACAACATACTAGTCCACCATAATGTATTATATATGAAGTACCTATTAAATCTTACTACATACCCAAACAGAAGGAACCACTGTTACAGCAGACCGGATTGCCATTAGCTATAAAGAAAACATGTTGACCTACAAGTACAAAACATGAACGAAAAAGTTGAATTTTTTGTTTGTTCGATACAATCATGTTTTTCTAGCTGAAATCGAAAAACTAAAGAATTTAAGGTGGCCCGTACCTATTGATTTGTTTGTTGGGCATGAATTTCAATCGCGTCCTTTTACATCTAAACCTTGTCCGATTTCTGAGAAATTTGCAGCCATTTGTTTACAAGCCTTGAAATTTGTACCGGTAATTATTTTTCTGCGAATGAGATCAAGTAATTCGAGATATCAGACGATTTTTAAAAATGGCTTTTTGAGAAAAATTGGTCATAAATCCAAATTTCCAAGGTGAAATTTTTTTCTATTTCGTCAATCAAGTATAAAGGCATAGAGGACTACATACAACATGTATCGTGCCAATTGGTGCCTTAGAAGTTGCGATACAAAATTTGTGCTGCCTGTTACGACCCAAAATTATGTAGTCAAAACTACCGCCAAAATCTCAACAAAATTTCAAAAACAGCGAGAACTATATCTGCTGTAAGAAAGACAAATACCTATTGTAACTTGTGAACAAAATTTGGAGAGATGAGAAGCTAAACGCCAATGTTATCCTCAAGCAAACTTGGGGAGTAATTTTTGTGACCACGAGGCGAGCGTTGCGAATTTGTATTACTTCGACTTCTACAAATTCTGTCGAATTGTTTCGTGAAATTTTTTCGGTATGGGATAGAACAAGATGTTAACATACCTGTTGCCAAGTGTCGTTGTGTTTGCTGCACTAGGTATAATTCAGTAAGCTTCAAAAGTAAGCAACTTCATCAAGTCGACGTTTGAGCTGCCAAGGTAAAACCCTCACGGTTTGTTAATTTATTCAAAACGACACCTTACTATCTGTTGCAAAATTCCGCACGGGATCCAGACTATTGGGAATAAAGACAGTAGTTCTCTGAATACAATTGCTTCTGAGTCTAAATCCCGTGTGGAATTTTGCAACAGATAGTAAGGTGTTGTTTTGAATAAATTAACAAACCATGAGGGCTTTACCTTGGCAGCTCAAACGTCGACTCGATGCAGTTGCTTACTTTTGAAGCTTACTGAATTATACCTAGTGCAGCAAACACAACGACACTTGGCAGAAGGTATGTTAACATTTTGTTCTATCCCATACCGAGAAAATTTCACGAAACAATTCGACAGAATTTGTAGAAGTTAAAGTAATACAAATTCGCAACGCTCGCCTCGTGGTCACAAAAATTACTCCCCAAGTTTGCTTGAGGATAAACATTGGCGTTTAGCTTCTCATCTCTCCAAATTTTGTTTACAAGTTACAATAGGTATTTGTCTTTCTTACAGCAGATATAGTTCTCGCTGTTTGTGAAATTTTGTTGAGATTTTGGCGGTAGTTTTGACTACATAATTTTGCGTCGTATAACAGGCAGCACAAATTTTGCCGGTATCGCAACTTCTAAGGCACCAATTGGCACGATACATGTTGTATGTAGTCCTCTATGCCTTTATACTTGATTGACGAAATAGAAAAAAATTTCACCTTGGAAATTTGGATTTGTGACCAATTTTTCTCAAAAAGCCATTTTTAAAAATCGTCTGATATCTCGAATTACTTAATTGATCTCATTCGCAGAAAAATAATTACCGGTACAAATTTCAAGGCTTGTAGACAAATGGCTGCAAATTTCTCAGAAATCGGACAAGGTTTAGATGTAAAAGGACGCGATTGAAATTCATGCCCAACAAACAAATCAATAGGTACGGGCCACCATAAGTATTGAGAATTAAATAAACGGATTTGTTAAGGTAATTCCGTAGAAATGAAACCAAAGTACGGAATTACCTTTAAAATATTTTTGGATATAAAAACAAGTACGGCATTGTCATGAGAATATAAGAAAACCTATTTTTACCTGCTGGACAACATGCTAGGACAAAAAAGTCCCCAGTGTCTGGACTGGACCTTGCCGATCTCATAACTGCTACTTCCCCTCGTTTTCCCGGACACTATATAAAACGGTTGAAAAAAGAGTAAAAATACTTAGAAAGCTGGCATATTTCGTACAAGCATAATAAAGCTGATAACTGCCTACAGATACCTATAGAGCGCTATTGATCGCTGGTATATGCGCCGATAGCTAGAATTATCTGAATGTAGGCTCTCAACCTATGAGAATTGACCATGTGAATACAATGTAAAATAATTATTTTTTCAAAAGACCCAATCACAAAGTCATGAATATTGGAATTTTTCAAAACCTTGTTACTTCAGTAGTACTTTAAGCCGGGAGGCAGCAATGGTCACGTGGTCAGAGCCTTGCTTGTGATTGACCTACAGGTTTGCCTCCTTGCTAGTTGGGATTCTTAACTACTTTATGTCCTGGTCTTTATTCATGAATAGTGGTCAACCATCATCTGCAAGTACAGTCTTGGAAAAAACTCTCGAGAGAATTTCACATGTTCCTACCACTACTACTTTAGATCTAGAGCCATCCTTTTCTCCCCCATCCCCGATCATATCATTGTTGTTGTTCCCTCAAATACAATGCAACCCTGGTGTAATGACAAGATTGCAATCATCCTGAAAAACTGTGCAAATTCATTATCTCCATCTTTGTCTGCCTTTATTAATACCTCCCTAAAATCTGACTTAGTCTTTTTCTTTAAGTGCAAAACTGGCTTATATGCTATCGATTTATCTAAGTATGTTACTTTCTGTACTGGTACTACAAGACGTGGTTCCTTTGGGTTATACCTTAACGCATAATTGCATTCCAAGAACGTCTAGTTTTAGAGATACTTATTTCATACGTATAGTTAATATCTGGAATGGTTTGCCCAATAACATTAAGGGTATTACTTCTCTTAGCACTTTTAAAAGTAAACTTAAGGCCTTCTTTTTTGACAGATTGAGGTTAGTCTTTGACCAAGACAACATTAGATCTTACAAGATTATTTGCCCAAAAAGTCGTAGGATAAGTCCGTTAACTTTGTGCTCGTGCTTAATAGTATTTTTTTCTTCCTGTGTTATTTTCAACTCTGATTATATTATTTTCGCTTATACTGGGTTAATCGGGGTGGTTAGGTATACATATATATATATAGATTCTCATCGGGGTTGGGGCGGGTGGCTAAACCTATGTAGGGGACTACGTGTCCTATTGTTTTGTCCGCCTAGTGTAACTAACTTGTAAGTTTGTTAGCTGAATCTGTAAATACGATTAGAGAAGGGCGAGAGAGGGTTAACAATGTATTCAATCTTTTGAATAAGAACATTGAGCTGTCAGTAGAATCTAAGCCAAAAACTGCATTTTCTCAACTAGTTTTGTGCAGGAATGTAAATCGGTTTTAATGATGTTGAAAAAAGCACTGTTTTACTTACAGTAAACTTGTAATGAACCTCTCTTGCATCGGCAACGAAGCCCTATTGAAAAATGCAAACAGTTAACTAAATATTAACCAAATGGTGTTTTCATCGACTAGTTGTTTAGAAATTTCATCTATAGTTTCCAGTGGAACTCATCACACTTCATCACCACCGCCACGTGCACGATCATTTTCATCATCATAGATGGTCATCATCATCATCATCATATTCTTGGGTTGCACTGACGTCATCATAAAAATTTTCCGGTTTAATATATAGAATATTTTTGAATAAAATGTCTTGCATCAAAAAAGCAGTTGAAGATTTGTATCTATACGAAATTTTTAGTCATAAGAATATTTTGATAACGAGATACGAGCGATCACATATCTTCATTGTTTGGTGTGAAATGTATGAGTCCGCCATCTTGGTGCACAACCTTTGTACACCAACATAGCGGACAGTAACACGAAGGACCAAAATCATGCACGTTAATATCGCGATAATTCGTTTTCTATGCAAATATTCATCATAACAAACTTATTTATCACTAACAAAGTTAAAGTCGTACGATTTGAATCGCATTTGCCTATATTTCTGCGTCTTTACGATATACGTGACAGTGTTGCGTGACAGAAATTGACTCGCAATAAATCGAAAACCGTTCATCGAAATAACTCATGATCAGTTTTTTGTGTGAGGACTTTTCTTAATGATATATATAAAATATCTAGAAAACAGTTTCATGTGATGAATAGTTTAGATTTTAGCTTTTTGATGACGTCACATCAAACCCAAGAATATGGTCACCAGAAGGTCATTCAAAAGTACAAATTTACTTATTTTGTTATCGGAGAACTACATTTGCCTCATGAACACTGATGGCCGGCATGGAGGTTGCTCCCTAAAATAAAATATACTTAAATATGATTACTTTACGCTTACCAAGACAAACAGCAACAGAAAAGCCAATCCAATTCTTAGCATGTTGAATTTTCTCTTCACTCTAGAAATGCCTGCATGTGAAAATAACAAATAAACCCTTTGCAACTTTGATAATATACTCAGATTGAATTCAGCTTATTAATTGAATTGATTAGAGTTATTCCGTGTTAGACGCTTTTGATACCGTTGAGATGCAAATAGAGCGAGTTCGTATAACCCATGTTTTAAATGCTAATGAGTTCTGCTTGTATGCTAATGTGGGCACTGAGCCATTTAATGAAAGAAACACAGGTATAACAGAGCCGTAGCAAGAGGAGGGGCAATGGGGGCGCTCGCCCCCCAATAATTTTTCAACGGTTTTTCGATTTTTGAATTTTTAAATTTATAATTTAAAATTTTAAATGAATACAATATTCAGTTGTCGTATATATAACACATTGCTACAGAATTTAGTGTAAAAAGTGCACTGTTACAGTTCTAAGCTGACATGTATCGAGCGAGCCGCCAATTCTTAGGTATCTTTGAAATGTACACTCCAAAACTAAGTATGCGCTGAGCGGCTCGCGCTTCGCGCTCGCAATTAATATTCCATATCAACTACATGGTTAAAAAGTGGTACTATATTCGGAAAATCTAAAGACGGTACGTACATTGCTTTTAAAATACAACTGAGCTCTTGACGACTAACTACATCACGTTTCATTCTCCACAAAAAAAGTTGAAAAAATTCAATTTTGTAAAAAATGGCCATTTTTTTGCCAAGTGGCTTGCACTTTGTGCTCAATATGTAGCTATATATAACACTGGCCCAAGAGAAACATCCCAAAACAACTTAGAAACGGTGGTTGAGAACTCCTTTTCTGCCGAAATTCGTGCCGAGCGGCTCGCGCTTCGCGCTCGCTATAGCTAAATATTGTATTCTACCACATCACCTACAAACTATGAATACGATTTGAACCTCAAAAAACATACAAGTTTGACTACCATTGAAACGAAGGGGATCACATGTACACCCCCAGGCTCACTAATTAGAGGAGTCATGTGCACGCTAGGACCCTACGGATACGCCCATACATAAAGCATCACGTGGTGCAAATTTACTTTTGTCTTTCGTTCACTATAATGTGACTTGAAATCCCGAGAGCCCCCCCCCCCCCCCCCCCCAATAATCTAGACCTCGCTACGGTCCTGTATAATTAAGGCTAGTTTTCTCTAGTGACATAAGCATAAGCAACATACGCAGACTCAGTGAGGCAGTGCTCATTAACAGTGCTTGTCTTTTCTAACACCTATGTGATAAGTGCAATACTGAGTTTTGCGTATGTTGCTTATGCTTATGCTAATGTCGCTAGTGAAAACCAGGCTTTACTTTACTTGCGAGATAAATCCTATTTTCAATAAATTACACTTTTTTGACCAAGGTGTTCTTTAATTCAGTCATCTAACACCTATAAAATAACATACATATGGAAAGGCGCAGTTACACGCTGAAACTTTCCTGTGAAACTTGCCTCAATCGCCGTTGCGAGACAAGTTTCACAACGCCTTGCACCGTGTAACATGGTCAATAGACCGTTTTGCCGTAACACTATTTTCCAACTTCGTGCATCTTGAAACAAAGAACTGCAGCGTGGAATGTGCGGAATGAGAACTTCTTTTGTTTGAAGTGAAACTCCCCTTTGTCTTCCAATCAAGAACGCATGTTAATAAGGCTCCGAGCAACAGAAGTTGGAGCCATATTTATGTCTTCTTCATTGGAAGACAAAGCGAAGTTTTATTTCAAACAAAAGAAGTTCACATTCCGCACATTCTACGATGTAGTTCCTGGTTTCAAGATGTACGAAGTTGGAAAATAGTGTTACGGCAAAAAGGTCTAATAATTAGCGAAAACTTTCCCTGGTTCGGTTTCACGAGATGGTTTCACGAAAAGTAGAACAACTTTCTACTCCTGCAACACAAACAAGTGTGTCGCAAACAAGTTTCAGAACGAAATTTCAGCGTGTTACACCCTTTATGAAAATCGTCTCGCATCGGCGATCGAGACAAGTTTCAGATAAAAGTTTCAGGGTGTATTAAACAGCGCCTTAACTTGCTGGCAGATGCTCGTTGTTGTTTCTATTTCAGTTTCCTTTGTCAATCAGTTTTCGCTGTATCGTAATTTGCTGTGTTGTTATGGTACGAACCGGTCCCGCATCGGTCGTTTCAACTGTTACCAACAAAACCGACAGCTATCAGCCAAAACAAAAGCAGGCGGGAAAATAGCGAAAAGACACACAGCAAAAGAGCGAGAAGGTTAAGGAATTAAAGAACACCTTTGTCAAAAAAGTGTAATTTGTTGAGAATAGGATTTATCTCGCGCGTAAAATAGTTATACTTGTGTTTCTTTCATGAAATGGCTTAGTGCCCACATTAGCATATAAGCAGAACTCATTAGCATTTAAAACATGGGTTATACGAACTCGCTCTAATGTGCAAATGTTATCCTTGGGCATGCAAATTACGAATACTGGCATGTCCTGTGAAATCTTTTGTTGAAAAGAATCATTCAAGCAAAGATTAACTTTTGAAACCGATGGAATTTTGCTCCTTTTTAAACAATGGATAGAGTTGCAAATAATGGAAACATTTCGAAATGAGAATGAGAAAGTGCGACAGAGACGAGAAATATTTGGTAGCACATAAGAAAGTGACAGTGTACTACAGTGTACCACTAAAGAACAGTTAGTCACGTGTCGTGAGGTTATCAGTTTTTTCATTTATTTCATTTATTACAATCTACCTAACGTTTTCTTACTCTGTCCAGCTAGAATAACACTCTTTCGCAGGCTTTCCTTTCTAGAAACTACAACGCCTTTTCATCTTTTGTTTATTATTTCACTCATCTTTATAGCAAAAAGCTAGAAAGCTTACGATTCCTTCGATTACCTTTTTTTTACTTCAGTATCAGCGTTTTCACCAAGGTGTTTCTTAATCCTACATATTTCATGGCCATTGAAGCATTGTAAGAGATCCAAAATAAATTATAAAAACGTACATTTTTAGGCCGCTTAAGCATCTCCCATTGCCCACTATATTTTTTTATGAATAATGAATTGGAAATTACAAGTTTAGGAAAAAACTGGACAACGGAGATGCTTGACGACCAAAACAACGTTAACCCGAAGTAAGCGGGTTTTTAATTTCTATGGAAGCGTTTTCGAATAAAACAAGCTTGAACTTTTACGCATCAAAAAAGTAAACAATTCCAAGCATTCAGTTTACTTGGCCGAAAACCTTACTTTTAGGACTCAGAAAAAGCTTTTTTTTTCTTTTTGAGCTCATACTGTCGACACATTCAATGACTGTTCTTTTGGAAAAATAGAACAAAATTGCGTCGCACGATTTTGAGAAATGTGAATTTAGGTCAAGTTGATAGAGGTGCGCCTTTTTATCTTTTAATTGTTTATCATTTCACTCCTCTTTATAAAAAGCTAGAAAACTTAAGATTCCCTCGATTAATTTTTTTCTAACTTCAATAGCAGCGTTTTGACCAAGTTGTTTCTTAATCCTGCACATTTCATGGCTATTGAAGCATTGTAAGATATCCAAAATAAATTATAAAATCGTAAATTTTTAGGCCGCTTACTTCGGGTTAACGTTGTTTTGGTCGTCAAGCATCTCCGTTGTCCAGTTTTTTCCTAAGCTTGTAAATTCCAATTCATTATTCATAAAAAATCAGTGGGCAATGGAGATGCTTGAGCGGCCTAAAAATGTACGTTTTTATAATCTATTTTGGATATCTTACAATGCTTCAATGGCCATGAAATATGTAGGATTAAGAAACAACTTGGTGAAAACGCTGATACTGAAGTAAAAAAAAGGTAATCGAAGGAATCGTAAGCTTTCTAGCTTTTTGCTATAAAGATGAGTGAAATAATAAACAAAAGATGAAAAGGCGTTGTAGTTTCTAGAAAGGAAAGCCTGCGAAAGAGTGTTATTCTAGCTGGACAGAGTAAGAAAACGTTAGGTAGATTGTAATAAATGAAATAAATGAAAAAACTGATAACCTCACGACACGTGATTAACTGTTCTTTAGTGGTACACTGTAGTACACTGTCACTTTCTTATGTGCTACCAAATATTTCTCGTCTCTGTCGCACTTTCTCATTCTCATTTCGAAATGTTTCCATTATTCGCAACTCTATCCATTGTTTAAAAAGGAGCAAAATTCCATCGGTTTCAAAAGTTAATCTTTGCTTGAATGATTCTTTTCAACAAAAGATTTCACAGGACATGCCAGTATTCGTAATTTGCATGCCCAAGGATAATATTTGCACATTTGCATCTCAACGGTATCAAAAGCGTCTAACACGGAATAGCTCTAATGAACTGATTATCATTAGACTCATTACATTCGTTCTGCACCATTGCACCACTGAATAAGACAAAAGCCTATAAATTAAAGTAAAGTAAAGCAACTATATTTTAGGCTCGTAACATGGTATATGGGATCAGGGATCAAGCTCCAAAATATGGCCAGGATCAGGGATCAGAGGCCAGGGCTCAGGGATCAAATGGGTGGGATCGAGGATCAGGGACATTGGGTCAGGATCAGGGATCAGCTCAGTTTTCTGCACCAAGGATCAGGGATCAAAAATTTCTCAAATATATGGGCTCAGGAATCAAAACTGATTTCCGTAAAAACCCGGGAGCAGTGAGACGAAAATACACCATGTTACGAGCCTGATATTTTACGTCGATAACTCGTGACAGTCATTTGACTAACCGATAAACTTGAGGTTTAGTCAGCTGTTTAAACAGCAAATACGATGACATATTCACAAAATAAAGAACTATCATGCCTTGGTATTATTTGAAACCAAAAATATTGCAACTTTTCCTTGGAAAATTATTGTTATAAAAGTAATTTAGTAAAGCACCCGCGGTTTTAAATTTCTTCAAAGTTAAATAATTGCTCCGTTTTTACTCAAAATCGGCTTTTCGAATTTCTTTAAACGCTCTCACATTGTAGACAAACATTTGATTTACAAAGTCTCATAAATCGTTTTTCTCGTCGAGGTCTGGATTTGGAGAAAATTGGTAAAATTTAAAATCCAGTATATTATAACAGTTTCGATGTTAAAAAAGCTCCGATTTCAACCAAACTAGTATCATTATAAAATTCGGTCCATTTGTAGCAGGTGTGCGTAAAAAGTTTGGTCAACTTAATTCTGTAACGCGATTAACAGCGGCTTCAATTCGACTACCCGCGCACTGGCGAAACTGGGTCGAGCCACCTTAAGTCCCAATCATGGATCTTAAAAATTGATAAAAAAGCGCTCCTTAAGGTAGTACCGGATCTTCCCAAATCTTCAATGAATTTTTTTTTAAATTCTGTCATTTGAAGTTTATTGTTAGGGTATTCAAATAATGAAAAAAAAGAAGGGGGTCCCCGTATTAGTTATGGAGATATAAGGCGTCAAAAAGGAGGGATTTTTCAGTTTTCCGCGCGTTTTTGCCGAAAATCTGATTCCGTCAATAAATTCGAATTACTCGATTGGATTTAACAAAGAAAAACAAAAAACTTCATTAAACGGTAGTTATTGAATCTAGGAGACATACCTTGATAAAAAAATCCATCTAATCTTTTGAAAGTGACGTGAAAATTAAATTCTAGAAGCGAAATTGCTTGCAATTCGGAGGAGTTATATGCGTGTGTAGTTGTAAAAATGTTGAAAATTCATGACAATTTTAACTATGAAATTTTTTTTTTCCGCACAAAATCGAAAGAATACGATATCTAGCTTCAAATGAAAAGAATAAAACAGGGGGTCACCGTATTATTTCAAGAGTTAGAGAAGCAGAAAAGAGAAAAATACGCTGAAAACGAACTCCAAATGTCACCATTTTAGCAATTTTCTCACCGGCTTTTTCGATAAATAATATTAATCAAATTTAAAAATTCGAGGCTGAATACCTACATTATACAGTACACAAGATTTCATAGTTAAAATTTTTCCGGTATTTTGATGACAAAATGCTATTTTTCTCCACTAAAGTTAGAGTTTCTTCACTTTCAATCGTTCGCTTACTAGTGTCCAGACTCCCCACGGTAATACCAATGCTCTCTAATAAAAGTGCGCGCGCTCGAATGCGCGCGGGAGATGCGCAGTAGCAAGTGTCCGGAACTACCTTAAACAAGTCACATATCTCTGTGGCTTAGCTATAGTGGAAAACTTTGTCGAGCGCAACTGCAAGGCATTCTTTTCTATATTCTTTTCTATATTTCTTAAATAAGTGATGTCAAAGTGAAAACGAATTATACAAATTATAAGAAATTGCAATAACAAAAACCTGATAAACTCATACATAGTTCTAATCTGTATATTAGCAAACTTACCTTGTGTTCGGTTTCCACTTGTGCGTTTAGCTGCTACAATCGTAACTGATCTAGGGTGGTAAAGCTACCTCTATTTATAGCCGTATTTCTAGAACAAGTTAGAAACAGGTTTTGGCCTGGTTTTCTCGCATAAAAGGTGCATTTTTAGGCCGCTCAAGCATCTCCATTGCCCACTGATTTTTTATGAATAATGAATTGGAATTTACAAGCTTAGGAAAAAACTGGACAACGGAGATGCTTGACGACCAAAACAACGTTAACCCGAAGTAAGCGGCCTAAAAATTTACGATTTTATAATTTATTTTGGATATCTTACAATGCTTCAATAGCCATGAAATGTGCAGGATTAAGAAACAACTTGGTCAAAACGCTGCTATTGAAGTTAGAAAAAAATTAATCGAGGGAATCTTAAGTTTTCTAGCTTTTTATAAAGAGGAGTGAAATGATAAACAATTAAAAGATAAAAAGGCGCACCTCTATCAACTTGACCTAAATTCACATTTCTCAAAATCGTGCGACGCAATTTTGTTCTATTTTTCCAAAAGAACAGTCATTGAATGTGTCGACAGTATGAGCTCAAAAAGAAAAAAAAGCTTTTTCTGAGTCCTAAAAGTAAGGTTTCGGCCAAGTAAACTGAATGCTTGGAATTGTTTACTTTTTTGATGCGTAAAAGTTCAAGCTTGTTTTATTCGAAAACGCTTCCATAGAAATTAAAAACCCGCTTACTTCGGGTTAACGTTGTTTTGGTCGTCAAGCATCTCCGTTGTCCAGTTTTTTCCTAAACTTGTAATTTCCAATTCATTATTCATAAAAAATATAGTGGGCAATGGGAGATGCTTAAGCGGCCTAAAAATGTACGTTTTTATAATTTATTTTGGATCTCTTACAATGCTTCAATGGCCATGAAATATGTAGGATTAAGAAACACCTTGGTGAAAACGCTGATACTGAAGTTAAAAAAAGGTAATCGAAGGAATCGTAAGCTTTCTAGCTTTTTGCTATAAAGATGAGGTGAAATAATAAACAAAAGATGAAAAGGCGTTGTAGTTTCTAGAAAGGAAAGCCTGCGAAAGAGTGTTATTCTAGCTGGACAGAGTAAGAAAACGTTAGGTAGATTGTAATAAATGAAATAAATGAAAAAACTGATAACCTCACGAAACGTGATTAACTGCTCTTTAGTGGTACACTGTAGTACACTGTCACTTTCTTATGTGTTACCAAATATTTCTCGTCTCTGTCGCACTTTCTCATTCTCATTTCGAAATGTTTCCATTATTCGCAACTCTATCCATTGTTTAAAAAGGAGCAAAATTCCATCGGTTTCAAAAGTTAATATTTGCTTGAATGATTCTTTTCAACAAAAGATTTCACAGGACATGCCAGTATTCGTAATTTGCATGCCCAAGGATAACATTTGCACATTTGCATCTCAACGGTATCAAAAGCGTCTAACACGGAATAACTCTATTCAATGACTGTTCTTTTGGAAAAATAGAACAAAATTGCGTCGCACGATTTTGAGAAATGTGAATTTAGGTCAAGTTGATAGAGGTGCGCCTTTTTATCTTTTAATTGTTTATCATTTCACTCCTCTTTATAAAAAGCTAGAAAACTTAAGATTCCCTCGATTAATTTTTTTCTAACTTCAATAGCAGCGTTTTGACCAAGTTGTTTCTTAATCCTGCACATTTCATGGCTATTGAAGCATTGTAAGATATCCAAAATAAATTATAAAATCGTAAATTTTTAGGCCGCTTACTTCGGGTTAACGTTGTTTTGGTCGTCAAGCATCTCCGTTGTCCAGTTTTTTCCTAAACTTGTAATTTCCAATTCATTATTCATAAAAAATCAGTGGGCAATGGAGATGCTTGAGCGGCCTAAAAATGTACGTTTTTATAATGGGCCTAAGGGCCCATTATACCTGTTTTGAGGGACTTAGGCATGATCGGAATTTTTTGGGATAGGGTGAATTGCTAAATTGCAATTAGATTGAGTACCCCTTTTGGCGTAAACATGCTTAGAAATCAACGAAATTTGCTTTAGATACGAGAAGTAAGGTGATTGCATGCCTTTTCATGGAAAATTCGACTAGAGGAAATGTAAGTGATCGACTTGAATTGCAGTTTAGAACATTCTAAATTCAAATTGGTATGAGCACGTTGATTAATTATTTCAAGACTGATATCGATCTCAGTTCTACTGTCGCCAAATCGTCATATACTATACTAACCTTTTATAATAGGTTCAATCTACAACGATCTACAAAAAGTATTATTAAAAATTTACAGTTTCAATTGTAATTTGCTTTAATAGCCGATTAGTTTTTAGTAGCTCGGAAAACAAAGTGGGCGGCATAATTAGCATTGATGTGTTATTCCGCTTCAAGTCGAGTTGTAAACAAAGGGATAATTAGGACTAAAGCAGGTAGAAATGTGTCTTAACATGGACAAATTAGGGAGAAGTATCAATGTTTTATTACTGGTTTTAGTTTTAACGTTCTGATGTTCCGGACCTCATATTAGGATAACTTAAAATTGAAAGAATAGCATTTTCCCTCACTGTCGGTCACCGCTTTGAAGTTAGTGAGCAACTATATCTGCCGTAATCTTGTGTTGGAATGAAATTGTATATTCTTCATGGCTAGAAAAAAAAAAACCCTGATAATCACTGCTTTGTCGTTTTGGAGTGATATTCAAATACTTTGAAAATAAATGTCTACCCAATATTTCCTGATGAACTGATAAACTCTTGCGGACACGTACCCCGCTATAACGGACATCCCGGTAGTACGACTAGACAAGTATAGCTAAATCCCCTCCTGGCATTGCAGACACCCGCTATATTAACAGCAAAGCTGCTGACTCTTCGTGAGATCGAAAACTTACACTTGAAATTCTTTTTGCATTTTTTAGATAGCAAAAAATATTTGGTACAATCAAATAATTCGAATTACACGCAATTTGCCCATTATACTTGACGCTATTTTCTTGCGTCAAGACTTGTTATAATTTATTTTGGATCTCTTACAATGCTTCAATGGCCATGAAATATGTAGGATTAAGAAACACCTTGGTGAAAACGCTGATACTGAAGTAAAAAAAAGGTAATCGAAGGAATCGTAAGCTTTCTAGCTTTTTGCTATAAAGATGAGGTGAAATAATAAACAAAAGATGAAAAGGCGTTGTAGTTTCTAGAAAGGAAAGCCTGCGAAAGAGTGTTATTCTAGCTGGACAGAGTAAGAAAACGTTAGGTAGATTGTAATAAATGAAATAAATGAAAAAACTGATAACCTCACGAAACGTGATTAACTGCTCTTTAGTGGTACACTGTAGTACACTGTCACTTTCTTATGTGTTACCAAATATTTCTCGTCTCTGTCGCACTTTCTCATTCTCATTTCGAAATGTTTCCATTATTTGCAACTCTATCCATTGTTTAAAAAGGAGCAAAATTCCATCGGTTTCAAAAGTTAATCTTTGCTTGAATGATTCTTTTCAACAAAAGATTTCACAGGACATGCCAGTATTCGTAATTTGCATGCCCAAGGATAATATTTGCACATTTGCATCTCAACGGTATCAAAAGCGTCTAACACGGAATAGCTCTAGTGAGTCAAAACAGACCACAAGTCCCAAACAATTAAAATGTGGACTTAAGTCAAAACAGACCACAAGTCCTAAACAAAAGAACTTAAGTTTTTATACATATTTTATATATTATAAGTAATTTAAGGCCGTTAAAATAGCACCACGATAACTGCGGTACAACAGATACTGGCCTTTAGCATTAAGGTGGACTCCATCCCTCAAGTAGAATTTTTGATCAGGTCTTGTAAAAGCCTTGTGCCGCCAACAAAAGATGCCTTCTAAAGGGTCGAGCACAACTTGTAGATATTGCTGAAGGATCTTTGCGCGATTCGAAAATAGCAAGGGGTGTGGCGAGGACATGAATGTAGGACTCAGTAGTCGACAAGTGTTGTTTGTAATCAGGGTTTATTTACTTTTAATAAAAGAATTTATTGAACAGTGGTGTATTCCTTACAACCTTCTCCTAAAGCATGCAACATATTTAACTCTAAGTTTTTGAAATCTAGAGTTAGACGAATATTCGATAAAAGCTCACACCAAGATTTATATTCTTGATTACTGTCCTTGCTATGTAGTTCTTCTTTACTATACCAAAATAATGGAGTTGGAAAAAGGAAGCCATATGCTTCCATGATATAAGTATATAACAACCTAGCCATTCTTCCATTACCATCACCGAACGGATGTACTTGTAGAAATATATAGACAAACCATGACGTTAAGTGAATTAGACTTTCAAGAGGTTTCACTTTATCAGTTCTACTTTCACGCTCAATGGCGTCCAATCGACGATTAAATTCGTCGATCAATAATTGCATGGTTTGTTCAATGTCATTGCAGGTGACATAATAGTGTATCGTTCCTTGAATTCGGTGAATCGTTCTTTCCCACTGTATTGTCCCACAGTACATAAATGACTAGTTTTCTCTAGTGACATAAGCATAAGCAACATACGCAGACTCAGTGAGGCAGTGCTCATTAACAGTGCTTGTCTTTTCTAACACCTATGTGATAAGTGCAATACTGAGTTTTGCGTATGTTGCTTATGCTTATGCTAATGTCGCTAGTGAAAACCAGGCTTTACTTTACTTGCGAGATAAATCCCATTTTCAATAAATTACACTTTTTTGACCAAGGTGTTCTTTAATTCAGTCATCTAACACCTATAAAATAACATACATATGGAAAGGCGCAGTTACACGCTGAAACTTTCCTGTGAAACTTGCCTCAATCGCCGTTGCGAGACAAGTTTCACAACGCCTTGCACCGTGTAACATGGTCAATAGACCGTGCAGCGTGGAATGTGCGGAATGAGAACTTCTTTTGTTTGAAGTGAAACTCCCCTTTGTCTTCCAATCAAGAACGCATGTTAATAAGGCTCCGAGCAACAGAAGTTGGAGCCATATTTATGTCTTCTTCATTGGAAGACAAAGCGAAGTTTTATTTCAAACAAAAGAAGTTCACATTCCGCACATTCTACGATGTAGTTCCTGGTTTCAAGATGTACGAAGTTGGAAAATAGTGTTACGGCAAAAAGGTCTAATAATTAGCGAAAACTTTCCCTGGTTCGGTTTCACGAGATGGTTTCACGAAAAGTAGAACTTTCTACTCTTGCAACACAAACGTGTGTCGCAAACAAGTTTCAGAACGAAATTTCAGCGTGTTACACCCTTTATGAAAATCGTCTCGCATCGGCGATCGAGACAAGTTTCAGATAAAAGTTTCAGGGTGTATTAAACAGCGCCTTAACTTGCTAGCAGATGCTCGTTGTTGTTTCTATTTCAGTTTCCTTTGTCAATCAGTTTTCGCTGTATCGTAATTTGCTGTGTTGTTATGGTCCGAACCGGTCCCGCATCGGTCGTTTCAACTGTTACCAACAAAACCGACAGCTATCAGCCAAAACAAAAGCAAGCGGGAAAATAGCGAAAAGACACACAGCAAAAGAGCGAGAAGGTTAAGGAATTAAAGAACACCTTTGTCAAAAAAGTGTAATTTGTTGAGAATAGGATTTATCTCGCGCGTAAAATAGTTATACTTGTGTTTCTTTCATGAAATGGCTTAGTGCCCACATTAGCATATAAGCAGAACTCATTAGCATTTAAAACATGGGTTATACGAACTCGCTCTAATGTGCAAATGTTATATATCCTTTGGCATGCAAATTACGAATACTGGCATGTCCTGTGAAATCTTTTGTTGAAAAGAATCATTCAAGCAAAGATTAACTTTTGAAACCGATGGAATTTTGCTCCTTTTTAAACAATGGATAGAGTTGCAAATAATGGAAACATTTCGAAATGAGAATGAGAAAGTGCGACAGAGACGAGAAATATTTGGTAACACATAAGAAAGTGACAGTGTACTACAGTGTACCACTAAAGAACAGTTAATCACGTGTCGTGAGGTTATCAGTTTTTTCATTTATTTCATTTATTACAATTTACCTAACGTTTTTTTGTTACTCTGTCCAGCTAGAATAACACTCTTTCGCAGGCTTTCCTTTCTAGAAACTACAACGCCTTTTCATCTTTTGTTTATTATTTCACTCATCTTTATAAAAAGCTAGAAAGCTTACGATTCCTTCGATTACCTTTTTTTAACTTCAGTATCAGCGTTTTCACCAAGGTGTTTCTTAATCCTACATATTTCATGGCCATTGAAGCATTGTAAGAGATCCAAAATAAATTATAAAAACGTACATTTTTAGGCCGCTTAAGCATCTAAGTGAATACCTTTGTTTTGGTCATTCAAAGCGCGCGGATTTGTAGATGTAATCATAGTTAATGTAATGTCACAGAAACTTGGAATCAGAGCAGAGTAATTTAAGGACTCAATAGATATTAATAAAAAACAAATCAAATTAATTTCAAATGTAAAATATTGCACTGAAATACGTTCAGTAACAATTGTGTGTACCGCTTTTCAACGCGCTTATCCGAATCAATTTTATCTAACGTTTTTGAACAAATTATTAAAATTTGTACATTAGCTTGTAAAACGTGTTGTCTTTTTTATAAAATCAATTCTTCGAAAATAGAATGACCACGTTACGATCACCTACTACAGGCTGGTATTATCGCTGACACTATTAGTGCCACCCGTAAATTGGAAACCTATGCTTACTGTTCATTGAATTATTGCCGCGGTTGAACGCCCGCAACCCAAATCATGCAAACTTTTTTACAACTATTTTGTTTGCGAGTTGCGTTCACGTTAATGATAGACCATTTCGAATAAACGATTGTATGAAGGTGCACTTGATTGAGCGTCTCTATGGGTAAATTTCATTATCATATGTCTCTAATACGCCATTGATTGTCATACTATGCAATTGATTTTCTATTAGTGTTTTTTTTTTTTTTTTTTCACGTTCAAGCAGTGAACGAGAAAAACTCCTGAGTTGAAGAATAGCTGTTATACAAAACTAAAATCATTTCTGTCAGAAAGTTTACATTGTTTGAAAGAAGTTTTGGCAGATGAAAGTTGAATCAAAATGTTAATCCAAAACGAAAATTTGGATCGAAAATGAGGTTTAGGCCTTCATTTGCTATATGTTTTCTTTATATTCAGCTTGAAAAAGCTTAATCCCAACACAACTCAAGAAAAATTAAGTCTTTGTACAATTCAAAAATCTGTTTTAAACAGATATTTTATCTTGGTACATCAGTTTCTAACCGGTAGAAAAAGGAATTTGAGTGTTAATACAGAACGAAAATTTGGATTAAAACTCGCACAAAGGTCTAGTTTTTGGCGCTTTTCGTCATTACTTTTGCTCGTCATTGAAAAAATCTCCTCTTAATGATTAACCATTGCGCGAAATTGAAAGTATACACCTATTTCAAAAAAGGTTGTCACCGCTAAGAGCGATAGGCGATAGGTAATAGGTCATTCCAAGACCCCAAAGCACTATTGATTTCTTAATTAAGCCATCCTAAATCTTTCTTTACACTCTTCCATCAAATATTTGGCTATTCATATGTAAATCAATGAGAAATAAATAGTGCTTTGCGGTCTTGGAATGACCTATTACCTATCGCCTATCGCTCTTAGCGGTGACAACCTTTTTTGAAATAGGTGTATTTGTCATCTTTGATTGTCCAAAGGTGCAATTGTTCATCCATTGATGCTATTGAATATTTATACATATGCAAATAGCCTTATTGAAAGTTCGTTCGCGTTAATGAAGTTCATGGAAGTGCTAATGAATATGAATATCCAATCTATGAAAAATATATAACAAATAAGTTTGACATCCATTTCTGACATTTATAGAACTCAAACATTCATTTTGGTGATTGAAAATAAAGGAACGAAATATCAAGGAAAGTTCAAGAACATTATATAGAGAGAGAACGGTATAGAGAGATTTAAATCAGAAAAGATTAGATTTCCCTCGCATTTCTTTTCGTCTGAAGAAAGAAAATGTCACTCAGTGTGGAAAAGAAAAATGATAAGAAATATAAAAAGTGCATTCGGAATTGAAGTTATATTAAACGTAAAGGTGTTATATAGTGACGCTCTATTGCCCACAGTACGTATGCTAATTAGCTGCTTTACCAGTAGAGAGTAGAGATATAAAGGTTCAAACGCTAGGGCGAGGGTTTGCATTGGTCTTGAATTTCAATGCAAACCCGAGCCCGTGCGTTTGAAGTGGTTTAAAAACTAACCAAACCCTATTTTTATTGTTTCAATGCAAAAATTTTGGAAGTAAGAACTCAAATCATCGGATTTAAGTTATAGTATCAAATCTGAGTTATATCGAGTGATTTATATTTGCATGAAATTAACGTCGAACAATAGCTAAAATACAATACAATACAATACAATACAATACAATACAATACAATACAATACAATACAATACAATACAATACAATACAATACAATACGTTTCTTAGTAATTCCCAGAGGGGATTTTGAATACTAATTTACAAAATGTGTGTTGAGATAAAGCTTCTTAAAATTCCGTCATGGTTAGCCGGGTAAGTGAATGGACTAAGATTCAACGGGTTGAGGGTTCGAGGCTCGGTAGGGTCGATGCGTAAGATATTATTTTCGATTTTTTAAGATCAGAATAGTCAATTCCTTAAATTTTAAGACTTTCTGACTTCTAGTGTGTGTCTAAAATCTCAAATGCAGTGCATTGAAGGTAAAACTTCTCAAATGTGTGTAATTAATATGTGTATGGCATGACTAGTAACTTGGTAAAAAACCTGATGCAGGTCTTGAATTCAAAATTCAAAACCTGTCCCGGGTCTTCCACCGAAATTCAAAACCTACATTAAACAATGGAAATAGGGTGTGGTTAGTATTTAATTCTCATAAAAGCGAGATTTTGACGCATTTGACACAGCTTTTACGCATAACAACAATTTCATTGTACCAAGCAAACAATAACGCGTCTTTTATCTAAAGAAAGTCTATTTTAACTGTTCATCCATTAAACCTGAACAAGATTTATATGCCTAAAGTGCAAACAATAGATAAATGAATTTGTAATTCTGAAAAGATTTAAATATTACAAAAATACATACACTTTTGCTTTCCATGATTTGAAATATTGTACTGTTCGTACTGTATCTGATGCCCATTTCAGATGCCCATTACAAACTTGAAAACATCACATGAAAAACAAACTCACATATATGAAACTCTATGAATTTTTTTTTCACTGACACGAAATTTTCTGTTTAGAATTGGAATTTACAGGGCTTTGATCATCTTATGGTAATGTCAAACATTTTTTTCTTCTGAAACTAAAGATTCATAAAGTGCAAAAAAAAATTATTGACTAACAATCCACTTGTAAACAATCGAGCTGCTTTTTACAACCATTAATTTTCTTTATAGTGGTATGAACATAGCTGCTAGGAAATCCCTTAAGGAGGCTCGAGGCAGTTATCTCCTAGTGTACCTAGCCGCTTTCAAACGACTATAACTTTGACAAGAGTGATCTGATGTGCTGGCCATTTTCACATAATGCTAGACAAGGATCAAAGTTTTCAAAAATGAAAAATTGGTCTGTAGAAGTTTATTCTTTGTGACGTTATCATGACGTCATTGAAATCATTTGGCGCTCATTTTCTCAAAAAATTGACCTAAACTTTCAAAACGGCCTAAATTGGTCGAAAGTATTCATGAAGGCACCTCAAATTGTGCAATTTAAAGAAAATCAATGAGAGCGTTTTCGAGATATTACGCGATGAATATTTTCTTGGCCAAATTTTACAAATTTGAGCGCGTCGACGCAGAGATTCCAAATTCGGGGCTTTCCTTTTTATTTATGATTTTTTTTTGCAGCCAGTATGTATATGTGTACAGAAGCTACCTCCTTGTTAAGTATGAAAAACATTCAGGCTTTCTTTCCAAAGTTATGATTTTTTTAATATCTGCCGCTACATGAGCCAAAGTTGTTGTTAAAAGCACTGGATAGTTGGTAATAACGACATTTAAAAAATCGACGTACGATTCTTTTCTAACTCGAGGCACTAAAAGATGCACGTCTGACAAATGTTGTGTCTTCATTTTATCGGCATTGAAGGGTTTTAAGGCCGCCAAATAAAAATGAGAAAGCATGGCTGTATTCTCGCTCATTGCTGCTCATTGATTATTCATGCTTGATTTCCGTATGATTGCTTCTCCGCTTAATGTTATGGCTGGCTGCACAGCTCACACTTCGGTGAGCAGCGTTACAACAAATCTGCGAATGCTATATATTGACAGTAATTATCGCTGATGTTTCGATAATTTCTTATATTTCATTACAAAATCTGTTTCTTCGCTGCCAT
The DNA here is from genome assembly GCA_029948255.1 of Telmatactis stephensoni. NCBI lineage: Eukaryota > Metazoa > Cnidaria > Anthozoa > Actiniaria > Isophelliidae > Telmatactis > Telmatactis stephensoni. The sequence goes on from JALIZF010001899.1 coordinate 631,381, forward strand.
CTCTGTATACTTTTGAAAACACTCTAAAAAAGGCGATGGCTTTACATGTTCAGGATGTTTTAACGCTGCTTAATTGAGTGTAAACGTGGCCTATGATTGTGTAAACGTGGCCTAACATTTCCTCAATCCAATTCCTAAATTACATTTGTACAAGCAGACCTTCAAAAGATACGCACAGTTAATCGGTTGCAACTGTTACTGTTCAATGTTGCTATGGAAACATAGTTGTAAGGGGATGTCACACTATTAAATAACCTTTCTTGCAATGCCAAAGGCGAGGCTATCAAGTATAAACAATACAGAACTACTGTTCGCATTACGGTACTAAAATCACGTCTCAATGGCAATAAAGCTCCAAGCCGATGTTTGTGCGCTAGGTGGTCAAAGTAGAATTAGACGCTGATGCAACCAGATTCCATTTTACATTTTGTCTCTTCGACCGTACAACAAGATCAAATAACATGTTGAAATTGTACATTTTGTACTATATGTCGTATATGAATAATATTATTGTCACAAATATGTATCACAAATAAACTGCAAGGCGGAAAGGCTTCATGCAGGGGCGTTTTTGAATATTTTTTCTAATCGTAAAACTCTGACAAGATCGAGGTACTTGAATTGACCCAACACAATAACTCAAGACGCGTCCACAAAAAGCCATTAAAGTGTCATAAATCCATTACAGTACTTTTGCTTACAAATTTATATTTGAATATCTTGAAAATTTTGAATAACTTGATTTGATGATGATATTTGAAGAACTTTGATATTGGTTATGATATTGATATCTGAGCCAAACTGACTCGAATGAATTTTGAATGCCAAAACAAGACCTTCTGAACATTTTTAGTCTCATCGTTTTTCATCTTACAACGCAAGGAGGAAATTGCTTACAAATTTCTCATGCATGGCCATATTTATTTCACATATACTAAATTATCATTAACTACTAAAGTCATCGAACTACCCTCAAAAAATATATTTAATGTGGAATAAAGGGAATTATATTGTGTTGTATTATATTTGGTACAGATTCGCTATCAGGATTGTCAAACTTCATGTAATATTTATCAGTGCTTATATATATGTTATGTAAGCACACGTGAGGCTGGCATGGGTAAAAGCAAATGACAAGCATTACCATCGTTTATTGCTTCACAGCACGTGAGCATTCACTTTGACCATGACTTCACACAATCTATCGGCTTTGGATATCCTCGTTGTTACCGTGGCGTTATCCAGAGTTCATAGAAGTCTTGCTAACTCACTACAAAGCTGTTCAAGTCTTGATTTACATGGTTCTCTCCTGACTCAACAAAATACTGCACTCAAAGGCCACGTACGACTATCCCTACCACACGTTAGCATTACCCAGTGTGGTCTTCGTTGTCAAAGACAAGATTGGTGTATTTCCATTAACTTTCAAATCAGTGAAAACACTGGTCAATGTGAGTTGAATGACTATGGAGTTCAAGATGAAGTCATGGCACAAGATTTGGAGGAAAGACCAGGTTTTGTCTACTCTCAACTTAGACCTGTAACTGTAAGTATGCTCAACTAATATTGCTCATTTTTTCACCTTTTAACTTTCACAAAAATATTAATACCGAACTGTATGTTGTTTGTTTCAAAACGGATGGTCACAAAATCATTTCAAGTATACATATCTTTAGCGCTTTTTCTGGTGTTGCACTCGAGAAAAACTAATATTTTCACAATATAGACCAAAAATAGATGTTGTATTGGCTACGAAGACAATTCTACTGAGTCTAGTTTAACCATGGTTGTTTTTTTTCGTGAAGAAAACAAACAAAACAAAAAAAAAAACCACCCAAGACACGGAAAAACGAATTCTTTGCTGCAAAAGGCCACTCGGCCACTAGACATACTGAACTCATTTGCTTTTCCACTCATTAGTTTAGCTTTTTTATATCTTTTACCTTCTTTACCTAAAAACATGATTTTTAGGAATGTTTTTCTGACAAGAGAGCATATATTTATGCTCTCTTGTTTCTGATTAATTAAAGGCTCCTAAAAGCTACTTCCTGTTTTAGCTGTATGACAGTACCTCCTCAAAAACAGCCTGCAGGAATCATAAACAAAACATCTCAGATGTTTTGAAAGTATTAGTGTGTTCCCTTGAAACAACATTACTCTTGACCAATTCTCGATATGCGATGCTTATTCTCATGTGTGTTTTTACGAGCGCAATTTGAAGGAGTTACTTTTGCAGGAGCTGACAGGCGGTCGAAATACCCACTACCGAGAAATCAACATGATTTCCTAAAAATAACATCCACGAAAAAAATGGTGAAAAATGAGGACTTTTTTACTGTGCAAAACAACTAAAATTTGGAAAAAACCGCGCGCTCAGTGATGTAGTAGCGATGGCGTAGGTAGCGTGCGTGTTTACAACAAAAATGGCATTTACAAACACAACCAAATTAAACATTCGACGTTTTAATTTCCCGTTATTCATTTATTTATCTATTATTTCTTTCTTTCTTTCTTTCTTTTTTCATTACACCCGTAATTTTTGATAACTACACATGTTTCAGTAATGCCAATATGAACAACGCTGATAAAATTTTAACGGTTCTTTTCAAAACTAAAATATCTAGTTAATTCCTAGTATTTTTCTGCACTACGTTTCCTTATTTCTGCACTATTTATTATTCTTTAAAAAACATTTCTTGCCCAATGCAATCAGCATAGAGAATTGCTCATATCTATTATTATATACATAAAAAAACTATATTGCTATAATAATAATAATAATAATAATAATAATAATAATAATAATAATAATAATAATAATAATAATAATAATAGTTTAAAAAACGTGTATATGAAAAATTATCAATAAAACTGACCATAATAATAACTTTATTAGACACAGAATTCAAAAAGCTGAACACTTGTTTACATTGAAGTGTGTACAAAATAATTTTTAAATAAAGAAAATATGATATATAAATTAAAATAGAAACTTTCTATTTTCTAAACTTTCACCTTAAACTCATGATGAAAATTTGAACCATAAATCGACTGCAAACTGTATTTGCTCATGTCAGTTTTACAAGATATAGTTAGGCTGTTACTTGGTAACGGACAAAGCACTTCAGGGGATTTCTATATTCTATACAGTTTCTCTAGTTTGCCTATCTCATGAATCAGCTTCAAGAAACGGAAAAGTACGACAACCAGTGTAGTAAAGGTGATAATATTATGAAGCAAAGCTACCGCTTCTTTGACATATTTGAATTTGGCCATTATCTGTGCAATAACCATGACTACGCTGCATATATTTAAGCCGAAAGTTTCAGTTTTTCACGTGCAAAATCCACTTTAGAATCCCACTCAAAAGGAAAATAGATTTTTCAAGCTTGAGGTGCCTCAGAGAAGAATTCAAATGACCAAAGACTGAAATTTTTCATGAAGATGAAGATTTTTTGGAATTGAAAACAACTCAGATTAAACTCAAACAACGCCGCTACTTGTACTATCATATTAAACTACAATTACGTACATTTTTCCTTAAGACATACTTGTATTTAAAAGCCTTGCGTAAAGACAAACGATTAATCATTTTACTTACCTAAAGTGTGTATCTACTCCACTATTCTTTCAAGGGCGGAGGAAAACCACTCTATATGAATTACCTTTGGCAATTTTTACGTTAACTCACTTTTTATTAGAGAGATTAAGAGTCACGTACACGGTACAATAGTACAAAAGTACGCGTTTATTTAGTACTTATATTGAAATTTATTATATGATTGATTCAGTTTTCTTTGTTATTTGTGGGCTTTATATCCCATATTTTCCAATATGAATTCAATGGTTGTATCCAGATGTTGCCCTCCATATGAGGGCTTTATACAGATAACTAAAGGCCATTATACGAGGGCTTTATACAGATAGGATGGTTTGAAATAGATATTAAACTAGTACACATTAGTAGACCCTAATTCCATTGTTGTCTTTTGTTCATATTTTACTATTACACATTAACTGCTAGTATTTATTTCACGGGTTTATGAAAACCACTCTATTGCCCTCGTACAATTGGCAAGTTAAATTTCACTGATTAAATACGCTAAATCATTTTTCAGTGCAGCTTGTTGAGGCTGATGTAGTAGTTACTTTGAGCTCCATTAATCTTTACTAAATGAACTCGTTACAGCAGTGGATGTTGAATGAATGAATGAATGAATGGACGAACGAACGAACGAACGAACGAACGAACGAACGAACGAACGAACGAACGAACGAACGAACGAACGAAAGAATTAATTAATTAATTAACTCTAAAATAACTCCAGAAATTTGAAAATAGGCTGGATTTCTGCAACCAACTGGATTTCTGCAACCACACACACACACACAGTTATAATAAAATTCATTTCGTTTTCTTGTTAATATGCAGTATGGTTGTCATAGCAACGCATGTTACAATGGAGGAACCTGTCAGCTGGACTGTACAAGTACAAAAATAAACTGTGTTTGTCCAAAAGGTTTTCAAGGTGACAGATGTGAAATAGGTATGAACAAGGGGAAATTACAAGGGAGTCTGTCTCGCTCATTTCTGTGTCTTCCACCAATTTTTGAATAAACCCTTTTCAGATATCGATGACTGCTCGCCCAACCCATGTCAAAATGGCGGAACATGTACAAATAAAGTCAACAGCTACTCTTGTACGTGTATGGCGGGATTCAATGGATCAAATTGTGAAAAAAGTAAGTTTATAATAAAAACTCTATTCCAAGAGAAATCCGAGTAAAGAAAAATGAAAATCCTTGCAGATATGGATGACTGCTCGCCCAACCCTTGTCAAAATGGTGGAACATGTACAGATAAAGTCCACAGCTACTCTTGTACATGTATGGCGGGATTCAATGGATCAAATTGTGAAAAAAGTAAGTTAATAATAAAAACTCTATTCCAAGAGAAATCCGAGTAAAGAAAAATGAAAATCCTTGCAGATATCGATGACTGCTCGCCCAACCCATGTCAAAATGGTGCAACATGTACAGATAAAGTCCACAGCTACTCTTGTACGTGTATGGCGGGATTCAATGGATCAAATTGTCAAAATAGTAAGTACATGAACATATCTGTATATCTCGAGCGAAGCTTCTCTTGAGTCTATTTTCCAATAAAATCCTTTTCAGATATCGATGACTGTTCGCCAAACCCATGTCAAAATGGTGGAACATGTACAGATAAAGTTAACGGCTACTCTTGTACATGTATGGCGGGATTCAGGGGATCACAATGTAGAGCTAGTAAGTTAGCAAACGTCTCTTAGTTTATTCAAAGAGAAGCTTGTATTGAGCCAATTTTCAAATAAAAACGTTTTCAGATATCGATGACTGTTCGCCAAACCCTTGTAAAAATGGCGGGACATGTACAGATAAAGTCAACAGCTACTCTTGTACATGTATGGCGGGATTCAATGGATCAAATTGTCAAAATAGTAAGTACATGAACATATCTGTATATCTCGAGCGAAGCTTCTCTTGAGTCTATTTTCCAATAAAATCCTTTTCAGATATCGATGACTGTTCGCCAAACCCATGTCAAAATGGTGGAACATGTACAGATAAAGTTAACGGCTACTCTTGTACATGTATGGCGGGATTCAGGGGATCACAATGTAGAGCTAGTAAGTTAGCAAACGTCTCTTAGTTTATTCAAAGAGAAGCTTGTATTGAGCCAATTTTCAAATAAAAACGTTTTCAGATATCGATGACTGTTCGCCAAACCCTTGTAAAAATGGCGGGACATGTACAGATAAAGTCAACAGCTACTCTTGTACATGTATGGCGGGATTTAGTGGATCAAATTGTCAAAATAGTAAGTTTATAATGACATGCGAGTTTATGCCACGAGAAACCCGAGTAACACCGATGAAAATCTTTGCAGATTTCGATGACTGCTCTCCCAACCCATGTCAAAATGGCGGAACATGTACAGATAAAGTCAACAGCTACTCTTGTACATGTATGGCGGGATACAGTGCTTCGAAATGTGAAACTAGTAAGTTAATAAACATCTATCTGTATTCCGAGAAAAGATTGTTTGAGTCAATTTTGGCTGGCCAATAAAAACCCTTTTCAGATATCGATGACTGCTCGCCCAACCCTTGTCAACATGGCGGAACATGTACAGATAAAGTCAACAGCTACTCTTGTACGTGTATGGCGGGATACACGGGATCAAATTATAAAGCTACTCAGTTTAAAACTTACAAGTGTATGCCCACGAGAAACCCGAGTAACACATGAAAATCCTTGCAGATATCGATGACTGCTCACCCAACCCTTGTCAAAATGGTGGAACATGTATAGATAAAGTCAACAGCTACTCTTGTACATGTATGGTGGGATTCAATGGATTAAACTGTGAAACTAGTAGGTTTTTAATAATGTTTGCATCTTATAGGAGATTCGAGTAATTTTCAATGTGTAGAATTTGGTATCTTTCAGATATCGATGATTGTTCGCCCAACCCTTGTCAAAATGGCGGAACATGTACAGATAAAGTCAACAGCTACTCTTGTACATGTATGGCGGGATTCAGGGGATCACAATGTAGAGCTAGTAAGTTAGCAAACGTCTCTTAGTTTATTCAAAGAGAAGCTTGTATTGAGCCAATTTTCAAATAAAAACGTTTTCAGATATCGATGACTGTTCGCCAAACCCTTGTAAAAATGGTGGAACATGTACAGATAAAGTCAACAGCTACTCTTGTACATGTATGGCGGGATTCAATGGATCAAATTGTCAAAATAGTAAGTTTATAATGACATGCGAGTTTATGCCACGAGAAACCCGAGTAACACCGATGAAAATCTTTGCAGATATCGATGACTGCTCTCCCAACCCATGTCAAAATGGCGGAACATGTACAGATAAAGTCAACAGATACTCTTGTACATGTATGGCGGGATTCAATGGATTAAACTGTGAAACTAGTAGGTTTTTAATAATGTTTGCATCTTATAGGAGATTCGAGTAATTTTCAATGTGTAGAATTTGGTATCTTTCAGATATCGATGATTGTTCGCCCAACCCTTGTCAAAATGGCGGAACATGTACAGATAAAGTCAACAGCTACTCTTGTACATGTGTGGCGGGATACACTGGATCAAATTGTGAAACTAGTAAGTTAACAAAGATCTCTTAGTTTATTGAAAGAGCAGCTTATATTGAGCCAATTTTCAAATATAAACGTTTTCAGATATCGACGACTGCTCACCCAACCCTTGTCAAAATGGCGGAACATGTGCAGATAAAGTCAACAGCTACTCTTGTACATGTATGGCGGGATTCAGTGGATCAAATTGTGAAACTAGTAAGTCTAGACACACATCAGTGTATTAACATATTCTCCTTATTAATTCTTGCAGAGTCGACATCGTGTGATTTATACTGGCCTACAAAGAGCACAAATAACCTTGTGCGTGCCAACTGGTTGATCTCTAATTCCATTTCAATGTTTACTGTGTCAATGTGGCTAAAGGTGAGACAAAATGAAATAATCGAACATGATGAGCCTAAGGAGCATTTGAGTATTATTAATGCTCTGATCCAAATGTTTTAATTGTTGAATTTTCAACTGGTATATATTCCACTAGTATGAGTCCCACTGGTATGAATCTATGAATCCCACTGGTTTAAATTCGATTTCTAGGACAAAGAGGAATGGCCCGAGGAGGAGGAAAAAATGTCCAAAATGTTGATGGGCGATAAGAGAGGGACGAATAGGATTAGTATAGGATTAGAGAAGAGACTGAAGCCAAAAGAAAGACAATCAGGAGAAATGGTGCAGACGTTTGTGTAAGATATATTTCCCAATATTGACGGATTAATATGAACGGTTTAATTACGTATTCTTTAGCGTAGTTTCAGAACTTCATAACGTGATATTCAGATATGATTGTAGGCCGGTTTGCAAATTACGATTTTCGACTTGTGGTTTGCGATATGCGGTTTCTGATGGTTTGTTCTCGTACGAATAATAAGGCTTAATAAGAACGAAACGTCTAAGATTAGAGAACCACGAGACTACAGCTATTACTTGTACTTTCCCGCTTGCACGTGAATATGCAGGCTTACGTCTCGCTAAGAATTATGGGTTTAAACTTTGCTCAAGAAGAGTAATGTGAAAAATCTGTGTCGTGTAAAGCCACTGAAAATTGTATTCTATAGTCCATTTTCAATTTTAGTTAATAATCGGTTTTTCAGGTGCCATCTTCCTACAGTAAAGAACTGTATCCATTTTCATATGCAACAAAAAATGAAGATAAAGGCCTAAGCATTGAAATCAAGGATGATAAGAAAGCTAAAGCTGAGATCAATGTCATGGGAGATTCAAAGTAAGTATAAACGTCGTCATCAACTGGTAAGCGTATCCATGGCAACAAAAGCGTTTACATTTTCATGGAACTGACGATCGACATTTCTAGTGGAGGATGTATTTGAAGACCCTTTGAAGTGTCTAGAAAATCACTAATTAATAAGACATAATGGGGCAATGCCACCTTTTAGAATGACAACGAAATCAGAATAATGGCTCTTTGGGCTACCTGTACTGGGACCACAGTAATTTAAGCACTGGACAATGCAACAAAAATTGTTCAGCTGAAGAAAAATTGTTGTACAAAGCTTAAGGTATTACTTTCAGAAAGTTTAGGTTGTTTATAAGTGGTTTTGATTAATAAAAGTGTTAATCAGAATTCGAAGTGAAAATGTGAACTGAAAATCAGTTTTAAGCCTTCTTTTACTCAATTGCCATATAATTTTTACATTCAGCTTGAAAGTTGCTAAATTTGATTAAAAATTTAAACAGGCATTGACATAGTAGATCAATTCCTAACTGATAAAAATAGAATTTGAGTGCTAATCCAAAACGAAAATTTGAATTAAAACTTGTCTGAGGGGCAAGCTTTTGGCACCTTTAGCCATTTTTACTCGATGATGAAAAAAATCTCCTCTGAAATCCCTCTTAAAATCTCCTCTTAAATACGGTGAACTGCATGGTAAATATTTTTTGCAGAGGCGGCTTTAATTCAGGATTTACAAGAAATGATGTATGGCAGCACGTGTGTGTTACTTGGCAACAAAAGAATCCATCTCAAAAAGGGAAAGTTATTATGTACCTTGATGGTAAAAACATTGGTGACAAAAATGATTTAAGTAAAGACAAATCCCTTGCCAGTGGAGGGAAGCTTATTATTGGACAACGTCAGGGCTCTTACGGAGGAGGATTTGATAAGGACAAATTAATGGTTGGTCACATGACAGGTCTTAATATCTGGTCACGTGTTTTCAACTCCAGTGAGGTCCAGGCTCTCTCTCAAAAGTGTACCGTTGTACAAGAGGGCGATGTGGTGGCCTGGTCAGACGTAGTATCGAGGTCTTTAGAAGGAAACGTTCAAAAGATATGTCCATCAACTTGTACTTAAGGACGTTCGCGGGCATTGTTTATGCGCACTTTTACTGCGCACGCTAGCGCGCGCTACCTCAATAAATCCAAGGTGGCAGCCTAAATTCTTTTTTTTTTCGGTAATTCCTATTTTTTTCGATTTTTAAAATTGAAAGGATTTTCAAACAGAAAAAAAAAACATTCAGGTTGAAAAAATGCAGAAGAAAGGACGGTCAAGATTCTACTGGACCCAGTCTCCTCTCGGTATTCAAGATGGCGGCCAAATTTTGAAAGTTTACGACTCAATATCTCGGAAACGAATACTGTGATCCCACGTTTTTCTCCTTTAAATAGAGTTCTTGTAAATATCTATAGCATATGTCAAAATGAAAGAAATCTAGGTGTAGGGGAAAGAGTTACACGAAATTTGCCAAAGAAATCCACCTCAACATTTTATCGAATTCCATAAAATTTTGTTGCACCTCGCGGATTAAAAGCCTAATAAAAAATTCGTACTTCCTTCTTCAATCATTAGTTTTAGCCAGAAATGTCACTGATAAAATAATTCGTATTTTAATATGCTTTTTATGGAGCTTAGTTTCTTTTCACTATTTAAATGTCAGAAACCCATTAAAGTGTTTTTGTTTAAAATTGATAATGAAATAAAAAAATACTGAATAACGAATTAAAATAAAAGCCCTCTATGAGGACATGTGGTTACTGGTAGTCAAAACATATAGCATCCACAATCATGGCATGGGTGGCGTAGCAGTAAAACGGTTCCATCTCACAGCTGTGGTCCAACGGGTTTCGGTCACTGGTTCGATCCTGCGGATGCCACATGTGAGTAGAGTTTGTTAGATGTGTGTTCTCTCCCTTGCCACGAGGGTTTTTTCCTCCAGGGTTCTCCGGTTTTTCCTCCCTCGGCAAAAATCAACATGTGAGTTGAGCATTGTATGAAAAATATTCAAGTGTAGAGGTAGTGAGTGTGAGATGAAAGACGGCCCAATGGAAGATTAGCGAAAGCTAAATTGGCTTCCGTCTATAAATAAAGACTGTTTTTTTTTTCTTTTTTTTTTTTTTCATCACCATGTCTACTATCGTTTTTTAGAGTTATGGCCTAGTTTGCATTAATATATGATCACTCTCAGTACATATTATGGATACCTGCATGGTCTTAGTACTTGATCAAGTCCCACCCATCATCTAACGTATAATTAAGTGTCCATTCCAAGACTGCCCATGGATGCCCCCACTGCATGATGTATAGGGGTACTTGTAATAACTGTACTGTAGTATATACTGTATAAAACTTGTCTAAAATGTTGAACATAAATGATGATCCATTGCAGTAAAAGCACAGAACTGTTGGGAATTCAAATCAGTGTGCATAAATAACAAGCATTTATTCACAAACACGAATTGTTTATCCACAATTGTCATAGCATTGGAATGTCTTAGTAACAGGAAAATCTGGAACAAAAAATGAGGGAAAAAACATTTCTCAATAGTACAGTATGTTTTGGAAGTCCATTAATCTATATTTACCGCAATCTCTAATGAGTAAATGGTCTATATATAAGCTTAACTCGATTTTGGTCGATCATTTTGGGCTTGTCGAGAGACCAAAAATAATCAATAGTCAGAAAAATATAAATAGCCTGTGATACTCTGAAGTGGGTTTTAAAATCTTGTAATGACTGAATCCGATAAGAAATAATCGAGATCAACTCATCTTTCACATGTTTTATAAAATATTAGTACAATATCGCCTTGTGCGTGCAGATAAAATTAAAAACAAATTATATTTTAACGTCGAGAATATAACAAAGCCTTTTCCAAAAAAATATCCAAAGAGAATGTTTAGACATAAATGCAAATGAAATCCATATGAGACTTGGTATCGAATTTCATTGGTACATAAAGTCAAACAAACACTGTGTAAACCACCCCAAATCCTAAACGATTCCTTAAAAACAAACTCCTTTCTCCTTGGTTAAAGCTGAATACCTGGTCATATCAGAAAAAGAAAGCTAGAAATATCGTTCTCTACTTACCGACTATCCAGACGATAACTAACTACATGGAGCACATGGACAGGCAAGTCTACAATATAGCTTGGGTTTCCTGTTTCATTCCGAATGTCTTCGTAGACACCATATTTATCAAATAAAACTTGCTCTATTTTTGAATCGAAGAGTGACTTTCAATAAGATATTAAAAACTAATCACTACAAACGCCAGCTAGTTTCTTAATAAATCGTACTTTCATAGCGAAAATCGAAGAAAAGTACTCGGCAAAATTCGGAAGGTTTTTGTTCTCATCCGATTGTCACCCGAAGTGATTACTTTGGAAAGTCGCGGACTATCGGACTTACACACTCGATGACATAGTGTTACTGGCTTTTTTACTAAGCCAGTAACCACAAAAATGACGAATCTTCTTGTTTTTCTCTTTCTTATCAAATTATATGATGCCCAAAGACACATATTTGATATTTAAATGGTTTGAAAAGTTGCAGCTGGTATTGATGATCATACTTTACAATCTCTATCCATGATCTCCAAATTGACAACTCCTATCAATTTAATTACTCTAGGTTTTGGGTAGTAACTACAAAACACCCCGCATCCAGATGAATTCTAGAGCAGCATATTTTGAAAACGATTGAAAGTTTCTTTTGTTTGCAAAGAAGTGACAGGGTCATCTGCACTTTAACAAAAGTACTATTATTATTATTATTACTTTAGCGCCATATAATTGGTAGCTCTAGAATTCTTAAGCATATTTAAGAGTTCTAGAGCCACCAATCAAATGGCGCTAAAGTAATAATAGTACCTTTTTTAAAGGTAATTTAAGGCTTGAGTGTTTGGCAATTTTAGTTTATCGTTTCACTCTATCTAAAAATGCACAACAATTTTATATTTTTCCTTGTTGTTACCGTGGTGTTATCCAGAGGTGATAGAAGTCTTGCCAACTCACTACAAAGCTGTCCAAGTCTTGATTTACATGGTTCTCTCCTGACTCAACAAAATACTGCTCTCAAAGGCCACGTACGACTATCCCTACCACACGTTAGCTTTACCCAGTGTAGTCTTCGTTGTCAAAGACAAGATTGGTGTATTTCCATTAACTTTCAAATCAGTGAAAACACTGGTCAATGTGAGTTGAATGACTATGGAGTTCAAGATGAAGTCAAGGCACAAGATTTGGAGGAAAGACCAGGTTTTGTCTACACTCAACTAAGACCTGTAACTGTAAGTATGCTCAGGTGTTAATCGAAATTGTTTCTTTTTCATCTTTGAAATCTAAAATAATATGTTAACTAAGTTAACTAAGCTGCTTCTTAGACTTCTTGTTTACTGCTTTCGCAATCAGAAATAACACTGATTTGACTGTATACAGTTTGCTTTAAAACGATAGTTAAGGTTGGCCACAACCATGCAAACCACCATATACATGCATAATTTTAAGTGTTTTTTGAGTGATTTTACTTAAACCGCGAAAAAATAGTACGCATGATAGTTAGTAGTAGACTCTAAACCCATTGTTTTCTTTTGTTCTTTATCAGCTAGTAAAAATTAAATAGTCATCTTTCTTTCACGGGTTAAATAAAATCACTCAAATCGAGAGAAACTCCAATATTTGCATAAGTAAACTTTTGAATTGGCTAGAACAACAGTTCTTTAGTTTTTATCCTGCCTTGTCAGAGCATGTGGACGCTAGAAAACCGCGTTTCTTTGCTACAAAAGGCCACTTTGCCGCTAGACATACCGTCATTCATTTGCTTTTTCATTCGTAATCTTAGCTTTTTTATATACTTTTTCGTCGTTTGACATAATTTTTAGGAACTCGTTTTTCTGAGTAATTAAAGGCTGTTCCTCGAAACTTCTTCCTGTTTTTGCCACATGACAGGTCTTCCTAAAAAAAACGGCTCCAACCTAAGCAATCAATTCGTAAAACATCTGCGAAAGTACTAGTGTGTTCCTTGAAACAGCACTGCTCTTAGCCAATCAGCATTAAGAACTATTTTAGATATGCATTGTTATATTATCATTGTAGGAAAGCATGTGGTTTCGAGCGTTATTGTCGACGAGTGCTGTTCAATAGAACTTATGCCTTTCTTTGTTTGAATCAAAATCCTGTCTTTAGAAAGACATATGAAATCATTTTCACCTCAAACAAAGAATCTTCTTCCACTAGAGGATGGTAATGAGAGAACATTGGGACAAGCGAATATGGTCTACTGAGTTCAAATTTGCACGACTCGACAGGGGTTCGAGACAGATATGATTTCCTATAGTAATAACTTACAGAAAAAAATGAAAAATGAGGATTTTTGGCTGTACAAATATGAGCTAAAATTTAAAAATAGCCCTCTCGTATTTATCAAGAATAAAAAGAGCTATAACAATGCTATTAACAGAACTAAGAATACTGCTTGATTTTAATATTGTTCTTGAAAAATCAACTAAGTGTTTTCTTTTCTTTTCTTTCTTTCTTTTTTTTTTTTTTTTTTTTTTTTTTTCACTGACTTTCCATATTTCTGACCTGTGTTTCATCGAAACAGTACTGCTTTTATGCAAAATAATCAGCATCGAGAAATGAAAAAGTATACACCTATTTCAAAAAGGTTGTCGTATGAGAGCTCTCAAGCCCAAAAAGGAGTATGGGTAGTTGCAAAACTTTACTTTCTTTTCCGCTTTGGTATTGACTTAAGCATCAGTAAGTGAAGTTCTTTAATGTATAAGGTAAGAGCAAGCTGAATTTGAGTAATTGTGTGGGATTTTTGTGATTTTATAGCTTTAGTGAGTTTCTTCCCATATACTCCCTTTCGGTTGAGTCGCGCAGGCTTAATAACGACAATGCTTATTGAAATAGGTGTATTTATACAGACAAAAGGGTTTCCAAAGACGTCTTTGTGAAAAATACTGGTGACCGAAGACTGCAATTTTTCATGCAAAAGACTTTTTCAGAATTGAAAAATGATATTCAAAAAACGTCGCTCTTCTTTTCGGCTGATCAGTGCTATTATCAAACTAGTGCACTCTACAAGTGCACTTTTCCTAAAGACGTACTTGTGTTAAGAAGCCTTGCGTAAAGGAAAACGACTAAACTAAAACATTTAGTAGACTGATAATATTATATGAATTACTTTGACAGGCTCTACGTTAAGCCTTGTTTTCACGAGCGACGAAAGCAGAAGCGCAAGCACCGTACGCAGACTCAGTGTTGCTTTTCTCGCCTAGGTGTGGAAAAAAAAAAGACAATAGACAGTGTACACGTCACTGTGCCAGCGTATGCTGCTTTCGCATGCGTCCGTCACTTGAATATACCCCGCGTGGCATAAAATTAAAAATTGGGCTTTAACAGGAATGATCATCGAATAAAAACATAAAGTAGGTGGCAGGGTGACCGCAGCGGCGAAGCCGGTTACTGCGGACCCTTTGAGAAAATGGCACTTGACATGTTTAACGTGTCGTAATCTATAAACTGGTGATTTGATTGGTCAAAAGTAAGATTCGCTTGGATACATTCATCTTGACGCTGAGTTTTATTTTTCATTTCCCTTGAATTTCTTCTTGAATTTCAGTATGGTTGTCATAGCAACACATGTTACAATGGAGGAACCTGTCAGCTGGACTGTATAAGTACCAAAATAAACTGTGTTTGTCCAAAAGGTTTTCAAGGTGACAGATGTGAAATAGGTAAGAACAGGGGGAAATTATTAGGGAAGTCTATCTCGCTGATGGCTAAATTTGTGCTATCACAATGACACGAGGGTACCAAATATATGCGAGAATATTTGTAAACCGTTTTGTAAGAAACTTAATAAAATTCCAATTTATTCAATCTTCTGTCAACTTTCAGCCTTCAAAAACATCCTCTATTTGCAATGAGCGTGTACCGTAAACCTAAAGGTTTGGTAAAATGATCCGATAATGCTAATCATTAAAGTCTTCGACAATCTTAACTTCGCATCATTGTATGGTGAATAATGATCACTGAGCGCTCATCCAACCCTTGTCAAAATGGCGGAAATATGCATATATAAGATATGTGCCTTAGCAGCCAAAAGGCCGAATTATGTAACTCTGCAATACTTGTGTGAAGAAGAAAGAAGCTTAGAGTTATGTAAATATTTTATAAATTGCATGACAGACTTTCTAGAATAGTATTTGAAAAATAAGAAAGCTTAGAAATTACATAAATGTTTTGTAATCTGCATGACAAACTCAAAATGAAAAATGCATAAAAAAGCAAAACTGCCTTTAATTTACGTAAAATGTAACCGAAAGAAAATACTTTGTTCTCTAGTTGTAGTTTGTGAGCTACACTGGCCGTCTGCAAACACAAACAACGCCGTTACCATAACAACTGCACTTAACACTACACTGAGTGAATTCACAGTCTCGTTTTGGCTGAAAGTGTCTGAGAAAAGCGTTATTCTTTATCCATTCTCCTACGCTACCTCCAGCATCACTACTGCCTTTGTGATCTCTATAAAACCTAATGGAATATCTGAAATAACAATCAATGGCGAAACTAAGTAAGTAGACCAACCATCTAAAGGGCCTCTTGTTTCAACTGTCCCTTTCAGAGTAGCCATTCATTAATTCACCCATTCATTCATTCATTCAGTCAGTCAGTCAGTCAGTCAGTCAGTCAGTCAGTCAGTCACGTCGGTCAGTCAGTCAGTCAGTCAGTCAGTCAGTCAGTCAGTCAATCAGTCTGTCACTCAGTCACTCAGTCATCCATCCATCCGTCTATCCAATCGTTAGTTCATTCATTAATTCATTCATTCTCTACGTACAGAAGTATACCGTCAGGATTTAACCGAGACAACACATGGCAACACATTGCGATAACTTGGGTATCCGATACCGGAAAAGTCAAGTTCTACCATAGCGGGAATCTGAAGAGCCAAGAAGTAGGGCTACAAACCAACAAGCATGTTGTTAGTAAAGGGACGCTCATCATTGGTCAATATCAAGGAAACTACCAAAGTGGTTTTGATATCACAAAGCTTATGGTTGGGAACATGGCTGACTTGAATATTTGGTCAACTGCATTCACGGACTCTCAAATCCAATCACTATCAACGAAGTGCTTCTCCTCCCCAACTTCTGGTGTCGTTATTTCGTGGATGGAAATTTCTGCTCTTCCATTAGGAGGAGCGCTTACAAAGACTTGTCCAGCGACATGCTCTACATAGACTTTGAACCAGCTGTGAAACGGTTGGCTTCAGTGTCTTGCATTGTTCAGCAAATGATTACCATTGATTACCAAATAGGGAATTAGTGACAAACAATTGTCCAAATATGGCATTTGATGCCAAATAAGGAATTAGTGGGTTCTATCGCGCAGAATTCTATTGTTCTCAGTGACAACAGAAAACAAAGTAAGTGACGCGCTACCTACGGTTGAACTTTAAAGTGTTTATATCATGTCAGAATGTCTTTCTTTGAAGACTTAAAGAGCCATAAGCAACCGTCATGCTTTGAGCACCTCGGTAGAATTTCTCTCATATAAAATTACATACACGGCCTTGAAGGTTTTTTAATCTGCTTTTCCTGAAGCAACCCTGAAAAAAATTAAATAATCGTTTTATAGAATGACCTCTTCTAAAGAAATCATCGCTTGATCATGAGGTCCTTGGAAATTACCGGCCTATTTCAAATCTCAAAGCCATCTGCAAAATAGTGAAAAAACAGTTGCAGAACGTCTTAACTTTTACTTAACAACAACCAATCTTCATGAATCCTTTCAGTCTGCTTACAAAAAATTCCACAGTTGTGAAACTGCCCTGCTAAGAGTTCAGAACGATATCTTACTGGCAATTGAAAGGAATTGATAAATTGTACATAAGGTCTTGTTTTGGCATTCAAAAGTTCATTTGTGTCAGTTTGGCT
The DNA here is from genome assembly GCA_029948255.1 of Telmatactis stephensoni. Classification (NCBI taxonomy): domain Eukaryota; kingdom Metazoa; phylum Cnidaria; class Anthozoa; order Actiniaria; family Isophelliidae; genus Telmatactis; species Telmatactis stephensoni. The sequence continues at coordinate 648,731 of JALIZF010001899.1, forward strand.
CAGATATCAATATCATAACCAATATCAAAGTTCTTCAAATATCATCATCAAATCAAGTTATTCAAAATTTTCAAGATATTCAAATATAAATTTGTAAGCAAAAGTACTGTAATGGATTTATGACACTTTAATGGCTTTTTGTGGACGCGTCTTGAGTTGTTGTGTTGGGTCAATTCAAGTACCTCGATCTTGTCAGAGTTTTACGATTAGAAAAACTATTCCAAAACGCCCCTGCATGAAGCCTTTCCGCCTTGCAGTTTATTTGTGATACATATTTGTGACAGTATATATTATTCATATGTGACATATAGTACAAATCTTACAATTTGTTCATCTATACTTGATCTTGTTGTACGGTCGAAGAGACAAAATGTAAAATGGAGTCTGATTGCATCAGCGTCTAATTCTACTTTGACCACCTAGCGCACAAACATCGGCTTGAAGCTTGATTGTCATTGAGACGTGATTTTAGTACCGTAATGCGAACAGTAGTTCTGTATTGTTTGTACTTGATAGCCTCGCCTTTGGCATCACAAGAAAGGTAATTTAGTAGTATGACATCCCCTTACAACTATGTTTTCATAGCAACATTGCGCAGTAACAGTAGCGACCAACTGTGCGTATGAAGGTTTGAAGGTTTGCTTGTATCAATGTCGTTAAGGAATTAATTTGGATTCAAAGGAAATTTTAGGCCACGTTTACACCCGATTAATTTTGGCACGTCTCCAACTATTATTATCGTCATATTTAAGAGAATAGTTATTTTTCACTATTCAGTGCCTTTTTCTAAACCCATGCTCCCTATTGAAGTAAGCTTGAAATGGAACAACATGATGTATCATACAAAAGCAGTGCTGCAAGCCGTGTGGGATCTACAGCAAACGTTGTGCACATGCGCATTTATGACTTTGAAGTGTAATTTGTCAATAGTGGACTCAAACGGGTCAAACTTTAAATTACGGCTGAACATCTTCTCGGTCTCTGGGACAGTAAATAGAAACAAATATAGCATTTCTAGGTTCGAAAAGTATAATTTCTAGGGATTTTGTAATTTTCGTGAGTGTCATTATATTTATTCTCCTTACTTAAGAAATGGAGAACAAAAAGAGTTGAAGACTGGGGCGAGGCCGAAAAGCGCAAAGGCGTCTGGGATATGACTACTATGAACACATTTTCTTTGAATACACTTTCCACAGCATATTGTTATATACCAACTTGTCAAAGTCAATTTTTCCCGTGCTCTGATTGGGCGAGAGCGCATCACGTGAACGTCAACAAATTTTGTTGTTTCCCCAGCAACAACTCTCAGCGGGCAACAGTGAGTTTTATTGACCGGTAATAACAAAATCGGAAGTTGATTGAGCTTTGAAGGCGGCAGCGCGCGTTTACAAATTCATTCATGAGGCAAAACTCGTGTTTATTGTCAAACTTTTAAGACCAATATACAACATTTATTCCAAGAAAAAGATGATAACCAACCAGGAATCACTGGTCACCAAAAAAGCTGCAACAATTCTTCGAAAAACTATGTGTGAAAAAAGGTCAGTTTTGTGTGAATTTTGATTAAAAACTTTAACTGTAGGCAGCGACGTTTTGCTTTTTATTTTGTTCTTTGACAGTTGGTATATGACAAAACACTTATTGACTGGGACCTCGGGAAAGCAGTATGTTTTGTGGTCCCTCGACCGCCAAACATCGGCGGTCTCGGGACCACAAAGCATACTTTTTCCCTCGGTCCCAGTCAATAAGTGTTAAGTGTTACCATGAAATTAAATCTAGTTTCATCATGAAATGTGATATACTTTTTTCGTAAGAAGATATTGAAGTAATTCTCTACGCTATATTTCTGGTTTTCAATCACTACCTTAGAAATCAAACTAGAAAACAATGCAGCCATGTTGAAAGTCAACTAACCAAGATGGTTTTCGTGTCTTCAATTCACACACTCTCAGCAATTAGACATGGACTAAAGTGATTTTATTTAACCCGTGAAAGAAACATGTCTATGTGGTGAGTATTAATTGATAAAACAAAAGAAAACAATGGAGAGTTTTACTACTACTAACTACATATTAAGCGGCAACTAGCTCGAGTTTCGGCCAAAATTTCTTCGCGTGTTTATACTGACCGTCGATCCTGTACTTAGCGGACACAAAGGTCTCGAAGGCGGTGTCCGTCTAATAGAGATACCACTGTATTAGTTTGTCAGCTTAAGGATGGCAGATGTATTTTCAAACTCGCGCACTCAAAGTGAGACTCACGAAAGTGTTAGAATACAATCCACTAAAACGACTAAAGGCGTTGTTTACACGGTGCAATTCATCAGTTTTGTTTTGTAAGTCATCTCGCAATGGCGATGCGAAACAAGCTGCACGAGCCATTGCAGCGAGTAACTTACCCTTCATCGCTCAAAATCATTGCGAGAAAACTGACGATTGAGGCAGCGTTTTTCGGCGTCGCCGTGTAACACCCTGAAATGGTTCGCCGTGCAACTTGTTTTGCAATGAGAAAAGTTGGCGAAAAAATTGCAATTCATAACAGCGCCTTAATGGACGAGAAAATACATGTAACACCCCTGTAATGGTTCGTGCGATTTGGGCGTTGCAGAACAATTAAGGTGCCGAAAAAGTTGCGCCGTGTAACAGCGCCTGCCCTTAAATGCTATAACCACCACAATTACGTTGATTGGCATGACATTAATAGACTTGGAAAACATAAACCGCTATTTGGAACAACCCGGGGAAAGAACCCTAGCGCAAAACCATTACTCTGTGGTTATATTTTCAGATAACATCTCTCGGGTGTGCATGGTTTCCAGTGAAAATTCGAGCTGACTGCGAGATTCTACATTATTTTACAAAGTCCATCAAGTTTTAGTTAAGTTAATATTTAAGGACAAGTTGATGGACATATTTTTTTAACGTTTCCTTCTAAAGGTCTTGACATCACGTCTGACCAGGCCACCACATCACCATCTTGTACAGCGGTACACTTTTGAGAGAGAGCCTTGACCTCACTGGAGTTGAAAACACGTGACCAGATATTAAGACCTGTCATGTGACCAACCATTAATTTGTCCTTATCAAATCCTCCTCCGTAAGAGCCCTGAAGTTGTCCAATAATAAGTTTTCCTCCACTGGCAAGGGGTTTGTCTTTACTAAGATGTTTTTCGTCATCAATGTCAGTTCCGTCATGGTATATTATAACTTTTCCTTTGTCATGTTTGTTATTTTGTTCCCAAGTAACACACAAATGTTGCCATACATCATCTCTTTTTAGTGCTGAATGAATGCCGCCTCTGCAAGAATATAATATTTCGAAATATCTTATTTAGAATAAATACGAAATTGTCTAGAATTATGATTCCATAAGTCAGTTTTTGATCCTTTGCATCGATAGGTTGCTACCACGCACAGGTAGCCAAAAGGGCAAGCGGATCAACCTTTTGAGATCAGAATTATCATATCAAAAGATTTTGTAGATTGCATTGGTCTTAGATTCATATTCAATACCACAGAGCGCCAAATTATTCGTGGACTGATTTCAAACTACTCATTCACCATCAGGGTGAATTTATTTTCACCGCCTGTCACAATAAGCTACCATTTGTAAACACTTTTTTATGTTGATAAGCTATCTAAACGCTAGCTAGCTACCCCAAATGGCATCCCCCGGCAATTGCTGCTAGCTACCCCATGAGCATCCAAACTTGGCCATGTACGTAGTAACTGTCAGAGAAAACTTTTCCTGTTTCATTGTTAATTAAAAGTGCTTGTCTGCAATCCGTGTCAATTTTGCTTTGAAACATTAAAGCTACTTTACATAGAAATAGATAGTGTGCGTCTATGGGCTTTTCGCCCCCCTCACCCTATGGTAAGTTGACTGGTGGTGTTAAATCAACACGTCGACGATCGTTCACCAATGACAAAGGGAAGGGGGTTCTGGCGATGAGAGTGCAAAGAATTTAGATACGTGCATTAATAATGACGCGGATTGTAGACACTTCTTCGTAGCAATCAGATATACGCATCACTAAGAATGTTGAATAGTTATGAATGTTTTTGTTGCCATGGACACGCTACAACTTGATACAACGCCTGTACTTACTTTGAATCTCCCATGACATTGACCTCAGCTTTCTTCTTGTGGTCATTCTTGATTTCAATACTCAGTCCTTTTACTTCATTTTTTGTTGCGTATGAGAATGGGTAAAGTTCCTTTTTGTAGGAAGATGGCACCTGAAAACCAAGCAACAAAATTTTCCATGACAATGAAGTTTAGGATGCAATTTTTAATAACATGAGCATGAGACAACAGCCTTTCTTGCTTTGCGTGATCATGAACAGCTGTTTTACTTTCTTGGCTATATAGTATTGTATTAAATTATAAAGCCTTGCTACCTTGTTATTTTCGTTTTTCTCGCGACTTTTAGTAAACCATTCCTCTCTTCTTCAAACCATTTCCAGAAAATTTAAACATTTTTACGAGCGACGGGAGCAGAAGCGGAAGCAACATATGCAGGCCGGCCACATGAAGGAGAGTTGTCCGGTAGTTGGGATAACTCTTTTGTTTTCTTTTCCCTGGGGCACACAAAATAAAAGAGTTATCCCTACTACCAGGGACAACTCGCCATCATGTGAACTGGCCCTTAGTGTAGCATTTCTCATCTAGGTGTGAAAGAAAGACAATGAACAATGCATGCTGAGTCTGCGCATATGATCCTTGCGCTTCTGCTGCTTCCGTCGCTCGTGAAAACCAGCCATTAAGGCTTGTTCTCACTAGCGATGCAAGCATAAATAAGCACAGTCAATTAAGCAACATACACAGACTCAGTAATGTACTGTTTATTACCAGTGCTTGTCCTTTCACTAGTGACATAAGCACAAGCAACATACGCAGACTTAGCAATGTACTGCTCATTAACAGTGCTTGTGACCTTTTTTTCACACCTCTGTGATATATGCACTACTGAGTCTGCGTATTATTCTTAAGCCCGTCGCACACGTGACGAAACTGCGTGAGGAAACTGCCACGCGAGGCACTTAGCTCAGACGATTTCTCGCCGCAGACGTTGCATCTTTGGCTACGCGAGACCAAAAACAGAGCAGGTAAACGAGCACTCGATGAGAAAGGTGCCTCGCGTGGCAGTTTCCTCGCGTAGTTTTTCAACGTGAGCGGCGGGCTTTACACTTATGCTTGCAGCGGAAGTATTACAGTATGCAGGCTTAAGCGTGCCATTTCTAGCCTAGGTGCAAGAAAAGACATTGTGCGTTACTGAGTTGACTGGAAATGTTGCTTGTGCTTCTGTTTTCGTCCCTCATGAAAACTAGGCTTAATATTAGCAACTGAGAACATTTACAACCAGAGTGTTCATCATATTCTTCTCCATCTCAACTAACCTTGAGCCACATTGACACAGTAAACATTGAGATGGAATGTGATATCAACCAGTTTGCACGTACGAGGTTCGTTTTGCTTTGTGTTGGCCAGTGTAAATCACATAAATTACCTAAAAATGTTTACAAAAGGACGAACGTTTATATGCTCTGTGTGAGTCTAGTCTTTAAAACTTAGCTTTAAGACGTACCTGTTTGACAGTTTAATCCAGTGTAACCCGACATGCACACACAGGTGTAATTGTTAACTTTATCTGTACATGTTCCGCCATTTTGGCAAGGGTTGGGAGAGCAGTCATCGATATCTGAAAAAAAAACCCATAGGTTAAATCACACAAGTTTTACTTAAGAAACAACGATTATGATTTCAAGCTTACTATTATCACAGTTTGATCCACTGAATCCCGCCATACATGTACAAGAGTAGCTGCTGACTTTATCTGTACATGTTCCACCATTTTGACATGGGTTGGACGAGCAGTCATCGATATCTGAAAGGGACCACATTCTGTATTGGAAATTTTCAAGTTTTCCTTTAAGATACAATAATGGTTTGAAACTTACTATTGTCACAGTTTGATCCACTGAATCCCGTCATACACGTACAAGTGTAGCCGTTAACTTTATCTGTACATATTCCTCTATTTTGACAAGGGTTGGGTGAGCAGTCATCGATATCTGAAACGGATCATTTTATGTATTGAAAATTATTGAAGTTTCGATAGAGACACAGCAATTATGATTTCAAACTTACCAGTTTCACAATTTGATCCATTGAATCCCGCCATACATGCACAAGAGTAGCTGTTCACTTTATCTGTACATGTTCCACCATTTTGACAAGGGTTGGGTGAGCAGTCATCGATATCTGAAAAAGTTTTTATTGGAAAATTGCCGCAATATAAGATTCAGTCTTGTAATAAAGGTGTTTATTAACTTACTATTATCACATTTTGATCCAGTGTATCCCGCCATACATGTACAAGAGTAGCTGTTGACTTTATCTGTACATGTTCCGCCATGTTGACAAGGGTTGGACGAGCATTCATCGATATCTGAAAAACCACATCGCGTAAGTGAAATCACTCAAGTTTTCCTTAAAACAAAATAATTATGATTTCAAGCTTACTTTTTTTACAATTTGATCCCCTGAATCCCGCCATACATGTACAAGAGTAGCTGTTGACTTTATCTGTACATGTTCCACCATTTTGACATGGGTTGGGCGAGCAATCATCGATATCTGCAAGTATTTGCATGTGTTACTGGGGTTGCTCGTGGCATACACTTGTTATTATAAACTTACTATTTTCACAGTTTGACCCATTGAATCCCGCCATACATGTACAAGAGTAGCTGTTGACTTTATCTGTACATGTTCCACCATTTTGACACGGGTTGGGAGAGCAGTCATCGATATCTGAAAGGGAGTATATTCTGTATTGCAAATTTTTCAAGTTTTCCTTTAAGATACAGTAATAATGGTTTGAAACATACTTGTTTCACAGTTTGATCCACTGAATCCTGCTATACATGTGCAAGAGTAGCTGTTGACTTTATCTGTACATGTTCCGCCATTTTGACAACGATTGGGTGAGCAGTCATCGATGTCTGTAATGGAACTGAATTTGATTAGAACTGTTCCCATAGATATTGATAGAATCTTTGTGGTAAATTTGAAGGGTCACTCGTTGTAAGCTTGTAACCGCGCACGTGGCGATGGAGTATAAGTAACCGCGGAGGGAAAGTACAAGTAAAAGAGGAAAATGTTCAGTTTTCTGTTTGTTTGTTTGTTTGTTTGTTTTTTGTTTATTTGATTAATTAATTTGAATATTTGATTAATTAATTTGAATATTTGATTAATTAATTTGAATATTTGATTAATTTATTTGATTAGTTAATTTAACTGAAGTGAAGCAATTGATATAGACATTTCTGATTTTGGACGGCCCTTGTAATTATGAGAATCAAATGATTGAATGACTGCCTGACTGACCGACTGTATGACGGACTGACCTTTTGAAAATGCATGCAAGGCAAATACAAATTTTACAGTCAGAATTAAGCTTTAAAGACAATCCTTCTTACCTATTTCACATCTGTCTCCTTGAAGACCTTCTGGACAAACACAGTTTACTTTTGTACTTGTACAGTCCAGCTGACAGGTTCCTCCATTGGAACATGTGTTGCTATGACAACCATACTGAATTAGGAATAACTGCATCAGAACTAATGCATTAGACGTTATTACTGGTGGGCTTTAAGTAATAATGCGGGTAAGAACAAGACAACTCTATTGTTTCAGTTTAAACTCTGCCCCGCACTGACATAAAAATCAGTGTCGATCTTGGTTTTCAGACTGATAATATATCAATCTACGGGTAACACATTTTTGAAATAAGATGTTCAAAAACTCTGTTTTAAAACAAAATTTCTTTGGTATTGAAATTTATCCTTCAATTATACTAAAACAGCCGTAAAACGCTTCCAATTTGCATCAAAATTTCCATGACAGATATAAAACGAATCACAGAATTTAAGGTGCCATATTTACTTAAACAAATCACGTCATCACGGAAATTAAGGTGCCATCTTTACACGAACAAATCATCATCATCATCATCATTATCATCATTATCATCATCACAGAACGTACCTAAGATGCCATATTTACTCGAACAAATTATCATCATCATCATCAAGATCATCATCGTCATCACAAAACGTAAGGTGTCAAGAAAATTGTGTAGATGCGACTTTACTTCAAATATTTACGATGTTGCAGTCGTGACTAGACAGCGGTTTTTGCAAAAAAAATATGTTTTTCCGCTAGTTAATGTAGTTAAAAGGGAAGCTGTAAAAAGGTATAACGGTAAAAAAGATGAAACGGTAAAAAGGTATAACGGTAAAATGCTCCAGCGCTATTAAGAAGAAAAAACTAAGAAGTTAAAACTGTAAAAGTGTATTTAACTGTATAAAGGCATCAGTAGTAAAAAGGCATAACATTTGGCAACAGAAAAGCATTTTAAAAAGGACGCAATCTGTCACGGATTACTTAACCATATTGCTAGGTAGAAGACTTTTACGTGAAGAAGGACGTGAGTTTTCAAGATTAACGTATCATCGTAACGTATCGTAGCGTTTTTGCCAAGAGTCTTCGAATCAATTTGGTTTATTCAAAATTTTAAGACCTTTCTTTTTGTAGACCGTGTAAGGCTTGAAGCAGGTGTTGAAACGATTTCTGATTCAATCCGGCGCTTATTTTCTAAGGGGTTGTTTACATGACACTAGGATCATCCTAGCAGGCGAATCATCCTACCTGCTACACATTTCCTGCATTCTGTTTATAGTAAGATGATCCTAGTACCCGAAGTGAAAACACAAATTTCCATGTAAACAGAATGCATTAATGTATAGCAGGTAGGATGATCCCAGTGCCATGTAAGCAACCCCTAACATAACAATGTTGGGAGTAGAGAAGTAAATGTGTACGTGAAGCATTAAATAAGACGTAAATGAATGAATTATTCAGACTTAACCACTATAACAAGAATAAAATAATCACTTCCTAGTTAAAAAATACATAAAGTAATTTTGGTTATAGAGTTTAAAGTGATGTTTTTATGGCAACAAGAAAACAAAAGTATTATTTTCCGGGGACTAATGTATGTCTTCTTCACTCAAGTGTATGAATGAAAACTAAAACTACAGGTTTTATTTTGAAGAAAGAAATGGAAGAAATCAAAAAGCAATTTTATTTTGAATGGCTCCTTCTTGTTATTGTTGAGCTCAACGCGCTGTAAATCACCAACACAAGTATTAAATGGTTTTTGATTGGAATTACAGTCACATTTACTCAAACATAATTTAAACCACTAGCGATGTCAAATCTTTAGTATGTGTCAATTAAAAACCTTTTAGTTTGTAATTGTCACTTTTGCAAATGTCGGCGGAGCAAAAGGGACGTTAAAACACGAAAAATAAACATGATATGTATGTTTATTAGATTTCAACGAGTTGTTAAATAACTACATAAATAATAAAAATAATGAAAATGCTGCCGTATCTGCTGTGTTAGGCACAGCATAAAAAAGCAACCTGCCGTTTTCATAATTCTAATTTTACATCAAAACCGTAAGGGCCTGTTCTAGATTTGTGTTAACCGGTTGCTCAACCTTTGTGACAAAAAGTTGTTATCTACACTAATTCTGGGAGGTATCTACAAAAACTATGTTTTATCTGCTGGTCAAAATGTTATCTCTCCCAAAGTACAGGGCATTATATCTCAGAGATGCATTCGCAAAATTTTCGTGGCAGTTGTATGATATTTTGTTCTTTGAGCCTTGAAGGGCTTGTCACAAAATATTCGGAGCTTATCTAACAATAGAAGTCCTTATTTTGAGGGGTCTTAAAAACATGTTTGGCGAGTTGACGATTGTAGAAATCTTTCTGGAGTGCAGCTATAAAACTTAAATCACAAGGATCGATGTCAAATGATGATATTTCTTGGAAATGTGACACTCATCAGTTAAATAATCTTAAACCAGTGTCACGATAAAGGCAAACAAATCCCATCCTAGATAATGTTTTTTTGGTGGAGAGAAGTAAATATTGACCAAAGTAAAGAAACTGAAAATACAGTGAAAAGAAAGCTGCCAAAAGGCAAAATAATAAATGAAAAGTGGAAAAAATTGAAAGCATGCCAGTGGAATTTCTTAAATTTCATCAAAAAGAAGCACATTTTCTTTCATATTGGGAAAGTAACTGAACACAAACATTTTAAAAATGCCTGACCATATGATCCATACGGCTCTGCTCGCGCGCTCTTAATGAAACCTTTGGAAAAAGTTAAAACACCAGAAACAAGCACCAAAAAATATCATTATGTTGATTGGATTGAGTTGGGTTGTATCCAAACGAAACTACCGTTTTAAAGCAAACGGAATCAGTGTTATACCATTGTGATTGCAAATATATTGTAAGAAGTAGCTTGGGTAACACAGATGAAAAAGAAACAATTTTAGTTGAGCATACTTACAGTTACAGGTCTAAGTTGAGTGTAGACAAAACCTGGTCTTTCCTCCAAATCTTGTCCCATGACTTCATCTTGGACTCCATAGTCATTCAGCTCACATTGACCAGTGTTTTCACTGATTTGAAAGTTAATGGAAATACACCAATCTTGTCTTTGACAACGAAGACTACATTGAATAAAGCTAACGTGTGGTAGGGATAGTCGTACGTGGCCTTTGAGTGCAGTATTTTGTTGAGTCAGGAGAGAACCATGTAAATCAAGACTTGGACATGAAAACTCTCTACCCGCACTATTCTTGGATTTGATGACAAGCAGGAGTACTAGTGATACCAAGTGCAGTGTATCCATCATTACCTGATTGCTGTGGTCTCTAATGTTTTCACATGTACACTTTATACTCAATTCATTTTTGTTTTACATTTAAGTTCCAGCTGAAACGCCTCGGTTATCACGTTTCGATAAAGCCATCCTTTGTATGTTATGCTTAATCATTAGTTATCTCAATTCGTTTGTTTACCTATACAATGGTTTCTTGGTACGGCTCGCCTTCTTCTTACGACATGCAATAGAACAAAGGTTCTTCCGAAATGTTGACCAAAACGTTGACAATGAGATTTTAATGGATAAATTAGAAAAACAATTCAATCAAAGATCTTGGGATAAATGGCTGATAAATCTTCAATTGACCAAAGAACGCTTTGCAATTACCAGATTAGATGACCATTTTCAACATTGTCTGCTGTTTTGTCATCTATCAAACACCTGGAGTGGATATTTTAGGTAGAGATGGACGGGAGATGGACTTGAAATCGTAAATTTACATATCAATTTTAAGAAAATGTCAATAGAAGTCACTGGGTGCTAAGGTAAACATGACAAGTGAATCCACTCATTGACAAACACGTCGAGACGTCGAGCTTTAATTTCAACTTTGATAGCTTCGTTGTATGGCACTGATTTAATATATAGATTATTCATTTTTAACTCGTGGATATGTGAAGCATAGAAAGGAGTTGTTGTGGGGACTCGGTGTCACTCGCTCAATCAGGTGTTAGCAGATACCCGTTAGAGTCCTGGTACGAGACTGTTTCCGCTCGACTCCGCTCGCCGCTCGGTACTGAGCCGAAGTTCAGGAAATGTTGTAAGGCAATTTTGTGATCATATTATTCGATCTTTTCCAATCATTTATTTATTCCGGGACTCCCGAACTATTCATAGATCAATGATATTCGCTTTTAACGATTTATGTTGAAATCAGACTAGACAAAATTTATATTTAGTTAACTGAACGTCGAGCTTTGAAATACCATTGACTAGCTAGAAGCACTCCCAGACATGTCCAATACACACGAAAAATTAAATACACACGGTTGTTTAAAGAAGAAGTCTTTTAGATCATTAAATTCCTAGTATTAGCGCAAGCTATTGCAGGAGTAAAACCATCGAAGTACCGAAGCAAGTTTAGCCATGACTTACGCAATAGAATATCGCATTGCAGTCGATACTGACGAGTAAAAACCTTTCTGAATGCCGGACATTTGTACATCACTGTCAAGCAACAAAAATCTTTTCAAGTACAACATCAAAGTCATCCAAGCTTTTAGTGTTCGTACTCTATCATCACAACAGCCAAAGTAGATAAACGAACGAAAACATTTTGAAAGCCGCCGTCCCAAGCGCCGTGAAGGCCATAGCCCAGACGCTGGGCCCTCCTTCACTGCTCCTCTTTTTTATTTGGGCTTCCTGTGTCGCGGAAAGGAGGGTCCCTCCTTTTTGCGACACAGGAAGCCCATATAAAAAAGAGGAGCGGCGAAGGAGGGCCCAGCGTCTGGACTGTGAAGCCATCGAGTCCGCTAGCCGAAAACAGCGACAAAAAGGCGTATTGAGTTAGTTTAATGGCTTACTTAGTGTTTTATGAAGCAATTTCTTTTATATTTATAGCGACATTTTGCTACAATGAAGCATTTTTGCATTTGTTTGTTTGTAACCACACATTGAATAAATACACAAAATTTACTAGTCGAAGACATGCAACTTCTGGATGGTCAAGAGGCTATACCCATGGCTTTTCAAACGAAAGGTCCGGAGTTCGAGTCTCGGCCAGTAGGTGATCAATTTTTTTTTCCTTTTTTTTCTTTTTGACACATATTTTTTCTTCTTTTTCGCTAAAGAAATTATTGATTTATTGAGATTTTTGTCTTCAAATGAAAACTAGTTATTTTACTAAAATGTATTGCTTGGGCTTCCTGTGGTCATTTGGGTCAATCCACGACATTATTTTAAGTTATATGAAAGAGTGAAGCAGTTTGCAGTGTACACAGTGGGACATTACTTTTATTAGGTACATTTCTATTCACGATATATCCACGAGTTACCCATTACTTTTATTAGGTACATATCTATTCACGATATATCCACGAGTTAGCCATTACTTTTATTAGGAACATCTCTTTTCACGATATATATCCACGAGTTATCCATTACTTTTATTAGGTACATATCTATTCACGATATATCCACGAGTTAGCCATAGGGGCCTTTGATTGACATCAGTAAATAGTACGTTTTCAAAGATATTGTGTTACTTAGTTAATATAAGATTGATTTCACTCAACATTTGTTTAAAAAATAAAGTAATTGACTAAATTTTTCTTTAAAAAATTATGATCTAATGGTGTATGGTTGATAACATTAAAGTGCCTATAACGTTTACGCGATTAGTAGATATTTTGAATATTTTATGTGTTGAAAATTACTCTTCAAATAAATTTCGTCACTTGGCCGTATATTTTCTGAGATATGAAGGTTTGAAATTTCAAAATGCAAATGAGATGACTTAATCTAAGAGATAATTTATTATACATACACATTGCAATGCAAACTTCTTAAATTTTGGCATTTGCAACTCATTTCCATAAATGAATCATATGGTTTAGTAAAGATTTTGGTTATTTAGAGCACTTGCTGTAAACATAACAAGCATTTAGGTCAAATCCCTTAAATGAGGTCATCTCATTTGTATTTAGAAATTTCAAACCTTCATATCAACACACAAAGATTCAAAAGATATACTAATCTCATAGACGTTATAAGCACTTTAAGTGGGTTGTGCTTTTAATTTGTATACATTTTTATTACAGACCACTGCTTTGCATACGAATTTTCCAACCTTTCTCTTCAAGTCCGTCCCTGGTGTTCCAATTGCCCTATCGCATAATGACGTCACACCAAAACATTCTATTGTTTTGACGCTGAGGATTATGGTCGCCAGAGGGGATTAGAGTGATTGCATATCAAGTCAAATAAAATGCAGATGAGCAATCACTGATACATGGTATATATCAAAACTCGATACATTGAAGTTCTACTTCGAAAAGGAATATTAATAGGTCCCAATTTCCACTGTTTCTGAGCATCTATCCCCAATGTAAACAAACTGTGACGTCATTATGCGATAGGGCAATTCGGACAAGTTTTACCAAATTATTCTTACACGTGTACATTGAAGTACTTTTCTAATGAGACGGACTAACAGAAAGACACAAAAAATTTGTACGAAGTTCAAAGCGATTTTGTTATATATGATATTTACAAATAGATGACATTTTGTATTTATGACGTCATCGTCGCCGCCATCTTTCAGTTCGATGACGAGTCCTTGGACTCACGAGTTAAGAATAGCAACTTCTTGTCCAAGATATGTTTTCTGCCAAAAATCGTTTGGTCTTACTAATTCAGTTTTTGTAAATAGCAAATTTTGATAAAAAATATTTGGCAGAAAACATATTGATAAATACTATCCCAAAGAATCACAAGAGATAAACTGAACTAAGTATATATTACAGTCCCGCTCACGTCAGCCCGTTTGGCCCCCCATCACGTGACTTTTCCCAACGGTTTGATCTCTTTGATTAAGAGCGCGCGAGCCGGAAAATACAGGTCATATGATAAAATATTGTTCAGTTTATAAAATTGACGCTGAATTTAATTTCTCACTAATTCCTTTTTTGGTATCAAATACCTTATTTGATCGAATTTTATCACTAGTTCTTCAAATACCATATCTATATGATTCCTTGTCAGTAATACCTTATTTGGTAATCCCTTATTTGGTATATTGTACTGAACCGGCCGTTTCAATGCAAAGTCTACGTAGGACACGTCGCTGGACAAGTCTTTGTAAGAGCTCCTCCTAATGGACGAGCAGAAACGTCTGCCCACGAAATAACGATACCAGAAGTTGGGGAAGAGAAGCACTTCGTTGAAAGTGGTTGGATTTGAGAGTCCGTGAATGCAGTTGACCAAATATTCAAGTCAGCCATGTTCCCAAGCATAAGCTTTGTGATATCAAAACCACTTTGGTAGTTTCCTTGATATTGACCAATGATGAGCGTCCCTTTACTAACAACATGCTTGTTGGTTTGTAGCCCTACTTCTTGGCTCTTCAGATTCCCGCTATGGTAGAACTTGACTTTTCCGGTATCGGATACCCAAGTTATCGCACTGTGTTGCCATGTGTTGTCTCGGTTAAATCCTGACGGTATACTTCTGTACGTAGAGAATGAATGATTGAATAAATGAACGAACGAACGAACGAAAGGAACTAACGAATGGATAGATGGATGGAATGATGGATGGATGACTGACTAGCTGATTGACTGACTGACTGACTGACTGACTGACTGACTGACTGACTGAATGACTGAATAAATGAATGAATGAATGAATGAATGAATGAATGAATGAATGAATGAATGAATGAATGAATGAATGAATGAATGAATGAATGAATGGGTGAATTAATGAATGGCTACTAGTACTCTGAAAGGGACAGTTGAAACAAGAGGCCCTTTAGATGGTTGGTCTACTTACTTAGTTTCGCCATTGATTGTTATTTCAGATATTCCATCAGGTTTTATAGAGATCACAAAGGCAGCAGTGATGCTGGAGGTAGCGTACGAGAATGGATAAAGAATAACGCTTTTCTCAGATACTTTCAGCCAAAACGAGACTGTGAATTCGCTCAGTGTAGTGTTAAGTGCAGTTGTTATGGTAACGGCGTTGTTTGTGTTTGCAGACGGCCAGTGTAGCTCACAAACTACAACTAGAGAACAGATTTTTTTTCTTTCAATTGCTTTTTACGTTAAACAAATTCATTGCTCATTTAGTTTTGATTTATATTGATTTTCGATTTGGGTTTTTTCGATTTACGTAACTTCTAAGCTTACTTTCTTTGCAAATACTTGCAAATAATTTCCAGAAAACTATAATCAGTCATCTCTTTCTGAAAGAGGCGCATTACAAACTTACTATTTTCACAATTTGATCCACTGAATCCCGCCATACACGCACAAGAGTAGCTGTTGACTTTATCTGTACATGTTCCGCCATTTTGACAAGGGTTGGGTGAGCAGTCATCGATATCTGAAAAGGATTTTCATGTGTTACTCGGGTTTCTCTTGGCATACACTTGCCATTATAAACTTACTATTTTCACATTTTAATTCATTGAATCCCGCCATACATGTACAAGAGTAGCTGTTGACTTTATCTGTACATGTTCCGCCATTTTGACATGGGTTGGGAGAGCAGTCATCGATATCTGCAAGGATTTTCATCGGTGTTACTCGTGTTTCTCGTAGCATACACTTGCATGACGTCATTATAAACTTACTATTTTCACAATTTGATCCATTGAATCCCGCCATACATGTACAAAAGTAGCTGTTGAGTTTATCTGTACATGTTCCACCATTTTGACAAGGGTTGGGTGTGCAGTCATCGATATCTGAAAAGGTTTTTTGATTGGAAAATAGACTCAAGAGAAGCTTTTTCTGCAACACAGAGATGTATATAAACTTACTAGTTTCACATTTCGAACCACTGTATCCCGCCATACATGTACAAGAGTAGCTGTTGACTTTATCTGTACATGTTCCGCCATTTTGACAAAGGTTGGGTGAGCAGTCGTCGATATCTGAAAGGATTATTTTCATTAGAATTAATGCACGTAGATATACATAAATCAAATCAACTAGATATGATAAACTAGATAAATAAACTAGATATGGGTAAACCAAGGAATAATACAGATTAACAAAATTATACCGTGCCTTGGATATTATCCCTATACTTCGTTTACTCTTTTGACTAATGTAAGGTACATGAGCTTAGAATTAGAATTAGAATTAGTTCACTGTTTGTGAATTACGGTGCATCGATGAGTATAGAAACAGGCAACGTACTGACTAGTTTGCGTGTAACGATATTGTGTAAAACGTTGAATTTGTGGGATTGTCAAGCCTGTTACTCGAGCTAACATGGTAACCAATTACTCGGGCTAACGAGGAACCAATTACTTGGGCTACATATTTCTTTTGGTTTTCTTTCCGGCCGTACTGATAAATTCCACGATCATAATCTTATTACTTGGTTATCCCTACCTGTTTCGCATCGTTGGCCTTGAAAACCTGCCGGACATTGACATATAGTTTCCGACGTTGCACAACCAAATGAGCAAGTACCACCGTTTAAGCATGTGTTACCATGGCAACCAAACTGTTTATTAAAAGACTTCATATTGGCATATTGCATTTGTGAAAGAAAGATGGAAATGTCTTTAAAATATTCAGTGCGTTCATGAGACCTTAATACTGAGTGAGCGAAACTCGCGGATTGATGTCTACGTGTGATGTGTTTGGCGCTTCAGGTTATTTTTAGTAACAGGAAGTTGAAGCCATATCGTGCGCGCAGGGCTATCAAACAATGGAGTTTGATTTTTACGCGCGCGCAGCTGGGAGGAACGGTTTCTTCTCCGGCAATCAAATTTTATTGTCTGCGCGCGCGATGGCGTCAATTTCTCGTTATTAAAATTAACCTAAGGCGCTCAAGATCACGAGCATGCGCAATACTGGAACTTGCAGAATTTTTATTTTGCTGACGTCATGTCGCGGGGTGGATCTTTTGTGGCAAAAATCTCCAAACTAAACGGTAAAATCTCTTCATAATTTGTTAACTTTAATATCAAACTCATTAATAATTCATTAGAAAACACAATAGAAATCATTGACCATGAAGGAGTTTTATATCTGATATAGAATCGTCTTCATTTGCATAAACTTTAACTTGGATTTTCTAAGCCAAAAAAAGTCAAACTAGTTGAAAAATTCTGGTCCAATGTGATAATTGACAACTAGCAGTCGTTTGATATTAAGTAATATAAAGAACTCGAGAGCGTGTTATATTGGGTCATTATCCACCGATATATAACACGCTCTCTCGTTCTTTATACATCACTTCTAATATGGAGTTACAGCAACTGACGAAATATAAAATTGGCACTACAGAATTTTTATTATTCCGTAAAATCGAAATTTTGAAATATTTTAATTCGATTCTGTAATGCTGAGTGAAGGCGAAGATATGGACTTGCTTCAAAATGAGTTTTAGAAAATTCACCGTGCGTTTTTATTTATATTTTATTGGAAAAATGACCTTCGTTAAAGCTGACGTGACGTTGCTATAGCAACATTTCGAGCAATGAGTTTCATACCAAACGGTTCCCTGATTCATGATCGGTCATATTGTTGCCTGATCGGGTGTCAAAGTATACATCTGTAGCTATTATACGCTTTTTACTATTTGTATATAGATCTGTAAAACTATAGTGAGCTACCTTAACTGCAAGCACATCACAGAAATATCGATCAATATCAGTTTCACTTTCTTAGTGTTATGGTTCAAGATTCAGAAAATTACAATCTAAAACTTTGCAAATAGTAGTAAAATTAAACAGAACAGTTGTACTAGAAATATCAGATACCATTTCTAAAACTTAATATGTTACTATTTCAATTTTATGTTTATTTCGTGACACGTGTCATCGTTTTGAATGACACATGTTTTGTGAAAACAATTTGAATCGTTATATTGTCACAAGAATATATATGTTTCGAGATGCCTGCAGCGTGGTCACCGTGTTGAAATGGCTTTATATTAAGTGGAAGAAGAAGAAGAAGAGGAAAAAACGCCCGTATATATAGTTCGGTGATTTGAGCGCCTGACTCCAATTTCCTGTCTTAGTAGCCCCCTGCCAACAAATTAAATCCTAGATTCCTTTTGAGTGCACTTTCTAAACCTTGATTGCAAACAAATAAGTCTTCTTTACTGTTATTGCTAATTTTCTTTCCATGCGGTACTTTGAACACTTTTAAGAAGTGGACGCAGGACGTGAGTAAGCTTATGAATTGACGGATTGTCTGTTATCGTGAACACCTGTAGGAGACATATGGGTTTTTTTTCATTAATCAAATTAAGTGTTTTTATGTTTCGATTTTAACGGAGAACAAAGCGACAAAATAGAGCTCTGTACTGTTCGTCTTTTTTTTATTTGGCAGGTGCTTAGGCAATTTTTTCAATTTTTTATTGCATGCATTTTTGCCGTTCATCAGCTTTTTCCCCTCGACTCCTTGCTCGGTAGCCAAAATGAAACAGAGACTGAGACGTGCACTATTGTTAGATATCTTAAGCATTTTTGAGGGACAAGAAAAAGAAAAAAACAAAATGATGAATTAAATTCAAAGTTAAATGCGTCATACCGTAGCAGGTCTAAGTTGAGTGTAGACAAAACCTGGTCTTTCCTCCAAATCTTGTGCCTTGACTTCATCTTGAACTCCATAGTCATTCAACTCACATTGACCAGTGTTTTCACTGATTTGAAAGTTAATGGAAATACACCAATCTTGTCTTTGACAACGAAGACTACACTGGGTAAAGCTAACGTGTGGTAGGGATAGTCGTACGTGGCCTTTGAGAGCAGTATTTTGTTGAGTCAGGAGAGAACCATGTAAATCAAGACTTGAACAGCTTTGTAGTGAGTTAGCAAGACTTCTGCTAACGTTGGTGACCGCAATGACATACATTACGGTGGAGACGAGAAAGCACAGCATTGCGGCTTTGATGTGCTACGATAGACAAAAGTTGAGCATGAAGGAAGTTCACTCGGAGATGTCACCGAGCAGAAAGCCAGTGCATACTAAGATAAACATTTTACAAATTTTTACAATTGATAAAATATTCTTTCAAGAAGTCAGTGTTTCCATGGAAACGCCCGAAAAGGAGGTCTGTTACGTACTTTGTATTTGATTTGATAACTGGTTAAGTGGCTTACCTTTGATTGTCCATTATCGTTAACACGTTTTCTTTATAAATTAATTGTTTGTTTACAAATCAGTTATCTATTTTGACATTTTAAAAGTACTTGACACAGATGGTTTAAATGTAGAACTTGCACGAGAAATTGTATTTTTACCTATAATTTTTCCAATCTCTTAAGGACGTTCGCGGGCATTTTTCGCGCGCATCATTACTGCGCCAACCATATAATATATTTTTTCGATAATTATTTTTTATCCGATTTTTGAATTAAATGCTTATATCTGTTGTAGAAATATCAAACCAATAGAAATTTAGCAGAAAAAATCGTTAGAAAAAATAAATCCGCGAACGTCTTTAATTATCTAACTGTAGTTTAGTTTGCAGTTTATTTGATGGACGCTACAGTATAATTTAAGAAAGCCCCAACCAACCATTCAATCTAGAATTGCGCAGGCATTTTGTTCAATCTTAATTGAATTTTATCAACGGCACAGCTAGTTTACATGATTTTTGGGCCTCTGGGCCTAAACCGTATTTCACCGATATTAAAATCGACACTAAAATAAGCCAGTTCGGAGTTTAAGAATCGTTTCTTATGCGCATGCGATTTTATCCCGAATTTCTCACCTTCTTTTGTTTAAAACTTCTTTTGTTACTCGTGCCCAGGCCTTTAGGCCGGGAACGAGTTATAAACTGCAAATGTTTTTTTTTTTTTTTTTTTTTTTTTTTTTTTTTTTTTTTTCCTCTGTTCGTCCTGAGGGACCTCTGATTGGTTAAGAACGTAAAAACAATGCCCTTCATTCATCACCTTTGAGCGACAGCGAACGCAAGCCAGGAACTTTAGGAATGCAAGATGGCCGACTATAAAGAAAATAGCTTTCAGAGACAGGCTTTTCCTGCAGTAGAACAATGTAATTTGGAGCTTTTAACTCGAGATATACCTATATACTTATAAGAGCTTCAGAATGGGCTGTAATTTTGAGCTTCATCTCCAATACTTTGACCAAATATCGAACTCTAAATGGAGTACTTGAAAGAGAACCCTCGCGATAAACATGGATAAACTGAGTATTTCCTATGAGCTGTGAATCTACGAATTTCTCATCCTACATGTTGCTAAACGAACATACGTAGAAGCAAGTCAATTGTATTCCTCATTCAAGCATTCAAGAGATCTTGAGAGGTTTTTGTACTGAATTTTAATACGGAATTCTAAAGCAGACCATTGCATGGAACGGATAGGTTCCATTGACCTTGTTGGTCACGTAACGTCTTTTATTATTTAAAACATCCGAAACATGAACGAAAATATTCACGATTTGTTATTTTGTTAAAAACGCCGTTGTAGAAGTCTTTACAGCAAACAATTGAGACACATAGTGAAATAAAAAGTTGAATAAACTGGTATATTCGCTGGTAATATTTTGCATGTCGACTAATAGCTGCTGACAGACAAATTGACTAATCAGATATTCTTTAAAAAGGTCAAAAAAGGTCTTTATTATGTTATGGTTAAGTGAAGAATGCGTGAAACGGCTCGGGGAAGAGTACGAACGGGGCTGGTCATTGAAGCCTCTCCTATAAGGGGGCTTCCGGGGCACGAGTGAACGCACGTGTGCGTCTAGTTTTTAATCAAACAAAAGGTGAGAAATTCGGGATAAAATCGCATGCGCATAAGAAACGATTCTTAAACTCCGAACTGGCTTATTACATTCCTACATTCTTCCCATTCCCAAAAGAAAAGAAAGGGAAAAAAAGAAAGAAAAGAAAAGAAGAGAGAGAGAGAGAGAGAGAGAGAGAGAGAGAGAGAGAGAGAGAGAGAGAGAGAGAAAACAAAATAAAACAAAGAAACGAAAAGAAAAGAATGGACATACTAAATAATCAATTGGTAACAGTTGTTTTTAGTTAAAAAATAATAATACTGAATTCAGAAATTGCATTTTTATTGCATGTGCAATCTCAGTTGATATATATTTATCTGATTACAATATAAGCTGAAAACGCAAATTTCCTACAAGTGGGGAATGAAAAGGTACGACTTTCTCCGTACTGTAACCGTAACGTATTTCCTGTAACGCAACGGTTCCGCACGGAGTTGTACATACCGTAAATTTCCTACTCATAAAGAATCTGCTCTGAAAACCCATTTCAAAAGGCTGCTTTTGTAATCAAAAGGAATTTCGTATAAAATACCTAAAGATGTATCATAACCTAGAGCTCAGTGAAAATTTTAATGACCTATGACCTCGCAAAACTCTGAAAGGCCGTCTAATCCTGGGTCACATTGGGAGACACCACGACAAAACGACTGCGCATGCGCGGGTTTTCGCGGGCTTTCGCGCGTCCGCGTCTTGATCACAGGAATCCCAAGCAACATATGTATTTTTAGAATTGTTTTCTTCAGATTTTCCCATAGCATATCTGTGAGCTTAATTTTAATACACAACAGTATTGCGAGAAAATGACAGACAATAGAATATACTACAAATTTCTTAACCCATTTTTTGGACTGAGTTTTGCTTCTACGGCTTGAGTTTCGCCGGCAAAGTTTTGTTTGTTTGACTGCCGAATGTTTTCATTGAGGCCAACATTGAGAAGGACTGGGGAGGCACGCATGCGTAGTATATTTCGCTTCGGTGTCAATTGGGAGTATTCACTTTGTTGTTGATAGTGCAAGTGAGTCTGACGAAAAGGTTACAAGGGAAAATGTAGTGAACTCTCTAGTAATGGACATCTCCCAGAGACAGACCTCCATCTGCAATGGACAATGCCTCGCCATTCAAAAGACACCCCGTCTATGACGGACAACTCTGTATGAAAGACACTTCCATAAGACAGACACCCTTCTAAAACGGGCACCACCATGTTTACTGCCTGAGTTTCAGTATTTCATGTGATAAAGCAGTTAAATGGGAAATTTGACCTCTCACTGGTCCCAGGGGCATCCATCTTAGAGTTCACAGTATAACAGCTTCAGGGACCTAACTGTATACATCTAATATTTAACATTATTGTGATTACGTACACTATTGACAGTGCTTTATCAAGTTTATAATCAATTGAAATCATGTACAGTGATAACCCAGGATAGCTAAGATGGTCGAGAAGGAATAGGTGGTCGTCCTGGAATGGGTGGAGCACCGTTGGGCTTGGGTGGAGCTGGAGGTCTCCTGTGAACAAATAAAAGTAGTTTGATTATCCAATCTAGAACAGACGTGTCTTATTTTGCCTTTATAAAGTAAGTAGTGAGAGTATAGGCTTCTCATGTCCTACTAACATATCTGCTGCTCATGACATTGGATATTTGTTAGTCGAGTCTCTCTTCTAGTCAAAAACGAAACTCACTCCTTTAGTTGAAAGTTTATTTTTGTTTTAGCACACAGTAGTTCAACTCCCAACACAAAGGGTCTTGAAATAACTAAGAGGAAAGTCCTGTCTTTGTCATTATATTTCAAAATAGTTAGACCTTCACGTCTTATTTGGTAAGGACCTCTAGAAGGACACAGAGTTATAGGTGTTATCCTTAGCCTGAGTAGGGCTTAGTTACCAACTACTATTGACAATACAAACCTTGGTATTGAAGGTACATCTGGTCTTGTAGGAGCAGGACGTGACGGCGCAGTTGGACGAGAAGGCGCGGTAGGGTGGGACATTGGTCGTCGACTAGGGTTAGGACTAGGGTTCATTGGTCTGTAGTCCATATCATCTGATGATATGGGTGGCGGGAGAGGAGTGTTGGTTGTATGGCTGTCTATGTCCTGTACGATTGCTAAGGCTTCTTTAGTACTCCTGTACATTCGAATCATTTCTTCACGACGTTGTGCTTCTTCTTCGCTTTCGTCCATCATGTTGTTCTAGTATATAATATAAGTGTATTTCGGAAAATGTTTTCTGACAACTCTTAATCCGAGTATTTACATCTTGCAAAACAAAACAAAACAAAACAAAACAAGAAAGCTTAGCTTAGCGAAGCAGGACAGAAAGGAAATGAGTAGAAGCGGAGCAGAGCAAAGCAGAGGAAAAGAGAACAAAGCAGAACAGGGAAGAGCTGAGCAAAGCAAAGCCAGCAGAGCAGAGCAGAGCAGAGCAGAGCAGAGCAGAGCAGAGCAGAGCAGAGCAGAGCAGAGCAGAGCAGAGCAGAGCAGAGCAGAGCAGAGCAGAGCAGAGCAGAGCAGAGCAGAGCAGAGCAGAGCAGAGCAGAGCAGAGCAGAGCAGAGCAGAGCAGAGCAGAGCAGAGCAGAGCAGAGCAGAGCAGAACAGAACAGAAAACAAAACTTGGTATTGGTTGTAATCAATCCCTACCGCATTTCCCGTTGAATACAAATGTGCGAGCAGTTCCGTACTTATGAATTCTTTTATCTACAAAGATGATAAAATCATTTTTTAGTATTAAGAAACATACTACGTTAAACCGGCTGCGGTTTGCAGAACCAAATCGTTTGGAATCATTGACTAATTATGAGAGTTAACCAGATGAACCCACGAGGAGGGAAATGGATCTAACGCTAACAGATTGGAAGGGTTTTACCACAAGGTTAATCTGATTTCCACTATTCAGGCTGTACAGACATTGAGGCTCAAGCAAGTTGAAAAGTTGGAGTTGGAGAAGGAGGAACTCTCTATTCCTTAGTGAATCTCATCCCACCAAAGGTAATGAAGGAAAGGAAAGGAAGGGAAGAAGAAAGGAACGAAGGAAGGAAGGAAAATGAAGGATCTTTCCCCTAGCCTTCATATCCAAAAGTCTTGTCTACACAGACATAAAGTTCACTAGCTCACATTGTTGACGATCATGAACATAACAGTCTTGGGTACGAGGTCTCTCACGGTCTTGCTGACAATCTTGATATACGAATCTACTAAATTACGGATAGTTTCGACTTGACGCTCCATCTGTGGATCCAGTGTGCCAATCTCACCCTAAAACACATAGACAGACACTATTATAATCTCTTTTAAGAAAGGAGAGGAGAGGAGAGAGATCTTACCAAACTCTTATCTTCTGACTGAGAACGTTCTGGATAAACTCCTGCCCGTAAAAACGACGCCTTCCAACTGTCGACGGTTTCTTGGTTGTCAGCAGACAGCTCAAGTTGTTTATGGTCTTTGAATAGGTTCCTGTTCAAGAAAAAGGTTGGTATTTACTGTCTTTGTTCCTAGTTCCAATAAGATACTGGCATAAGTACATATATTGCGATAATTTTGGTATAGAAAGAGTTGACATACTTTTGGTCAGGGTTGAATAGAGCGAAAGTCACTTTCTTGGACATGAAACCTGCCTCGACGTCCCGTAAGCGAACGCCATCAAGACGTAACTGGTATTTGAGTTCTTGCTCCTGAAAGAACAATAAACATGACAGTAAATATGTTCCTAAATCATGTCACAGTAAAAAGCAGTTTCCATGTAAAACGAACTGCGCAACGCCGTGTACGTGTCACTGTCGTAAGTCATGCCCATGCCGACACAGGTGAAAAACGCATTACGCATACTCGAAAGTTTTAAATAAAACCATTGGGGGTTCAGTAGATCTTGAAAGTTAAGGCTGTCCGTGAAAAGTTAGTGCTTATCTTTTCCTAAAACATCGCTTTAGTTGTTCTCTTTCCCTGGTCAAATAATACCCGAGAAATTCGCATAACACCACGGCAGTTGAATCGACGGTACTATTATTTGTAAACACGAACGCGTCCACGAATTCGCGCCGAATTTTCGATCATACGCCGTGCGTTTCGCACCCGTGTCTCCCATGTCGTTTTTCACAGTCATAAATGTAGTACATGTTATATCTCGAACTGATAAAGAAAAATTCGCTTGAGATAGCGACAGTAAGCGGAAACATTTGACTAACACGAATCACCGAAGAAATGACGAGGTGTTGAATGAGATACTCTGAGTAAAAGATGGCGCAGTACAAGTGTATAGTCCCCTATACTGTAGTGATGACAACGTCATTTTAATCGTCCAATCATTTGTGAGCGTATACGTTGTCATGGTTAAAGGATACTTACGTCTTCGTCTCGATACCAGGACACTGACTCCGCTGAAACAAGACCAAAGACGTATTGAGAGATGGAAAACCAAGTACAGAGGTATGGTTTTACCAGAGATAGAGAAATAGAAGTAATTTCTAAAGAAGGGCACTATATGACTAGCGGTGATGGGAAAAGAAAAACAGAGAGAATGATTCCCAGGGGAAGATCAAGGATGAACCGCCGCCATATTGGCTCGTTTGGTTGAGCGTTGGTTTCTCGCGCGGAAGGTCGGGGATCGATTCCCGGTCGGGCCAACACTCACGGTCTTCAAATAATTTAAGAAAAGCTGCTGCCTTTGTAATTACATCTGCATCTGCCTTCACGTTTTCTCGGATAAAGACGTTAAACCGTAGGCCCTATCTCCGAAACCACTACAGATTTCCCTTGTGTTGGAGGGACGTTAAAGAAACAGCACAACCATGCATTCGGGGAGAGTAGGCCATGAAGTTGCCGGTGTGTGTGGTCTGTCCTATAACACTACAGGGCCCACAGTAATTGGCTGTCAAAGCTGTTGTGGTGTCCCTGCCTTCATTGGAAGGAATAAGCTTGTAAACAACAGTAATACACTACGGTCGGAAGGAAGCAATGCCACAGGCGACAAGTAGAACAAAAAGACATTGTTCAGAGTAAACCACATATTCTTTGTTTTTGTCGTTTTAACAAATCGCGAGCTTCGTTCTAACAGCAGTGGATGACCCGTAAACAATCTTCAGGAAGAAAGGGGTTCAACGTTACTGAGATCATAAACAACCTACATGCAGGATCAATAGGACACTTTGAAAAAGTATAAAGAAGTTGTCCCTGTAGGGAAGTGCGCACCCCCTGCACCCCTCCCCTTAATCCCACCCTGATTCTTGAGCGGGCGTTCTCACGTACAAAATTTGGTCAGTTTAGTTGCACTTAGCACCAAGAGACCATAATACTAAGAGAGCGAAGCTCAGTATTGATGTCTGTGCCATGTTCGTGGCGGCTAAGGCTATTTTTAGTAACTTCGCCATAGCGCGCGCAAGTCCCTCAACCAATAGAATTTGATTTTTGACGTGCGCGCGGACGGGACCGTTTGAATTCTATTGTTTAAGAGCCTTGCGCGCGCGATGGCGAAGTTACTAAAAATAGCCTTAGCCGCCACGAACATGGCACAGACATCAATACTGAGCTTCGCTCTCTTAGTATTATGGTCTCTTGTTAGCACTGATTAGCTTGAAAATATTTTTTTTCTCGGAAATTGTAATAGTTATGATTAATTGGTAACAGGACTTCGTGTCCCGCTACGCGGTCGTCCAATTTTGTTTATCCCTCGTATGACTCCACTCAGTCCTATTACCATTATTAATACATACCTGTGAGCACAAACCAGTATTCCTTAGAACCCCCAACACCCTTCATAAAACCTGCTTGAGCGACAGTAAGCCAACCTTTACGAATGACCTACGAACAGCAAGAAACAAACGGTATTTAATCCATTTATGGATGGGGTCATCCAGACCCCTGCTCTGGGTCCCTTGAATAGGTCATGATTTGAATTCAATTGCGTTTTATCAGAAACTCATAAGGAGTTGACAACCCCTTACGAGTTTCTGGTTTTATCCATTGCTTTGAAACTGTCTGATTGTTTTCTCTGATTTGATTCTACTGATTTGATCATCGATTTATTAGCATAAAGCGTTAAACGTGTAGACGTATTGACTGAGTGGGACGACTGGACGGGAAAATATTTGGCTTGATCCACATAAATAACCAAGAGCCAAATATTTTCATGTCCGGCCCGACCTCACTATGACTTGGCTTTTGTACCGTTTTGTTTCTATATTTGGCGCGCGCGCGGGTCCGGGTCGGGATACGGGTTTTTCCGGACCACCTTCAAAAAGCCGTTCTGCTCTGCTGACGTCACTTTTCCCGAAGGTTTTCTTAAGAGCTAGCACGCATGCGCGGGGAATAAGGGTCATGTGATAATATATCTTACTTGGTTTGATATGTTGCGCTTTTTTCGTTCAATATTTGAAGAGGTGGTTACTTGAGCTCTGGATCATTAATAATGAACATGTGTTAAAATGCTTAACGGCAATATTGTAGCTAACAGATAAGTACTAAAGGCTTAATTGCGCTGTTACACAGTGCAATTTTTCTTGCAACTTGCAATGCAACTTTGATGTCAAATGTACATTGGTAAATGACTCCCCTATAGGACCATTAGGCAGTGTTTTTGTGTCATGTTCAGCGCTTATGGTAAATATAGCACGTCTGTCGCCATTCAATAAGCACATGACACCTTTAATTCTGAATTCTCAGATCGGTAATTGCTTGGGTAATTCTAAACAAAGTTATGAAGAAATCATTCTCTTATGTTCTACTTACTCAGCATAGCCAATAAAGTCTGGATGATTGGTGTTAATGTAAGCCAACTCAAGTTCAACGAATGTATCAATCTAAAATTTAACAAAACATTGATCTCAGTTTCCCTTGAATGCTCTTGAAAAGAATGGTACACTGTTCATTTTCACTATCAAACTTTATTGCTAAAATACGACCAGAAATAGCCTCTTCTACAGGCATCTCCTTTCTTACTTTTTTGGGCCTTCTGTATCATATGACCGAGAGGGACTGTAACCCCACAAGACAACAAAGGGTTCCCATCAGAAGGGTTGCCTGCAGAGGGGGCTGGACTAGAAATTGCATACCTGACTTTTAGATTTGATCTCTCCTTTTCTTATGTGATCAATAACAATTCTTTCTACTTGATCCCTTAAAAGAGGATATTTAGCCATCTGGAAAGAGGGAAAATTTGCAGTTTATTCTAGAAAGCAACCTAAAGTTACTGTAGCATATATCAGGGATGGATCCCCAAATATTATCCTTCACGAATGCATGCAAGAAACTGTACACAATTATCCTTCACGAATGCATGCAGCAAACTCTCCACAATTATCTTTCAGGAATGCATGCAGGAAACTGTCCACAATTATCCTTCACGAATGCATGCAGCAAACTGTCCAGAGAATCCAGAAGAATTTAGGAAAGTATCTAAAAACCCAAAGTCACCCCAGGAGGGGTACACACCCTCTGCACCCCTCCCTCCCCTCCCCAATAATTTTTTCTTTACCTTGTCTGCACACTTTCTAAGTACATTGCTCAATTCAGTCATGACCAGATCAACACACTTAATGGCAGGAGAACGGAGCTTTTCAATTTGTCGTTTGACTATTGTTTCAAAGGCCATGTCTGGAGTAAACAAACCAACCCTGGAGAGAGGAAAATGTATGAATTAAAACATATCTACAAACTATAGACCTCGGAATACATTTCAGTTAACTTATCAACAATGAGTACACTTAGGGTCATGACAATATATGTACACTGCAGAGGTTTGGTCATTCTAAAGATGATGGGTAGCTGTCAGAGCAATAATAGCATTTTCTTTTGAATATAGTATTGTTGCACTAACCTAATACCATGGATATTCTTAATAGCAAACATAATTTCTCTTCTTAGTTGCTTTTCATCAAATTCCACCTGAAACCCGACAACACCAAGAATTAATGTGCTTACTGCTTGCTCAACCATTTGTAGATGGAAACAAGGCAGTCCCTTCTCTTTAGCTGCTTAATGACCCTGGTCAAGGGCTGGGGTGTGGGTCCAACAAGGGCTCAAATCCTGACCTCCTAGACAAAGACTAATGCTAAACCAAGTAAAATATATAAATATGCAATACCTTAACAAGTTCATAAGGAAACCTTTCATGGAATATTCTGTTAATTTTTGCTCCTCCTGACAACTCCATAGTATTGATACTGTCTCCTGAACCTTCAATAGCTTTCTCAAAATCTGAACTGAACTGTTGGATCATCCTGTTAATGAAAAGAGTTAGTGAGCAAGAATTTGTCAGTTTTGTGTGGCAACCTTGGGTGGTGTAGTGGTTTGCCTGGAGCCCCTCTTGCCTCACTTCTTTGGTCCAGGTTTAAATACCCTTAAAACAGAGCATTGATAGAGAGAGGTGAGTAAAATGAGCGCACCATCAACCTCAAGTTTATCAGTTACTCAACAAATTACTATCACAAGTTATTGACGTAGAATATGCTCAGGCTTGGAATTGTTAGTTGAGTTTATTGGATCTCCCTTGTCACAAGGGTTTTTCTCAGGGTATTCTGGTATTCCTCCCTCCATTAAAACCAACACTGTTTTGATCTTGAGCTGTGCTCCATGGTCAGACACAAGTTGTATGGTAGCAGCATAGTCTGCCACATACAGGCCTTCAATCCTCCCACATCCACATATATAATGTAATTCAGCCTGCAATGTGGATGATTAGCTCTTCCCAGTTATTATTTATAAGTCATTAAATTATTATCATCCAATACCATTAATAGTCTTTTGTTGACTATTTACTTATGGGCCAACTGTGGTAGGCTAAAAAGAAACTGGGGCATTCCCAATCCTCACTCTTTTTTGTTATCACAGTATACCCAATAAAAGGGTAAACTATTCTCACTGGTACAATGATCACAAATAATTTATAAGTGAGCCAAGCTTGCATTGACCACTTCACCAGTGATGCTAGGAAAGATAGCACAGAAGAGTTTAGAACCTTCCCACCTCCCATTTGGCAATAGACCCTCTCTCTTAACACCTCATTGCCTCAATAAACTTGTGTTCCCCATATCTTAACACAGCAAAGACAATGAGTGATTATTTTATCATGCAGTGAGGATGGTTACTGTTGAGGATGCTAAATAACGGCTGAAGCTTAGCTTTTAAAAAAAGAGGCCATCTACCAACATGGAAATGGACTACAAAGGTAACTTGCTCTGTGAACAAAAGGGAAATGTCTGCATGTAGAATTCAGCTTTGAGTGCGAAATGGTAAATGCCATGTCATGACCATGTCATTGCCATGTCACCCATGTAACGGAGCT
The DNA here is from genome assembly GCA_029948255.1 of Telmatactis stephensoni. NCBI lineage: Eukaryota > Metazoa > Cnidaria > Anthozoa > Actiniaria > Isophelliidae > Telmatactis > Telmatactis stephensoni. The sequence continues at coordinate 679,254 of JALIZF010001899.1, forward strand.
GCTCTGTGCCCTGCCCATGCTGTGGCATAACTGTGCATTTTCACAGTCATACGAAAACTGCTCTATGCTTAAATCAGTAAATACAGTAGAACACTTACTGCATCATAGCTTTAGTTCTAACAGATGGGTCATCAGGGTTGTAATGCTCATATTGTTTCACTTCCTTCTCTAAAGCCATTACGTTATCTTGGAGTTTACTGCGCAACTCAGGTAGTGTCTGCTTGATGTGATTGGTCAGTTGCTATGAAGTAAATAATGGTAATAGAACTTATTGTAATGAAAGGCTATGCATGTACATGTAGCTCTGAGATGAAAGAATAGAATGAAAGATGCAGTGCTAGAAAAGAAATCACACCATGGAAACATTCCAAGCAGTGACCCTACGGTCTACAGTCGCCCTAACAAAGCTGAGAAAAAATTCTCTGACCTTGGTGGGATTTAAACCCACGACCCATGGACTTGTACGCCAGTGCTCTACTAACTGAGCTACAAGGTCAACTGTCTTTTCTTGAGACAGTTGTGGGTGTATTGGCCTTAGTTGAGTCTAATTCAATCTGTAATCAGACTGCATGCATAAGGGATAAACAAGATCTTACACATTGGCTACAATAGGGGAACTTATAAAGTATGATAGTATTTCATAAGCATGTTTGTTTACAAACCTGGTTTAAAATCTTCTGTAGATATTGTGTACCCATTTTGTCAGCCATATGTCTACATAAAGTCAACATGTAAATAACTTTTAAAATATGATTTAATGATTATTATTATAGAGAAACTCTGACCACCTTACTTCAACACTGTATAGGTGTCTTTTCCAATTAAGTGTTATTTCAGTTTTCAGTTTCAGTTTCACTTTATTTGCACTTTTCGAAGTAATAAGATTTTTTTTACATAACACATACATAAAAATATACAACATATAAACAACATGTTAAAACTTGTATTGTGAATGCAACATTTTCTGCAACACAGTTGTAAACAACCCACACTTTATTTTTGCAATCTCCCACTATTTCTTTATATCACTGTTGTACTTTTTTAGTGAAAATTTTGCCCTGGAAACCAATAAATAGGCATTTTGAAAGAAACCAAATGTTGCAAATGCAATGGAAAAGTACAAAATCATTAAAAATACAGCTACCAAATATGTGTCCACCCCTCGATATCACATGCAATAATGTTGCAGAAAATGTTGCATCCTGTGTACGAGCCTCAAACTGACCTGTATGAGGGATGACTAAGGAAAAACTTGCGTTCGGAAGCTAAAGCTGCTTTGATGTCCTTTCTACCATCAATATCAGCTTGGCTTCTGTTAACCACACCAATATACCCTACATTAACAAAATAGATGATTTAGCATTTGATATCAACCTACAGTGAGAGTACTTGTAGATCATTTTACAGTTACATCTTGGTCAACCACAGCCTCGACTGCATGTAACATATTCTTTGGAGTTTGGTAACAGCATGTGAAAAGGCAACAAATGCACACAAATGATAAAGAGGTGTGAATGAACAAAGCAAATACTTTCAATTTCAATGGGTTTGTGCTTTGTTCATTTATTGATCTCTCTGCCTGGTTTATTTGTGTGCATTTCTTGCCTTTTCATGGGCTGAGCTACCAAACTGACAAGAATATATACACACAGCCAAGGTTGTGGTTCAGACCAAGATATAACTGCAAAATAGTCTATTCAGCTAATCTTTACTAGCCCCTAAAATCACAAGTTTACTCCAGTCAAAATTAGTTTGAATTTAAAGATTATTCTTTATCAAGATTTGTTTATTACCTCTCCTAAGGGGAAGGATTCTGTTTTCTAGGATGTCTTTTGCATCTGTTCCACTGTCCATCAAGTCAAGTTTGGTTATAACACCAATAGTTCTGGAACCTGCAAAAATAATCCATAAGTACATTTAGTTATAAGTTACCATCTCAGTTGCTCAGATTGCCATGCACACAATATTTTTTTCCATTATGTTACCAACCTTGTGGGTCAACTTCTTTAGCAATCTTGAGTGCATCAGAGTTTGCCAAATCAGTATTTGCAGGAGACACAGCAAGAATGAGACAGTTTTCTTTTGATATGAATTCAAATAACATGGCTCTGATCTGGAATTCTATGTCTGGTGGCTGGTCACCAACTGGTACCTTAGTCATTCCAGGAAGATCAACCAGGGTTAGACTTAGGACTGTGTAAATCAAGATTTGAAATTAAAATAGTTTAATGATAATGACTGGTCACTGGTCTTTGCTTTTATCAATTCCTGGATGTTCTCCAATCAAATCAATTTAATGATTGGTCACTGGTCTTTGCTTTTATCAATTCCTGGATGTTCTCCAATCAAATCAACTCAAGCATGTTAAGGCCTGGGTCAGGCCCCTATTTAGCATAAAATGGTATTTTTTTACATTTCAAGAGTAATATCAAACATTTCGCTTTCTAACTTGGAGACGTGTTAGAATTTGTCGATTTTGAAAAATTCTCATTGACAAAATGGGGAACGCTTGGTCACGTGACCATCCACGTAATATAAAAAATGACAAAAATTCAATCGAAAACGGGCCGTATAGAGACGTTAAGTGAAATAATAGAATAGATGCCAATTTCTGACTATTGGGTTTGTCTTTCAAAATCTGCCTGGAATGGTGGTCCATCATTGATTGTTAAGGAGATATTTAATAAAAGAGGTCACATGACCAAACCAGGTATTTACAAATTTGCATGTTACTCCTCACCGTTTAAATGAAGTCATCCATTCCAGGCAGTTTCTAACTTATCTAGATGTCCTTAACAGTTACACATCAAAAACAGTCTTCATTTAATGCATTTTCACCGGCCCATTTTCAAATTAATATTTATTTTTTCATCCTATAGGTCACGTGACCACCGAATTCTGACCATACACAAATAAAAATGTTAAGGATCCTAATTATGACTATAGGCCAAAATTATATCTAAGTACATTTAATATTGGTAGAGATATTGCAATTTTAGTGTTTTTTAGTTGGGCCCAATGACCCAGGCCTTAACATGCTTGAGAATTTAATGACATATGAGTTGAGCAATGTATGTAAAATATTTAATGTAGAGGTAGGGAGTGTGAGTGCCAGCAGAAGAATAGCCACTACATGGATCTGCTAAGAAGATTATTTATTTACTTATTTATTTGAATGGGCATTTGAACAAATACCCAAGCAGGGTCCCCAGGGGTTGACTTCTGGGGGGAAACTGCTGGTTGATGCATTAGAGACTATTAAAGGGTTCAATACGTACCATGAGGTGAGTATACTCTAAGGTTTATCGGCACATTAGAAATCCCTTTATTTCCTCCTGTCACTCTATCAGTCTCTGCAACAATCTCTTTCCGTACATCCCCAAAGTCCGTAAACTTCTTGTTCTTACAGTGAAGAAACTCTGCATATTCTGTAAAAATGACCAATTTTCGTTTTGGTTGTTGATAACAAATCTGAGGGGGACCTTAACTCCAATTAAAGATAGGAGTATATATAAAGTAGAGGAAAAGGGTATATAATGTTGCTATACAGGTAAGTGGTCCTTCATATGCATGTGAAATGAACAGTGCTATACTATAGCTATGTCAGTGTCATGTTGTCTATAAAAACATTCAAAATTCCTGCTTTAAGCATACCGTGACTGTGTGGTGCCAATTTCACAGTCATACGAAATCCACTCTAACATGAGAGAGGCATTGATCGATATGAGATCTAAAGTGGAGATGATTTCAATCATCAATAATAGAACAGATTTTGTATGAAAAAAGTCTGTTCCATGCTGTGTTGTGTCTAGTGGAGTACGTCTCACTATTTTGATTGATCAATGCTGATATTTTTTCAATCAAAATGCCGAGATATGACATGACACTGACTTTTTGACAGTCAATTAAAAACTGTTCCAGACCAGACTGCAGAGTATAAAATAATAAACTATGAAATATAAAATGAGATTAACGAGTGAACTAGTTTGGGCTGCATCATTATATAAAAATACATAAGGGATAAAATGGAAATCTGTATAAAAAAGAAACTTACTAATGTTTTGAGTCTAAGCCCTTTGTAACACTGGCAAATGGCCATAAGACTCGAAATGTCAGTCAATTATCTCTCTTTTATATGGTGTTATAAAATATTTGAGATATAAGGTGCACGCTGATTGGCTGCATGGCTACCATGTTTATATCAGAGGACAGAGACATGGCTCGCGCACAAAAATGTCGAAAATATTTTATAAAAGCAATATAAAACGGTCGCTTATGTCTCTTTACTGTGATACAAACATGATGGAAGATGTAGAGCACTCAAAAAGCAAGAAAAACACTCGGCTACGCCTCATGTTCCTAAGCTTGCTTTTCTCTTGCTCTACATCTTCCATCGTTTTATATTGCTTAATTACAGATTTTTATTTAACCCTTATTGTAAAATAAAGCACCAATCACCCAACAAGGGTGATGGATGGATCAGCAACGACAAAATCCCTAATGGAAGATGGAAAAAATACAGGTCACGATGCAATGATTTCTGCTGTAACTGATGAGACAGATTCAAAAATCATAAAATGTGGTGGAAATATGATTTTATATGTTGCCTTCATTTTTTGAACAAAGTTCAATAATTATATATAATGTTTGATTAAGAAAATAAAATTAGCATAAATAAAATTAAATATGCAATCAAATAATATGACAAAAACAACAATTAATTATAAAATACATTCGGAGTCATCTCTATTTTAGGAAATTATTTTACCATTTAAATTATACTAATATACGCTACATTACATCCAGTATCGACCACTTTTTCAAAATTGGAAAACAGAAAATTGGAAAAATGAAGAAAAAATGATTTTCTTGAGAATAATATAATAGTAGACGAATACGGGCAAGCGGCTAACTGGTACGACCACAACTGAGTTGTGTTAATTTGACATTTCTGTCAAATATTCGTTCAGGCTGTTTTAATAATAACCTTAGAAGTTACTCAATCATTGTGTAGAACGGGATACATCCTAGTTTAAAAGCTAACGTACCATTTATCAAGTAAATGGCGTACCTGAGTTGGAAGGATAAAGTTGAAGTATCAAAGGCCTTCTTGTGACAATACCGGATCCTCTTGGCAAAAAATCTCTATAAAATACACAAAAACATATCCTTAAAACTTCCAATATACACAATATTACATGTAGAACAATAATTAAAGCTCTGATTTCACGTACTTCCCAACAAAATTTTCCAAAACACTGCTTTTGCCAGCACTCTGACTGCCGACTACTGCAATTTGAGGCAAGTCGATGGCGGATGAATAACCAATCGCTGCGAAAGCATCTTGGATTTTATTGACGATCGGAATAAGTTCTTCCATTCCACGATTCCCCATCTTGATGATTAGCCTTTACCGGCAAGGCTGTGACGGGAAAAAATGAACAAATGAAATAAATCGATTTTAACTTTGATGAAGTATTCGTACCAAGCAGAAAGTTTGAAACGGAAATGAAACCTTTCGGGCATGGACTCCTTTGAACATCCGCTGTGCGTCTAGCGTGCGGCGCGTAAATTTAAGCACTTTAACGCAGATTTACTCTTTCTATCTATCTATTTATTTGTTTATATATTTATTTATTCATTTATTTATTTATGGTACCTTATTTTTCGATTGTTGGTCTATGATTGGTTCTGTTATGTCCCTTGGGGCGAAGTACAGCCATATTAGCATCATAATAAAACTTCGCCGAATAGACTACCCCGATTAGACATTAAAATCATTAAGTGTCTAGGTAGCGCAGCGGTCTAAGGTGATATCTAAAGGTATGGATTAGGGTCCGGATATCGTCTCCCTCCCTGGCCTTCGGGCTAAGACAACTGTTATATGTAGCACCGGGATAGCGTGGATGGGGCCGAAATCTTCATCCGTAACGTAAGTCGATTCGATGTCTCAGCTTCTATGAATGTCTCGGGAGAATCGTCCCAAAACTTATTTTTAATTTTTTAATTTTTGCAATTAATTATTAATTTTGCTACCTCATTTCCGGGGGGTGCCTATTTAGGAGTCATAGGTTCGATTCTCGCCGAAGCCAATTTTTTTTTTTTTTTTTTTTTTTCCCCGCCGTCTTTTTTCTCGGTTTTGAAGTATTTTTAATTATTTCTGATTTGTTTTATTTAATAGAACAGCTTTTACCGACTTCCGTTCAGTGCTCTCAGCACTTCATAAATAGTGTATGAGGGAGGAACAAGGGAGGAAGCACGGAATATTCATTCTATTATATATTTATTAAATTGTTAAGTAAATATTAAACGGGAAAAAGTCCGATAAATTAATTAAAAAGGCGAGTACACGTCCGGGGTACACGTACGGTTCGAGCTTGTACTGCTTGGCATTATAACAGGCTCGTAACATGGTATATTTTCGTCTCACTGATCCCGGGTTCTTAAGGAAATTTTGATTCCTGAGCCCATATTTTTAGACATTTTTGATCCCTGATCGTTGGTGCAAAAAACTGAGCTGATCCCTGATCCTGACCCAATGTCCCTGATCCTCGATCCCACCCATTTGATCCCTGAGCCCTGGCCTCAGATCCCTGATCCTGGCCATAATTTGGAGCTTGATCCCTGATCCTATATACCATATATGTTACAAGCCTGTTATAAAAACTGTGCTCCGTTCAGTTATAAAGCCGACACAGCTTTTGTAAATATCACATGACGTTAGTACCGAATGCTTTCTTTGATGTCATCTCGTTTTGAGATTTGAAACTTACTTTCCTCATTTTATCAGTGACTAGCTTCCTCTGAATGCAACCCATCGAGTTTGAGCTACCTGTGGAATATTAGGGGAAGTTGGCTGCGGTGGAACTCGTTTCGGTTTCGTGACGCTTTCATTTCACAATTTCTTTAACTGGCATTTTATCCTTACTTTAAAGTGGAATTAATTAGGATTGTTGCTGGACGAGCGGGAATTTCCAACCTTATTGTATGCACCCCTAACTGGACGCAGCATCAGTATTTCCGTTAATAGCGTAAATGACCGAATAATTAACCCCCAGAGGCTTGTTCAAAATTTGTGATAAATTAATATGAAAGAGGGCATGCTTTTTATTTCTCTTTAATGCAACTATAACCTAAAACACACTAGATTTGCGGACTGCAGTTCATTCAGTGTAATACATTTGGTGCATTTTATTATAAGAATGTTGGTTATTGACTCAACAGCAAAACCTAAGGGAGGGAGGGAGGGAGGGAGGGAGGGAGGGAGGGAGGGAGGCTTAGAGCTTATTCAAAATTTGATCCTGTAGACGGGGGGACCGATTTAGAAGGGGGCTTATTCGGCCATTACGGTATATCCTTATTAATTTGTACTCAATCATGTCGTTCATCGATCAGAAATAATTTTTAGTTAATTCGTAAGTTAGAACAAAAGTGTACATAAATTGGTCAATGGGATTCCTGTGTTTACTCCCTCGACCACAGGAAACCCAAATCTGAAAATCTTTGACCGCCCTTGCAGAGTGACTGGCTGTTCTTTTAGCTTGTCTATTTAGAGGGCCTTCACATCTTGTTTTATACAGTGTGTGTTGTCTTAATATGCTGTCTTACTGTAAATCAACCTCATTCCCAGACCCTTTTGAAGGGAAAAGGGCATGGGAACGAGGTTGATTGCAAATATTTCAAATAGATAGGTAGCCAATAATATAAATTGTTAATTGTCAGTACTGTCTTGGTGTTGTTTTATCCCACATAAATAGTAAATCGGTGTTCGCATGGCTGGTACATTCCTGAGGCGCGTGACGTCACCAACGTCACGTGACGTCGGTCTTTGTTAATTCTCGTCAGTACATCACTCTTGCAAAGATTCTCAAATCATGTCAAATCTCACTCGGAGGGATATTCTCTTCAGAGTCTGTCGAGACGGTAATAGTAATAGGCCTTTTTGATGGCTCTTCTGCCTGAGGTAAAGTTTTTTCTTTGAGGGGAGTGGCCGTGGAAAGCTCCTGTGCCGAGGGCGATGGTTGGGAATCCGGAGAAGTTAGAGGGGCTGTAGGCTGCGCTTTTATGAATGTCTTACAATCCTCTATATCTGACAAAACTTGCGTTAGAATAAGAATATGTTGGTCATTACATCGCTGAAAACAAACCAGCCGTTGCATAGCTTCTGGCGTTAGTTCTAAGCTCTCTCGATCCTGTTCTCCATTTTTAGCACTCTCTTGGTCTTTGCTGTTAGTTTTAGAAATAAACGACTTTGGTTTGGGTAAAATTCGTTCCAAATTTCGTCGTTCCTGTTCAAGAAATTCATCAAGTTGCTCGTGTAGTCTGACAAATTCTTTAATTAACAAGTTGACTTTTGTTTTGTGATCAAACTTGTTAGAAACTCCACGTTGATACATCAGTCTCCAATGAATCACTTCCTTATGAAGCTGAACATGATATTGCTCTTTCTCAGTTTGTAATTGTTGGAAGGTGCTGACAAACTGACGAGCAGCAGGATCCGTTGGATACTGCAGACATCCATCGATTTTCACGTTATCCTACCGACAAGAAAAGAAATGTAAATTGCGATAGAATGAAGCGGAATTTTGAATGAAAGATGCAGTGCTAGAAGAGAAATCCCACCGAGGAAACTTTCCAAACGATGACCCTACGGTCTATTGCCCTAACAAAGCTAAAGCTAAGCAGAGAAAAAGCTCACAGGTGCTTCAAGAATAGACAGTTAACCTCGTAGCTCAGTTGGTAGAACATTAGCATACAATCCAGGGATTGTGGGTTTGAATCCACGGCTGAGGTCAGAAAATCTTTTCGGCTGCTGTGTAGGGCCACCGCTTGGAAAGTTTCCTCCATAGAATTTCTCTAGCTCTTAGCACTGCATCTTTCATTAAAACTTCCACTTCGATAAGATATCAACTGATACAAAATATATAATAAAAGCGCAATTATTAGTGAGGGTCACACCGCTGCATGCATGCGCACTATCAGTTAACATTCAGCTGCATTTCTTTCGCTCTAGAGTAGTATTTTTTCTTGTTACTTGGCGGGGGTAAAAACGCGAGGATTGTCAAGTATTAAGAATTCTTTTCGTTCTAGAATAGTCTGTCCTTAGACTCTACAAGCTATTTCATGCTATGTGTAAAATATCATAAAAACTAAAACCGGCCGCACACAATAAGTTTTTGTGCCGTCTAGACTAAGTTACTCTCGATCCACTCAAAAGACGCTTGTAATGAGCTTTTATCAGGTATTTTTAAATTCGTAAAACAGAAAAAGAATTACCATAGCTGGAAAGAGCATGTTAAAATTAGCAAAACAGTGAAGTTTGAAGGAATTAAGTCCAAAACTGACGAAAATATGAATTTTTGAAAAGTGTGAATTTGTAAGAAAACCTTTGCTGGTAGGCATCTCTTGACTACCAGCGAATGTTTTCATACAAAATTTCGATTTCGGAAAATTCATATCTTCGCGAGTTTGAAAGTTACTTCATTCAAACTTCACAGTTTTACTAATTTTGACGTGCTCTTTCCATCTATGGTAATTATATTTCTGTACTGTGACTTTTGGAATTACATGATAAAAGCTCATTAGCAAACAGTTTCTCATCATTCACCGACATCTTCCATGCACTGCATACATTTATCTGGTGCGGTAATAAGAAACCAGTTTTCTCTCTTTTTATATTACTTAATTGCTTTCTTTCTTCCTTCCTTTTTTGCGTTTTCGTTCTATTGTTTTCATTTCTTTCGTTTTCTGTCTCTCTTTCTTCCTTTCATTTTCTTTCTTTTTTCTACCATTCTGCCCTCATTCTTGAATACTTTCTCGATTCCCCGAGGGCAATCGATTGTTCAGAGAGGCTCCTGCAGTGTCATATCAAACTGAACTAATACGTCATCAGACCTAGTGCATGCTAGGGAAAGCGCCATCAGTTTCTTAATGACTTTTCCAGTCTTTAATCCGATATTCCGCAGAGATGAACACTACTGGGAAATCAATTTCCAAAGAGTCTTGTGTATTCAAAAATAAAAGCCATCATAATGTGAAACTCGGCTTGATTATGACAAATTTAATCCGGTGTCCCAGGGGGTTGGGATATCTTATTTAACCTCGAACTGAACAAATATTTTGATAAAACTGAAATAAACAAACCACCTACCATATCACCCCTTGCCTAGTCGCTTAAAGGCAAGGAACATCAATCAGACGTCATTTTGAGTATATTTTCAGTATTATTCAGTGGAGGCTACAACTAAGAATTTGAAAAAGAATCTGACCCTCGGTGAAGGCGCTAGTGCCGTAAAGGGTATAACTTTTCCAAGATTGTCACTGAATTCAGTAAAAGCTAATAGTTATGGGCGGTAATAGTATAGTTACTTCCTATATGTGATTGTATCTTTTGAATAATATATCAACACCGATTTCATTAGCACCTTTGTAAATTAAGCATTACCGCGCATTGTTTTGGCAGAGAACTCGTTGGGAAGGCAACTTTCATAGTTACAGGTTATTCATTGTCATACAAATACAATAATATACAAAATAAAACCCTTTATCGTTAAAGTTAGTAATTAACTCGCGATTTTGTGTAAAATTATATCAGCGCATTTTTGTTTGTCCCACACTCTGCCACCATTGTGTTGCCCTGATAAAAATCGGCAGTGAGCCGCCAAATAGTTCTTTAAGTGCTTTAATATCAGTCAGTATCTGGCTTTTGACTATTTTGAAAATATACTGGATCATTCTGCATTCCTCTTCGCTTTGCTAGTTACGAGGAAAGAAAAAATTAAAAACATAAGCAAATATCATGCAGAGTTGTGAGAAAAACTTCGTGGATACCTCATGTGTACATGCTTGGATCATTCTAAAATATTATATTTATTATCCTTTTCTAGCTCATTAGCCTTCAAAAATACTGGCTTTCAAGACCAGGTGTATATCTTCAGCATGATTATTAATGACTTGAATGATTATATAATTCCCCGGCCGACAGAATTTGAGCTACATTAGAAGCAATTCTAGTGTAGTCCATTGTAGTCGTCTGTAAAATAAAAAACAATTTAGACGACCGAACCAAAAATTCCAGTCGTATTTTTGTTTTCTTTTTATTCATTTATTTATTTATTTTTCTACTTTTTTAGCTTGAGTCTTTGTGTCTTTGTTTCATTAATTGAATCTGATTTGAATTCAAGTGACTTTTTCACGAGTGCAAGAACCAATCATTTTTTTAGGATTTCATAATGGTCTTAGATCGTTAATAGAAATGATCTGTATGTCACTAATAGCAGTCACAGAACACAGAATGCAATATGCGAATGGAAAGACAGCTTATTACAGCAAAATCGTCTTTCCATAATTCATAAATCCCCCTTGAATTAATACAATGGCTTTTACGTATTAGAAACACGTATTTCTTCCAGAAATGTAGCTTTATGTTGCAAATTTAACCCATGGACCTTGTGTGAAGCCTTTTATAGCCCACCAGTTAATGATTTTTACTCGTCTTATCGAAACGGAAAATTAAAGAGAAATGACCAATACAATTTGGGAATTTCGATTAGGACTTTTCTCTCAATTTAAAAAGCCGAAAGCCCGTGGCGATCCCTTGATAACAAAGCAACGGATTCAATGCGATAAATAAATGGATCGCTGGTTTTTGGTTTGTCTCTTTACTGTCCAATCTCTTGATTTGTATCTATTGGTTCTTGCTATACCTAGTGCTTTAATGTCATATTATTTTCTAATCCCGTTATCAATCTAAACTCCTATATCGAGCCTTTACTGGACGACACACTTTACCCTTAATAAAAAGATAAAATCTTACAGATATGTGGTACTGCCCGTCTATTTAAAGATATATCAAAGTGTGGCAAACAAACTGCTAGAAGAAACAGACTCCCAAGAAGATTATGAAATTTTAAGCCAGTGGACCTCGCGGAGACATGGCATTTAAGCGCGACGTCCCCGCAGGAGATATGTTTTCAATATTTTGTACATTGAAAGCGCAAAACGCGTCCTGTCCGTAAAGTACGTAGCAAATAAAAAGAAGTATTTTTCGAGGAATTTCTTTTTTTTCACGTTTGTCTAGACCGTAAATGTTTAATTCCATGCGGTTGGACAGTTTAGTAAGTTCTAGTTCAAGCCTTTCACAGTTTACGTCTGACTGACTGAAACCTTCATCCATGTAAACCTATTTCATTTATTATTAATCAAGAAAGCTTCTGAATCCTTGGTCTAGCGCGACAATTTTCTCCCTAACTGTAATATCACACTGGACAAAAACGAGAAAACAAGAAAAAAAATTGACAGAAAATATCATTCTCAATATTCATATCTCGTCGCTTTTCAAATGCATTCATTTTGTGGAAATGACTGAATTTCTAAACCGAACGAAAATTTGATAAAAATAAATAAAATGTTACCTCGGTCTCTCTGGAATTTTCTTCTTCGGGAATTTCTTGTATCTCTATCAGTGAAGAATCTTCGCCTTTGGGTTTGGGAGAAGAATTATGAGATAGAATGGATCCCATTCGTATCACATTGACAACAACTGTAAATTATTTGCTAAATGAAAGCTTTCAAGATTTTTTTTGATTTCTGACAAGTTAATACCAATTTGTGGGTTATCATAACCTGACTGTACTGGCTCTCTTTGCCGCATTGTTTACTATATCTAGGTAAACACCCGAGATGCATCGTGGGTAATGGGAGGGAAAACCCGCATTAACACTATATTGAGCAGCGGTTATCCAGTAAGGGATAGAGATGGAGGGAGAGGGGGGCTTGTGCGAAATCTGAAATTCGGTTAAATGAATGAATAAATAAATATAATTGATAAATAAATAAGTGAATAAATAAATTGTAAATAAATAAATTGATAAATAAATAATTGAATAAATAAAAAGATAAATAATTAAGTAAATAAATAAATAGATAAATAAATAAATAAATGAATAAATAAATAAATAAATAAATAAATAAATAAATAAATAAATATATACACTCAATTGCAGAAAGGTTGTAGTCTGCAAATACACAAATATACAAATATCTAATGAGATGCAAAACCCAAAATACTGCTTAAATCAGCACTGCTTGCATGCAATGATTGTCAAAATATATTTTTAGTCTTTCTAAACTCTAGCAGATATTCACGAACTATATTTTGGGTGTCGTGATCGCGTATTTACAAATTGCATCTCATTAGTATACTGAATAAATTAGATATTTGTGTAAAATGTAGACTACAACCTTTCTGCAATCGAGTGTATATATGAAATATATATGTTAATAAATATATATAAATTGTTTAATTGTTCGTTCATTCGTTCGTTCGTTTCAGTTTGTTTGTTTGTTTGTTTGTTCGTTTGTTTGTTTGTTCGTTCGTTCGTTTGTTTGTTTGTTCGTTTGTTTGTTTGTTTGTTTGTTTGTTTGTTTGTTTGTTTGTTTGTTTGTTTGTTTGTTTGTTTGTTTGTTTGTTTGTTTCTTACTTTCTTTCTTACTATTACTTGGTTATAAGCAGGTTTGAAACTCTTACTTACTCTAAAAGAGGATTGGAACCAGCCCAGACCTCCCGCAGTCAGTGCCGCCATGTTTGAGTTGTCTTGATATTTCAGCTTAGCATTCTTTGATTTTATGTTCAAAATGTTCAAGCAAAACTCAAAGTAGCTAGAGTGCAACATAAGGTAATCTCAAAGTGCGTTACAGAGTAGAGCTTTTTAAATTTTTAGGCCATATTTCTGTTCCACATGCTGTTTTAGTGGCTAAGTTTCTTGCACGAGGTAAGCTTATTTGCTTGTCAGATGAGTGTGATAAAAATGTGTTTTTGATAAGTTTGTTGTGTTCTATAAGCTTATTGATTTTTGGATAAAATCACAATCGAATAATTGTTTACAAAGAAGACAGTGTTTTATAAAGAGCGTCAAGTATTTAAGCTTAAGTAACTAACTTTTTCCATCCAACTTATGCAAGTTTTAATATTAAGCTTAAACTTCAAGATTGCATCCGACTCTTACTATTTTACTCCTAGGAATCTATACCAGGTAATCGTCAAGAATGGATGTGTTGCCAGCTGTATCTACAAACCAGGAAAATGTCATTCAAACCCAAGAAACTGTTGTAAGTTCCAGTTTTATAATTCTCAGATGATCCTCCTTGAGGAGCAGCAATCCACCCTCGCACCCAGCCACTCTCCCACTGAATGCATTTTTCATTTATTCTCTTAGATACTTCCGCCTGCTACTAAACGGGGTAAAGGCACATGTCCTGGTCAAAACTGTGAGTATAGCTATGCCTGCAGAAAGAAGCCTAGCACATGCCCAAAATGTGGATACTATCTAGGAGGAAATGCAACCGAGACAGTAAAAGAAGACACTTCTGTCTGTTTTGCAACAAAACTTAAAGTTGGCGATCTGCCTGAGAATTTTGAGTTATATTCAGTGAAGATATCAAGACGTGGTAGAGACTACAGATGCTTTGTTCAAGTCAGTACAGTGAACAATCTTCACATCTGTTACTATGATAAATGTCGCATACAGAGAAGTGCAACAATGATATCAAACTCGGACTCATTTTTATGTGAGCATGTAAAGACAGCTAAGGAGTCAAATGTAGAATCTGAAGTTTTGCCGATTTTAGAAAATGTGCTACCGGGTCTTCCCTTTCCTACGTCCATGAAGGAGGAATTAAGGGAATATCTTGAGAAAGCTTCTGCCAAGAAAACACCACCAATTCAGCATGTTTCTTTGAATAACTATGTTCTTGTTTGCGACAGAAGTCATAAAAATCCCTTAGGTCTACTCCATTTGAGGGTAGATAACAAAAAGAATAAGTTCAGTTGTGGTGTTGATGGTTCAAGAACTGCAACTAAGCCGTATAGATCCAAGTGTGTGCATTTTTGTTTGTATGGTTGGGCAACGCTTAATACACAACAAACACCCTTAGAGTCACTTATCACTGAAACACAGCAAACAACTCCTATACATTGTGGAACTCAGGATACTCTAGATAATAGTAGCATTGATCTAGTGCAAAATGTAGCTGTGCCATCACATAAAACAATCCAAAGAAATGCAACAGTTGAACTGCTTAAGAAAGCAGTCAAGATCCCTGAAGACACGATAGCATTATCTCCAATCTTTAAACTTATTGAATCCAGAAATGCTGCAACGACAACCTTATTAGACATGATGCGTGGTGGCAAACGTATTGAGTTACATTATAATGAAATAGCATGGAGAACACACTTTGAACCAGAGGAACAGAGCTGTCTTTTGTGTGGATCTCCATTGTCAGATCCTTTGAATGTTCAAGGGTCAAATGGTGAAGGATGGCTTGTCACTATGACACATATACTTCCCATTACCTGTAAAGTTAAGAAGTGCACTCATAGTAGCTGTATTGCTATACATAGCTATCATGATGTACAGTCAGGTAAGAGATTCTTGTTTATGCAGTGAATCTTTGTCATATTTGCATGCAAAAGTGCTCCATGGAATTCAAAGGGAAGCAACAAGGCTGGCTGAGGGGTGAAAGCAACAGTACATATATGACACCTGTGTGGTCTCATGTTTGATTCCCAGATGGGGCATCATGTGACTTGTGTTTCATAGTTTGTACCCTCCCTTTCTTTCAGTTTTTTCTTTCTTTCTTTTATTGTGGGTCCCTTGGTCCCTCCCTCTGCCAGTAAAAATGAAGTAGTGAGCTAAGAATCGTACATGCATAGAGTATTATTATAATGTAGTGGTAGTGTGTGTGAGAGTATAGTGGAGTGCCTATAAACTAGCTGTATAGCAAGTGCTTTTCCTCTATAAATAAAGCATTTTCATTATTTAATATATTAGAGATGCTAGAAGCAAGGATGGCACGGTCCCAAGTTCAATTCCCAGTGGCCTCACATCCTTGCTTTGACTTTCCATGTAGCTTTAACTAGCTTTAAATACCTGTAAAATGGAGCACTGATGGAGAGAGGGGAGTAGAATGAGTGCACTGTCAACTTCCTGGGAGACCAGCTTCTAGCTTTGCCTCTACAAATGTAGTTGAAGGAACTTCCGACTTGAATTATAGTGCTTTAGCTTTACCTTTTATGTTTACTGATGTACACAATCTCTGACCACACCCATGCACTAGGAACTCCTACTCTTAGTCAAAAATGCTCTGGACTTTTTTGATAACTATACATTGCTAAGTTAATAGGTGGATGTAGATAACTATACATTAATAATAATTTAATAATAACTATATATTGCTAAGTTAATTGGTAGATGTAAAAAACTTCACCAGAAAATTGACAAAGTACCCTCTTGTGAAATAATTTTCAAAGTGACCATTGGCATTGACTCTCATCACACTGGAGTGAATTCAAAAAATATCAGATTTATCGAGAAATGGAATCGAATTCTCCATATGGAAAATAGTAAAACCAAGTTTCGACAACATTGTTCTTAAACGAAAGGAGATATGAATTTTTGAAAGTCAGCATTTATTTACAAAGAAATGTATGGGAGTAATGCATCACATGCATTATTAGCCTCGTTATCATGTTTAGCACGAACGTTTTCTTTCAAAAGTTCTCATAAAATTTAACTTTATAAAATTTGTATCTTCGTCAGTTTCAGCGCGATGTTGTTGAAATTTTGCAATTTTACTATTTTTGACATGACAAATAGACCAGTTTCGAGTTCCTCTTTGCTCAGGCTAAGCCTCGAATCCAAGTAAAATATTCATGAATTTTAGCAAAAACCCAGTGGAATTCTAAAGTATTCTCTTTGTTTGTTCATTGCATTCCATCGGACTGTTGCTAAAATTCTATGGAATAGATTTCGTGGAATCGAGGCTTAGCCTGAGCAAAGAGGAACTCGAAAATGGAGTATTCGATTTTGAGTTCCATTTTTCGATAATTCCAATATTTTTTGAACTCACTCCAGTGTGATAAGAGTCAATTGTAAAAATTCTGACAGGTGAAATGGTGTCCTCAGTGAGCATGAACAGTTTACCATATATTCCATTCTTGCACTGCATTGCATTTGCTAAATTTACATCTTCCTAATATGGAACTGTGAGGAGACAGTGTTTGTTTAGTTTTATTTATGGTACATAGTTTACAAGGGCTGATCCAGGGGGAGGGTCAGGGGGGTCAGGACCCCTCCTGTGTTTATCAATGAATATGTCATGAATTTGCGACAGCAGTAATTTTTTCTGTGAAAAGACTCACTTTTAACATTCATTGAAATATATATCACTAAGCAATGCCAACCCTCTACCCATTCAGTTGTAAATATAATACTTTTGTTTCTAATAAAAAGTGTTAAAAAATCACTAGTCTAAGCAATTAATGTCATATTTTCAGCGAGTTTCAATAGCTTAAGACCTTTTCGTTTGGGATCCCTGTTTGTAAACGTCACATGACCCCCACCTTTGAAAAATCCTGGATCCGCCCTTGCTTTACCAGTGCCATTGGATCATTTGATTACATGTAC
This sequence comes from Telmatactis stephensoni, assembly GCA_029948255.1. Taxonomy (NCBI): domain Eukaryota; kingdom Metazoa; phylum Cnidaria; class Anthozoa; order Actiniaria; family Isophelliidae; genus Telmatactis; species Telmatactis stephensoni. The sequence continues at coordinate 696,722 of JALIZF010001899.1, forward strand.
TTTCCTTTTTTCAGGACTTTTCAATATTGCAAACAAAATCTTGGTTAGCATAGACATCCTGTTCCTGATAAGAGAGCATGTCAAGCAGGGCGTACTTCCAACACATGCTGTAGAGGCTATTATGAGTATGACTCTTGCTAAATCTCCAGCAGCTTCCCTGAAGATTTGTGGAGAAAAACGAAGGTACAGCATATAGCTGAATCAGTGTAATTGGGTTTCTTACAGATGCCCATTGGCAGCTAGGAGCATCCATGTAATATTATGTGTCACTGCATGTACAAGAAATGACACAGCATGTGCAAGAAATGGGTTACATGATTTTCTGACAACCAGAAGCTCATTGATTTCTGGTCAGATGAAAAGGGAAAAAAAAAACGTTTTACTGTAGGATATTTACCCGGGGGGGGGGGAATCCTATATATATAATAATAAGAGGACGGGGATGCTCATCGGTAATTTTGAAAATGACCCCTAAAAGGTACCCGAGTGGGAGTGGCAACAATTGATTTCTACCCCTAAAAGGTACCAATTCAAAAACAATAATAAAGAATTAAAGTAATGAAACACTTTGTTATCGATGTGCTTTGAAGATTCAATTCAGATAATTGAAATCGTTCCTTTCATGCTTATTTTAGGTAGTTTATTTACCCAAAACAGTCCCTAAAAGGTACCAGCTATGTCTCTGGTAGTCCAATTAAGTCTGAGACACCCTAAAAGGTACCAGATTGCAGATTTTGACCCCTAAAAGGTACGACGAGCATCCCCTGTCCATTTACGATTCGGAGTCCCCCCCCTCCCCTGGGGATATTTATTTGACGTGTACACCAGTCTTTACAGCTCAAATTGTTTGCTGCTCTGAAAGGTTTTTATCAGGCATTGGAAGCTCTAAGATAATATAATTGTGCTTTAGACAAACTTATCATAAATGTTTCAGGTGAGAAACTCAGCTTAAGACAATTAAGTGCAGCAAGAGGTGCTAATCAAGAATGTATTATAAAAAGTTCTTGAACTTACAAAATTGAACTACTCAGTTTTTAACTGGACTGTTGCTAAGTAATTCTGAATAGCCAAGGGCGGATCCAGGGGGAGGGTCGCAGGGGTCAGGACCCCCCTGTGTTTATCAATGGATATGTCATGAATTTGCGACAGCAGTAATTTTTTTCTGTGAAAAGACTCACTTTTAACATTCATTGAAATATCACTAAGCAATGCCAACCCTTTACCCATTCAGTTGTAAATATAATTAATGTCATATTTTCAGTGAGTTTCAATGGCTTAAGACCTTTTCTTTTGGGTTCCCTGTTTGTAAACGTCATGTGACCCCCACCTTTAAAAATTCCTGGATCCGCTTCAGATTATCTGACTTTTCACTCTGAGATTCTTCGATTATACTATCCTACATGTACATGTTGTTTTCTTCTCCCATAAATTCTGTCATGTAAAAGGAACACTTGCCATCATAATCCGAAGTGTAGATTGATGTTCTAAAAATATCCCATTTCTTCGACATGCTGTGACATGTACCCAATATGCAACGTGGATGCTCCTAGCAATGGGTTCCTGGTTCATATTTCTTGTATAATTGACCATTAATTGTATATATAGGTACATTGAACAACATCTATTTAAGGGATACTGGGCATATGAGTGCTTGACAGTCCGTAACTATGACGATGCAATATGTGGACTGTGTGGTATTGCTCCTAAACTTGAAATTGGGGAATCAAGTCATCGTGAAAGTATGTCATTATCTTCTGTAAAGGTAGGTTAAACTAAGATGTTCTTGGGGTTGAGAGCACAAACAGAGGGACTGGCATTGCCCATTTAGGAACCCTCAAGGAGGTCACCATAGCAACCCTGCTGCACAGTCCACCACCTTGCACCCATCACACTGAGCAAATATTGGAAGTACACATATACCTACCTGCTAGCCATTTCCAGGACAAGGGCTGATCTGGGTGGGGTGAAGACTAATGATCTGCAGAAGAGATCAGCATTCACAACAACCAGCAGAGCTCAAAACAGCTTGATCTGCAAGGATCAGCAAAGAAGGCCAATATAGACTTGGCATGTATGTATATATATATATAGTGGGCCCTGATCCACCCCTTTGAGATGGGAGACACTCCTGGCCAGCATCGTCTCGAGTTTAACCTTACCTATTTTATATTTAGCCTCATTTAAATACACTGTATACCCTGAAATCTGCTGTTGGCAACTGTATTTGGCAGTTAACTGTTAACAACTCTTGCTAGCCATTTGTTTGTTTGTTGGTCATTTGCTGGTAATGCATTGTTGGTTTGATGGAAGAAAATCTGTTGCCCACTATAGCTGAAATTAGCCCTTGTAGCCATTCCTTGGTGATACTGTCATTGTACATGTATGACTTGATTTTAGATTGAATGGGCTCAGTCTCAGATGGCCTCTGATAATGCCATTGATGTGGATGCATTTTGGAGTGAAATGGAAAATAAAAGTTTAGAACAAGTAGCCTTTGCCAGTGTGGAACCCATCATATCTTATGAAGGCACAAAAATAGCACCTTTCATTCCACCAGCACACCGCGCTGATACTGTTATTAACACAGAGTATTTAAAGTTGCCAACGAAAGTCTCCTGGACTGGATTTCAAGGCAACACTTCTAAACTAGCAAGCTTGGTTCAAAGAAGGTTGTTTAATCCTCAGAGTTTGGGTCAATATTCACATAGTGATTTGATGTCAATTTGTCAGCAATGTGATATTCCAGTTAGTGAGACTGATTCCAAGGTAAGGGTGGCTCTGGGTCTGGTTGCTCAAAGGGGGATTAGTACTCACTCAGGGTTTATAAGTCTAAAGAAAATCCTTCCATATTTACCCTGAGTTAGGCACTAACCCATCTTCAGACAACAAGGCTCTGATGGCTGTAATGTAAACACTCTACCTTTTAGACATGTTCTAACTTATATTCTTGTATTACCAGGCTACCCTAGAGCATTGCCTAGATACTGGTTACAGTTACTTGATGTCTGGTCGTAGCACTTGTCACTGGTTTAACAGTGGATCTACATACAATGGTGGTAAAGTCTATAAAGCCTGCCCTCATCAGGTGATAGTCAACCTTGTGGAACATGTACCACCACCTCCTCCATCTCCTCCTCCTCCTCCCCCACCCCCCTTCCCACTCCTCCTCCTCCTCCTCCTCCTTCTTCCTCCTCCTTCTTCCTCCTCCACCTCCCCCCTCCTTCTCCTCCCCTCTCCTGCTCCTCCTCCTCTGTCTCCTCCTCCCCCTCTTCCTCCCCCTCACTCCTCCTCGTGCTCCTCCCACTCCTCCTCCTCCTCCTTTATACATACATACATGTATTTTCCTTTACTCACTAATTTCCAGTCAGCCCAACAGACGGCAAGTAAAAAGTAAAACCTCTGACTACTTCCTCTCCATTTCTCTTCCAAATGCTTCCTAATTAGGTTCTCTAAGTAGTGTATTTTTTGCTTCTCAGGTTATTACTGCCTCTAAGTACACAGTACGACCTGAGAGTGGTCGAGACCATGTGGATCTACTTAAGTCTAGTAAATACTGGCCCCCAGTATACCTAACTGATATTGCCTGCACAGTTGCCCAACATGCTGATTGTAGATATCCAGAACTTACAAGGCATTTATGGGATAACAAGCAAGGGTGTTTTGAAGTACCCCTAATCTATGATGTACCACAGGTATTGATGACAGTCTCATTCATTCACATTCATCTACTCATTCACTAACTATTAAATTCATTTTCAATTCATACATTCCATTTACTCATCTGTCCACCCGGTTGTTTGTATAGTAGTTTGGTACAATAGTTGTTTGTAGGTATTGAAAACATTCTCATTCATTCATATTTATTTACTTATCCACTTATTTATGAACTCAATTCATTTTCCATTTACTCATCTGTCCACCCAGTTGTTCGTATGAAAGTTCAGTATGGAAGTTGTATGTAGGTATTGAGAATAGTTTCATTTATTCACATTCATTTCTTTGTCTCTTAATTTACTTATTCACATACTTATGAACATTTTCCATTCATACCTTTATTCATCTGTCCACCAAGTTGTTCGCCTTTCATCCATTCATTCATTTATTCACTTCTTCATGTTAAATTTTTTTGCATTCCATTTCCTTTTTTTCTTATTCATTCATCGTTAATTCATTCAGCTGAATATTCATTTATTTATTGTCTTTCATTCCTTCTCTGTAACAAGTGAAACAGAGGAGGCTAAATCTGGTATTGACCTACTTTCCTTGTTACTCTGTATTTCACTAATAAATGATGATGATGATGATGATGATGATGATGATGATGACAGGGTGTCAAGTTCCTATTTTTTCCTATTTTTTGCCCTTTTCCTATTTGTTTCCTATTTTTTCAATAAACTCCTAAAAAGAAATTGAACAAAATTGTAAAAAAATTGATATCACATATAAACACAACCAAAACTTTACTTTAAGGAGGCAGCATGGCCGAGTGGTCAGAGCGTTGGTCTCGCAATCTGGCGGTCCCAGGTTCGATTCCCGCTCTGGTCACTAGCTGGTAAGTCCCGCTATAAATAAGACAAGTTTGGACTTGAATTCCTAAACTGGTGCCCAGGCTTTTTCAATTCTTTAGCACCTTGCAAGGAATTGTGGGAGTTTTGTGGCTGAATCTCAACTCATGTTCAAGTGAAACTAAAAGGTAGGCATTTCAATCCAATTCCATCTTATTTGTTTAGATCATATAGTAGTTTTTCATTATGCAATCGTATTGAGGAAGGATATAACTTTCTTTCTGTAGTAATAGCATCTGCCCCTAGTAATCAAGTCAGGACTAGTCTTGGCTCAAACAAATGCAGATTCCAAAAGGAGCTTGTCAATCAATGCCAGAACAGTCACCAAAGACAAGTCATTACTGGAGGAAGTCACGATCATCGGTTTGCCCACTGTAAAAGAGGCCGTTAGGTTTTATGATCCAGTAGATGGTCAGCCTGAGAAGATTGCAATTACAAAAGAGTTAAAAAGATCAGTTAAAACAGCTCATGTTGCATATCAGGCACGGCTGAGGGCCGAAGAAGCACAACAAGAGAAAAAGATTGAAGAAGCTAAACAAAGCGTGAAGGAAGCTGAGAGAATTTGCAGAAAGCCAAAGAACAGATGGATAGATCAAGACAGTCCCTTCAAGAGAGTGAGGACAAGTTAATGAATGAAGAAGAGGCAGTAAAAGGGGATTTAAAAGCATCTGATGAATTGTTTAACGATGCAACAACAAAACTACGTGATGCACTTTCTGCAACAGTTGTCAACAAGCAGAGCATAAATGTTGCCTCAGTGATGCTTGACACTGCCAAAGCCAATTGAAACGAGACAAAGCAACCAATGGAAAACTTGGAAAAGATAGAACAAAAGCGAAAGTTTTTAAGCGACCGAAAACGTAAGCTTTTAGAAAAGGCAATGCGGTCAACAACACCACATGCTCCCCCAAAGAAGAAGAAAGTTGTCAAGAGGAGCACCTAACTAGCAAGTCTTAACTTTCGCATCATAACTTTTTTGTTAAGTTTTTGAAAGTTGTTTTCAACTTAGTAAAAAGAAGGTAAAACAAACATGCAAGTGAATCAAATGTGCAATATTGCTGATTGATAACTATATTACCATGTTCATGTTATTTATAACTTGTGTTGAAAAACAAATACATTTATTTGCACTCCAGCTATGTGATGTAACAAAGTGAAGATGTATATACCTTACTGAGTATTTATATTTAAGATTTATAGAATATTTGAGATATAGCGCGCGCGCTGATTGACTGGCTACCATGTTTATATCAGAGGACAGAGACATGGCTCACTCAAAAAACGTCGAAAATATTTTATAAAAGCAATATAAAACGCGCGCGCATGTCTCTGTACTGTGATATAAACACGATGGAAGATGTAGAGCACTCGAAAAGCAAGAGAAACACTCGGCTACGCCTCGTGTTCCTAAGCTTGCTTTTCTCTTGCTCTATATCTTCCATCGTGTTTATATCACATTACAGAGACATGCGCGCGCGTTTTATATTCCTTAATTACAGCATTTTGCCTACTTAATAAAAGTATTTATTTACATGTTATCAGCAGAGATTGAAGCTGAAAATTCTTATTTTTGTCCTATTTTTGGATGAAAATTCCTATTTTTTCCTATGTTTTATCCTTTCTTATTCCTCCTTTCCTATTTTCTGTGTGCCTTTAGTCACTTGACACCCTGTGATGATGAAAATAAGGGGCCTCCAACTCGTCTACATCTTGTATACGATTTCTTCTACTGTAGCATAGTAGTGTATTTAACGCTGTGAAAACTCCTTTTTTTCTTATTTTCCTCAAAATATTGCCAGACTACTTCTTGTCCTGAACTACAAATGACAGAACTACAAAGTACCCCAACACTGCTAATAGAGTCAGACGACCCTTGTGTTCACCCAACCACTGGTAGCAAAGAACGACGAATCCTCACCGCACACTTCCATGACAAGGCTCTTCCTCATCAACTGAAAAGCTGCGAGTACCACAACATTGATTTATGCCCTGAGCTTGCACCTTATAAAGGATGTCTAGTCCAGGCGCGGCATGGAACGAGGGGCAAAGACAGCAAGAAAAAGGGCACCGCTTGTCTGAGTTTGCATCACTACTTTCTTTATGGACGATTACAAGATTACTTCTCTAACTTAGCCATAGTTAAGCAACAGTTGGAGTTAATTTCCAAGCAGTGTAACGAGGGACAGACCATTGTGAGGGATAAGTTTCAGAGATTTGTTATTGTATGCTCTAAGTGTTATTACGGTGGTCACGTGGCTAAAGTCTGTCCCTATAATGCATAGGTATTGACTACGTACTTTAAACACACCCTATATATTTATGTAGTCTATACTTTACTAATAGATTCCATTTTCCGTGCCTCTGTACTCTAATAAATGCACAGATGACGTCAAAATGTGGCGAGAACAAAAAAGTACGATACAAGACGAAGTCGGCGTACTTTTTGTTCTCACCACATTTTGACGTCATCTGTGCATCTGTTTGAGTACAGACACACGGAAAAATAGAATCTATTTGCTAAATCACAATGTGGTCTATGTTGATTTATAATGGTAATTAAACTGTGTGGAGTGCAATTTGGGCCAAAATCATACGAGTGATTACAAAACTGCACGACCGCGTAGTGGGAATGCAGTTTGATAATCACGAGTATGATTTCTGGCCCAAAATTGCACGACACGAAGTTTAATTACCACTTAGTTATATCCATTTTGAAATCTCAACTTTTTTGCTCTACTTTTTTAACAAAAATGTGAAAACAGGTTCAAGGAAAAAAATCCCAGAGCTTGACAGCAATCAAATGGCTTTTTTGATTCTTGTATATGATTGGCTGATAATAAAAGACACTGTTTTGTGATTGGTTGGAAAAAAAGATGCGATTAATGAAGCAAAAGGATGCAATTTAGGAATTAATTGCACACTTTTTAACCAATCAGATTGCAGAAATCACCAGTGATTTCAAAATGGATATAATTAAGTCTTAAATTTTGCACTGTGTTGTCTACTGTCATGTCAAGTTTTACTACTGGTTGAACAGTTTACTTCTTTCAATTAAAAAAAAAGACTTGTGTTTTTAGTGTGATTCATGTGTTTCCCCTGTTCAATCCGCTTTATTTTCCCGCCATATGTCCTTTCACGGAGATATTGCTTGTGTTTGTTGTTGTTCAGTTTTACAGTTTCATATATTCTCATATTTTCCAAACTGCACGAACAGCAACACGAATTTCTCGAATTCTCCAGAAGTAGATAACTGGATTTAAAACACCGTTGGCCATGACCAGAGTCTCTGTAGCGATATTCACATATATGACTTGTAGAGTCGTATTTTTCTGATCACGTATAGCCAAAGATACAATAAATGGTACATAGCAGAGTACAAAGGCACCAATGACATAGTACATAGTGTTGACAGATTTCTTATATCTTGGCATGTTTATGGTCTGTTGTGTTGATTGTTGTTGGGCGTGGATCTGTGCAGAGTGTCTACGGATTACTTGATGGATGCGTATCAAAAAGTAGATATCAATTGTGACTAGTATTGACAATATGTACGTCAGCCATGTCACTAAAACGGTTTCCGTGTTGGCTAGCATTCTGCAACAACCCACTACTAAGCTGAAAACGAAGATAACGACAACAGCACCACAGTAACGCCTTGGAGTCACCAGCTCTTGGTACCGTAAGTGTAAGCGTATTGCTAGAAATCTATCTGTTGTAATCGTAAGTAGCGTTAAAAACGATGCCGAACTCAAAAACCACGTGGTTGAGGAGAAAACCTTGTACGAAGGGCACAAGACTGGGATGTCCCATCTAGTCTGGGAATACCTGAAGATACAGTAAGAAGGCTGACACAAAATACCAACACCAAAGTCTGAGAAAGCTAAGTTGAGAAGAAGAATATTCACTGGTGTTTGCAGCGAGGGAGTTTTATAGATAGTGAACATCACGATGAAATTACTGACCGAAGAAATGAGAGAAAGCATTGCGTTGATGACCGTGAATGTTATCACGACCTTATCCTGGTTGCTGTGGATGAAAGAACAGTGGTAGTATACTCGAAGGGGTGGGCAAACTGGTAAAAATGTTTCACTTGATGAGACGTTCATGTTGTTCTTGATGTCGAAATCTTTAATGGTCACCTTTAAGTTGCACCTGGTCCATTCAATGAGCTGTTCGATTCGGTTGCCATATATGTTCTAACCTTTGTTCCTATAAGCGATTGGAAATTTCTCCCTTTTTAATACTTATTTGTCTTTCTGGCTGGCCTTTTTCGTGCTAAAAGCCTAGGCCTGCCAACGTAATCAGTTTGCTTGGATTTCAAGTATCGTTAAAAGTAATTGAGCAAAATGCTTTTATCGTGACTTCAAGCAACAGATTCAAGCCTCACTGTCTTTTTTGAAAAACAGTTTTAACAAGTTTGGGTTTGTCGTCTTCGTTTTAAACAACTCCGAATACATAATTAATAGCAGTGTTTGGATTAGCTCTTGACTTATAATTTGAGGAAAAAAATATGTGAGCAGCTTGAGATTTTGAGTGATCGTACAGAGATGACACAAATAGGTATTACTCTCAAATCCAAAATTACATTTTTTACCCACACGGATATATTGCTGCTTGTTAATTAAGTTACTGTCTCATGCATGTTGTTTTAATATTTAATCATTATTTTTTCTATACGGTGTCAAATCAATAACTTTAATATCAGTTATATATGTTCACGACAACATTGTTTATACTTCACTTTAAAAAGGTATTGTAAACTTCCAATCATAAACAGGAGTTGTTAAGTTCATAGATTACATTTTGCCCTCACATTGGTAGTTGCATTTTGCGTCGCATATCACACTTCGGTTGATAAAGGAAATTTTATAAATTCAAAAGCTGGAAAGTGCCATAAAAGCTGCCTGTGTGGTAATATTTAACCTTATCAGAAAGCAGCTCTTCAAAAGAGGTGTGCTTCATTCAAGTAGAACTTGACAGCAGAGAAGAGAAAGGCATTTAAAACTCTTCTGATTTGTTTTCGCACCTTTTCAATATAGTCCACTTTGGAAGAAAAGTAAATACAAAAACAATTTTATTTTCCTTTCGGAAATGATGTACTTTTATTGCTACACATAAACCTAGTGTTGTTGTTGTTTTTTGTTTTTTTTTTTCCTTTAGTAAAAAAATTCAAACCATTTATATGCAAAACAAACACTGAGCAAAAAGTAAATCAATTATATAACGAAATAGACAGATGTTTCGCTTTTGTGAATAAATTTGCGTAACTAGCCTACATCAAAGCAGAAAACTTGTTTATTCGCTTTCATTTGCTTTTTTGGCGATAACACATACAAGTAATCAAGACAATATTAAATTACAAATTTAAAAAATCTAATTAATGAAGTGCACAGGTGATTGTGATGTATTTTTACAACTTCGCAACAAACTTGCATGAATTAGTTTGAGTAGTGGTAAAATTAACAACTCGATTCCATTTTTCCGTGCGTCTGTACTTTAATCGATGCATAGATGACGTCAAAATGTGGTGAGAACAAAAAAGTACGCCACGAGACGAAGTCGAGTGGCGTGACTGTTGTTCTCACCACATTTTGACGTCTTCTGTGCACGATTAGAGTACAGACGCACGGAAAAATGGAATCTATCTGTTTTATATAATGTTTATCGAAACATTCCAACCAATCAGAGCGCGCGTAAGATTCGATGACGCCATCTATGTGTGTGTACTCTAATCACACATGGTTGTTCGACCAATCAGAGCGCGCGTAATATGCCAATTATTATATAAAACTAAGTATCCGAGTACGGTAATCGATTAGGACAACTCATTTCCACTCCCCGAGCTTCGAAGTCCATACCGTTACTCCTATCGATCAAAAAGTATCCTGAAGTTGAACACTGAAAATTTGCTCCAAAATCCATTTCATGTTACATAGGTTAGAGTATTTAACTTTTTTTTACAAATTTGATATGGTTGAGATATCATGTTACTTTTTCAAATAAAGTATATGGTCCCTTGCAAAAATGAAAGGTTTTTAGCCTGCAAAAATAGTCTTCAGGGCAAGGAAGCCACCTTGGAAAATGAAGACCGCTTGGCATTATGGAGCAGACCATAATGCCACGCGGCCCTAAATTTCCAAGATGGCGCCGCTTCAACATAGTCAAATTGAATTTGGGTTTATACTTCATGGCTGAATGTCCACATAGTCGCTCTTAGGTTAGGTTTAGGGTAAATATTAGGAAGACGACTATAGGAAGACAACTATATGGCATTCAGCAAGTACTTACCTGAATTTGAAATCTGTCTAGTTACTCGGGATACCCGTGGTAGCTCGAGTCTAGGTTTGGGTTTTCTATCTATCGACGTCGAGAATCTGCCATGAAAACGAGGTAACGCACGTTTTGAAGTCATTTCTAAGTCTCTTCATTTGAAATATACGAATCGACGATAAATGAATTTAAATGTTAGCTTGTTGGCGAAGCAGCACTAAATCTCGCTTCAGTATCGAACTCAAAACGTGACTAAGCTGGCTTAAGACTTATTTATTTATCTCCTCTATCATAGCCTGGATGACTTGTGGAATTTATGTGACTATCATTTCCATAATGTTGATGAAATTTATATTACTTTATAAGGTAGCTGATTTTAGCCCATGTCCCGGATTTTACTCTTCGAAAAGAAATAAGGTCAAGATATTTGCATTTGGTACTTCAAAGATAATCATTTTGAAAGATTTAAAACCTTAACTGTTCTGGAATTTTATTATTTGTGCAGTCAAGAGCGTTCATATTTTGAAATATATATGTTATTTACCGGCTGGGAGGTCCGGATAGGGAAAAACTGTGCCCGAGGTCTTGTTAAGTACGTACGTTTTCAAGACCGAGGGCACAGTTTTTCCGTCCCTATCCGCCGACCGACTTCCCAGCCGATAAATAACATATTTATTTTTCTCTTTTTTATTTTTTTCAAAATCGCAATCGATTTCACAGCGGGCCGGTATCCTTAGGATCAGTACCGGACCGTGGTCAGATATCCGCCCGCTCTAACAACCAATCAGATCGCGCGATTTCCGAGGATACCGGTTTTCAGTAGGACTTCAGTATTGCTCTGCAGAGCAAAATATTTATGCCTTTAATTTTATATTTTGATATTCTAAGCTATAGCCACATGTGCTATTAAAGTGCCTTTTTGTGATAAGTGCGGTTTGTTGTGTTCACTGAATCCCTGTCCCCAGAGTAACTTCTGTTCTCATCGCACAGAATTGAGGGACACCACGCAGGGGGGCTCTATTGTCTTGGCGCTGACAATGAAAATTACAAAGGATTTGGGCAAAAATGACTTAGGTTGGTTATATTATCAGTGAACTCATAGCGTGCTAAAAAAATTATTTACACAAGACAACCACACACAACTAGTATTTGGCGAGGGACATCTTCTTTATTAGCGGCGGCAAGTCATGATATCATGCCTTTAATGAAAAAGATGTATAAAAGGAAGTTTGGTGCAATAAAACATTTAATGAGAAACCTTAAATTGTGGTCCGTTTGTTTGACCTTGTTTCCCCCCTTAGTAAAAGCAAACTAGTGAGCTGAGATTTGTATGCATAGAATATTAGAATGTAGTTGTAGTGTTTCAGTGTAAGAGAGGACAGTGTTCCCCAATTAGTGTGCAGTTGTCTGGAGCACGAGTGAACTCAACATTATTTGAGTCTTATATATCCTGTAAATTGCAAAGAAAATAGTCATTTCAAAAAGAAGAGGCCAACACATCGTCTTTGATAGCAAAAGTCGTCGCCACGCTTATTTTCTGGTAACAAGGCCTTTGAGGCCCTCGTTCTCATGTGCTAGGTCGCCATTTTTGAAAGTCGTCTATTTACGTAATCTGCACGTGACTGTGAAACAAGCATCTGATTGGTGCATCAAGTCATGAATTATTAATGAGTTGAAGAAACACCTATTCATGCATAAGAACTGAGGTAGCGAAAAACACTGTATTCCACTAATTATCTTATCTTATCTTATCTTATCTTATCTTATCTTATCTTATCTTATCTTATCTTATCTTATCTTATCTTATCTTATCTTATCTTATCTTATCTTATCTTATCTTATCTTATCTTATCTTATCTTATCTTATCTTATCTTATCTTATCTTATCTTATCTTATCTTATCTTCAGCCAATGGTTTCACTTGGGAGTTTGTCTTCACTATTTTCACGGGCAAAATACGAAGAACTGCTTCACGTATTTCTGTGTTTCGACAGCAATAAATAAGTGGGTTTAGCATACTATTAAGCAGTCCAAAAATGCAAGCAAAAACAAGCGAAAGATAAATCCCAAAATCTCTTCGCCTCACAATGGAATATGCGATCATAGCAAAAAGAAATGGAAAATAACATAGCACAAAAGCCCCAATGATATAGTACATAGTGCTGACAGATTTCTTGTATCTTGGCATGTTTATGATCTGTTGTGTTGATTGCAGTTGGGCGTGGATCTGTGCAGAGTGTCGACGAATTATTCGAGAGATTTTGAAAATAGACATCGCATTCAATAAAAGGAAAACCACTGTTAAAGTCAGCCCCACACTCGCGACAATATGCTCGCTAACGAGCCGTCTAAAAGTTGTACCAGCGATACAGATAATCCATATAAAAACTAGAAGAATTGTGTAGCGTTTATTGGAGATATACTCTTGATATCGTAGATGTAGATAGACGGCAAGAAATCTGTCGACTGTTATGGCTGTCAACGAAAAAAACGAAACCAGAGCAAAGATCCACAAGCTGGTATTGGACGCCCATTCCAGGTAGCAAACAGTTGTATGATTTATATAGTCTAGTTCATAGAAACGACGAAAGCCGTACAAAGGGAGGCATATAAGACCAACGCCAAGATCACCGACAGCTAGTCCAAGAATTAGAATATTCGATGGTGTATGTAGAGACACGGTTTTGATAATACTGATGATAATGATTATATTGCTAAAAGAGGTGATAATGGACATCAAACCATGTAAAACGATGAGAAAAATAAAGACATTGAAATAGTATTGACTGGGATGAAAGTCAAAAAAGTACCTTATATCTGAATGACAAAATGATGACATATTCTGATTACTTGTCTTGTTTCCTATTTCCCATTCGTTTACCATTTCGTTCGGGTTCCGGTTCGGTATCTCTTTTCTGTATGCCACTTTCTTGTTATTAAATGTAGAACTTCAGCTTGTACACTAATGTAAACTGAAATTGAAATTGAAACTGAAATACTTTATACAAGCCGTGTAATCAATCAAATGTCCAACTTCAGCCTATTTTATTTCCGGCCCTTTCGTTGATCAATGGCATATACGTCACATACTAATAAACATCTCAGTATATAAATTTATACAAGTAGCTTTATTTTATTACATTCACCCCTCACAACATATCTATTTTACATAAAGATACGAGAACTCTACATAGTGCCTGGAATAACGTGTTTTGAACGTCCCAAGGGACAAGAAAAACACTGAAGTCGATCATAGTCAAGTCATGTGCTAGGGCTAATGTAGGCGAGTGCTCTGCACTCTTCCGGTAAGTGCTCTCGGCACATCCTAAGTGTTGTTTATTGAAGGGAGAGTTGAATAAAGCTGTTCTATTTGTTTTATAATATATATATATATCAAGTTGTAAAGTGAATATTCAATGAGAAAGTTCGATTTTCCACCCTACAAAAATCGCAAGGCACACGCAGTCGAGCTCGCGCTGCTGACAACTAAACTGTGCTCCGTTCAGTATAATTATCATTATACGATTTCGTCGGTTTTCTTTGTGATTTTTAGGGCTTTCTATCTAGTATTTCCCCGCTCATTATAAATTCAAGGACGGTATCCAGATATTTCCCTACGTACTAGGGCTTTATATAGATATTGCCCTCATCCTGGCACACTTCCTTAGGTCATCTACACTGGATATTAGACTTAGAAATGTTCTACTGAGCCCCGAAATTATGCAGCCTAGTCCCCAGGCTATCCCGTCTCTCGTTTCAAAAACGCCTGGGTACTAGGCCCGAAATTATGTACTAGGTAGTGTGGAAAAAAATTTGTTGATAAGTAACTGATTGGAACCTGAGACCTTCTGCATAGCTCTATCCGCCTTAAAAGGCTTCTATATACTACTGAGCTAACTGATGGAAACTTATCAACAAAAAACATTTTCTCTTATAATAAAGTTCGTTAATCTTACTTTACCGTGAATAGAACTGAAAAGCAATTGTTATAATGATAATAATGATGATGATGATAATAATAATAACAATAGTCTATTGAAAAAATCACCCTCAGCAAATGTGAGAGCTCACATTTATAAAAAAATAACAAAATAATAAGATGCTAAAAACTATCCTTCAATTATATGAATTACTAAATTCCAAATTGAGTACATTTACACAAATTTAAACAAGCATCTATTTACAAATGAGCGTTGGAACCTTCGGTGGAAACTTTGGGTAGTACATAGTTATGACCACGTGGCCTAAGGCTCTATGGGTAATTATGGGTTATGGGTAATTCCCAGTTATATTGTCCCACATCTTTCTGTCACGTTCCTCAATGATTCCATTGATCTTGTATTGCTTACTTGTGTACGTATCCAAACTTATACGCTCAACGAAAGAAATTTAAGGTTTCCTTTCCTTTCTTTCATTTCCTCGGGCCGACGGACCTCGGGATATACTCATGGCTAAAAGCCTCGGTTCTCGATAGTTAACTCTTACAAAAAGGACTGTAAACAATTCAGTGCTTCAACATTCGTAGACTGAGAATGTTTGGATTCGAATTTCGATACTCCTAGTTCAGTACTTTACACTTTTATTATTTTATTAAAGAACTATTTTCCCTCCTCTTCACCTAAAGTTCTTTTATAAAAAGTTTTATCTGGTACCCAATTATTTGTCGAAGGTCTTGTATTTTGTAGTTCTATGATTTCCTATAAGAGCAAGCAGCAAGTGTAAGTGGTCAGGGAAAGATCACCAAAGATGTACCATCGTTTTTGATGAATGAACTACACATTTTACAAATTAAGCTTAGATTCCATGTCAGATGTATTGCGTATTCTCAAAGAACTTGCTTTTTTTCGCTTTCACTGATGTAAAATAAATGAAGGTTTTATTCCCGGGTTTATTGCAATGTTTCATTCATAAAGATCTCGATTTTTCCTAATTTTTTCTTTGCCGATGACAATTATGGTCAATCATGATAATAATATGCAAAGACCTTAGTTTATTGGCTGCTTGCAGTTTTCAAGATTCAAGATTCAAGACTGTTTTATTTTTCCCATCTCACGTTTACAGATATTATTGTACCCGATTATTTTAGTTTCTAGTGAGATGGAAAGGAACGCGTCACAAACCGTTTTAACTTGCGACGGTCCAAAAGTTGCGAGTTTAACAAAGCCAAATCGACTCAAATAGGCCACTTTCATTATTGCGTCACATACTACAACTACCAGAATGCTTTCTTTTGTAAAGAAATTAGTGCCAACTGTAGTTCTCCTTTTCTTAAGGCCCAGTAATACGAGCAACAAAATCGCGCAACTTGTCGCGCAACATTGTTGCGTTGCAAGTTGCAGAGCAAATGTTGCTCGTATTACCACCCCGCACGCAACAAATTTTCTTTGTTGCACGAGGTAGAAGCACGTCTACTTTTTGCAACAAAGAAAATTTGCCTGATAGCCTAATAGCCTGATAGCTGATAGCCTGATAGCCTAATAGCCTGATAGCCTGATAGCCTGATAGCCTGATAGCCTGATAGCCTGATAGCCTGATAGCCTGATAGCCTGATAGCCTGATAGCCTGATAGCCTGATAGCCTGATAGCCTGATAGCCTGATAGCCGATAGCCTGATAGCCTGATAGCCTGATAGCCTGATAGCCTGATAGCCTGATTAGCCTGATAGCCTGATAGCCTGATAGCCTGATAGCCTGATAGCCTAGATAGCCTGATAGCCTGATAGCCTGATAGCCTGATAGCCTGATAGCCTGATAGCCTGATAGCCTGATAGCCTGATAGCCTGATAGCCTGATAGCCTGATAGCCTGATAGCCTGATAGCCTGATAGCCTGATAGCCTGATAGCCTGATAGCCTGATAGCCTGATAGCCTGATAGCCTGATAGCCTGATAGCCTGATAGCCTGATAGCCTGATAGCCTGATAGCCTGATAGCCTGATAGCCTGATAGCCTGATAGCCTAATAGCCTGATAGCCTGTTAGCTGATAGCCTGATAGCCTAATAGCTTGATAGTGATTTAATCAAGCTACCTGTTAAATAGCCCTGCAGCTTCTGTCTTACATCATTTCCAAGTAGATTCGAGATGGCTCGGACGTGTCCTTTGTGTCAGAAATCGGTTCAGAATTTATCATCTCATTTAAGTAGAGTTCACAAAATGAATGGCCCAGAACGTACGTTTTGGTTTCAACAGGGAAAAATTCAAAAGGGTGGAGAGCGGTTTACTCCCTATCCCCAGGTTAAGCCTGTGGAAACCAAATGTGACCGTTTTCAGTTACTCCATCCCTTCACAGCCTTAGTGGCTGGAATGACTGGCTCAGGAAAGACGGTCTGGGTTCAGAACCTTCATGACCATGGAGCTCAAGTTATTCAACCCCCGCCTCAACGTATTGTTTGGATCGAGTTATTCCCAGTGGCAACCAGCCTACGACCAGATGCTCAAAACGGTACCTGCGATCGAGTTTGTAAAAGGAATACCTCATGACCTCGACGAAGATTGGTACTTTGACCCCAAGATCAACAATTTAATGGTCATCGATGATCAAATGACCGAGACCTCCAACGACAAACGAATCCTGAATTTGTTTACAAAGGGTTCCCATCACCGAAATCTCAGTGTCGTGTTCCTCTTGCAAAATGTCTATTTTCAAGGCAAGATCATGCGCACCTTGAGTCTAAATGCATCGTACCTCGTCTTGTTTAAAAACCCAAGAGACAAATTGCAGATGATGACGTTAGGAAAGCAAATGTACCCAGGAAAGACGGAACAGTTTGTTCAAAACACCTGCTCTGACCAACACTGCGGTCAAATGTTTTTCAGCCGAGAGGGCCTTGGTACGAATTCTTAACGGAAAAACGTTTGGTAAAAAAAGGAAAGACGAATTTGAAAACAATGTCTAAGTTGAAACCTATGTAACCTATTTTGTTAAGTAAGACTGACTGAGATCAGTTTCTAATAATTAAATGACTAATGAGTCAAAAACATTGAAGAAGAGTCATCGTTTAATCTGCAACTTAAGCTTATCGAGCTAATATTGAAGAACACAGGAAACAAGGTCTGAGCAGAATACACGAAATCGGAAACAAAACAATTAAAAAAAGTTTTAAAGGCACCTTTTGGTATATCTTTCCTTATTATATTTTTTGATTATACAATGAAATAAGAAAACTCCTTATTTAATAATAACACAAAAGTTTTCGAAGAAAATATTTCATGGGCTTCCTGTGGTCAAGACGTGGCCGCACAAAAGCCCGCGAAATCTGGCGCATGCGCAGACATTATAGACATTAGTACAGTGTGGAAACTTGAAATCCCTTCAACACGGGTGGCTCTCTTCTTTTTTCACGTTTAAGCAGTATAAAAAGCAAGCGTGCAGTTTTACGATATTTAATAATTTGAATTCACCTGTATTGACTTAGCGGATGCAATGAAAAACTGACAATGACATAGACCCTTGAAATGAAAGAAAGACCTCAAAAAGGTTTTCGGGAATATAATATCAGTCCTTCAAGTGGTAAAATGTCGGACGATATTTTTATTCCGTAGTCTGCAGCCATATTTTCATGCTATTTTTCTCGTTTTCATTAGCTTTGGTCGGAGTACGACGGAAAACGAATCGGGACTTCGCTTTTCAACTAAGTTTATTCTTAGTTTCAACTGAAGGCACGTTTATTACACAGTCTGATAGTAAACGGAATCAGATTATCGATATTTGATAGT
Source organism: Telmatactis stephensoni (assembly GCA_029948255.1). Classification (NCBI taxonomy): domain Eukaryota; kingdom Metazoa; phylum Cnidaria; class Anthozoa; order Actiniaria; family Isophelliidae; genus Telmatactis; species Telmatactis stephensoni. The sequence goes on from JALIZF010001899.1 coordinate 715,271, forward strand.
CTCAGAATAATTTTGAAGAACTTACGGTTTTAAAGTTGAGCATATTAAAAACTTAGAACGTTGTTAAAAAGCGTCTTTCACATGAAATGAACGTCTGAGTTAAGTTGGGACGAAACTAAGACAAACTAAAAATTTTGCTGTCATTAAATTGAATTCGTCACCCTGTAGGAAGACCATTGTTTGTGTTAGATGCCTTTTGTGAGACAAACAGGTTCAATTAGTTTGAGAACCCATGCATGCAAATATGAAAGTTTCGACAGTCAGAATTGTGGATTGAAAGTAAATACATGCACTCAATATGATATCAATAACGTAATAACTTCAGTCCGGAGTGGTACAATGATTCGGCACACTTGTGATATGAAAAAGCAAATATTATGTACGACAGCTGGGCTGCGACAGTAAGCGGAGTAATAAAAACATTGATTTTTATGGCTCGACAAATCTGACAAATATCGTGTACATTTGGAAGCTTCTAGAACTAAGAACATGCTGAATAACACAACAAGAGAGAGCTTATCATCAAAGTTATGCCTGCCATCAGAAATCTTCATGATCCGAGAAAGACAACTACCACTGCAGCATCTTGAAAACTTTGTCTTGTTCTTCATCGTCATCAACTCTGTAGTTGCTATATTTTCCTCGTTCAGCAACTTGGTCGTTTTCTTTACAATCCTCAAGACCAACTCGCTGCATACACCCTCTAATATTTTATTACTAGGTTTATCAATCGCAGATTTTGGTGTTGCAACTATCTCTCAGCCTTCTTACTGTGCGACACGATTCTTCGAGATTCATCTTAATCTTTCAATGTTTTGTTTATTTGGTTTTGTATACAACTACAGTATCTGGATGCTGTCTGCAGCGTCGTTCCTTATGCTTACTGCTATTACAGTAGATCGCTTTGCTGCTGTTCACCTACATCTTAGATACCAAGCAGTTGTGACAACTAAATGCTATTCAGCGCTTACAGCGGCAGCCTTTTTAATATCTCTAGTAACAAGTATTCTTAGAATGATGCTGATGAACACACCTATCAATGTGTTTCTAGGAATAATGTTTGTCGCTTTAATCATTGCGAATTTACATTTCTTTTTGCGAATCTCTCGAATAATTCATCGACATTCTACACAGATCCACGCCCAACAGCAATCAACACAACAGACCATAAACATGCCAAGATACAAGAAATCTGTCAACACTATGTACTATGTCATTGGTGCCTTTGTACTCTGCTATGTTCCGTATATAGGTACAATTGCTGGACACTTGGGGCTCTTGAACATGAGTAATCATGAAAAGTTGTACTTGACAATAATAACAGAAAGTATCATCATGTTGAATGGTTTGCTGAACCCAGCTATTTATTGTTGGCGAATAACAGAAATACGAACTGCAGCACTTCACTTACTATGTCTTTAGAATCTATGCAATATTTGGTATGTGCCATTGAAGTGCATTCACTTTGGGTTTCCTGTGTTGGACAGTTGTTTTTGGTTGCACTTTTTGGAAATATAAACATTATGGACTTTCATTTGAACTTTCTGGTTGCACTGCAACTTGCACTTTATCACGGTTTTAATTAACGTTTTGGATTTTCAAAGTGAGCGCTTTAATTTTTTTAGTTAGCATGTATGTAGTAAGACCGAGGGTACAATAAAGTGTATGTGCTTGTGTGCTTTTGTCAAAGATTGATTGTCTTCAAAAAAAAAGCTGCTTCTAGTATTGTTTGCGCTTAAAAGCGCTTTCTTGGCGTCGCCCGACTATTATTACCTAAAATTAGAAGAGCAAAAGAAGACCAACTTAAACTCTGGATAAGCCGGAAAGAACCATGAAATAGAATATCAAAATGAAAATATCAAATGAAACTTTAATTACTAATACATTTTTGATGACATGGTCGGCTAACCGGGAAGAGTGCTTGCTATAAGCCACTTCACGCTTTCGTCCGCCATTTTGAATCGAGGCAAACGCGCCAAAATTTATCAGAAATCTGGAGTCACTTTGTCTTACCATAACTCGGCTCGAATTTGTCGGATTTTCAAACATTAAACTTCAATGATTTGCAGACATACATGCCATATGACAGACTGAAAATAAGACCAATACAAGTATTTTAACTACGTATTTCAAGTCAATCTTTTTTCGCAAATGAACTTAATATTTCCGTGCCGAAAGTGTTATTTTGAAAACAAAAGTCCTCTTTTTCTCAAGTTGTAGTCTTCCAATATTTATCATGTAAACAGTCATAAATAACAAAGCCAATATCGTTTTTTTTTTTTTTTTTAATAAAAATACGATAAAAATGAGCCGAGTTAGCGGTAAGCCAAAGTGATCCAGATTTCTATAGATTTTGGCGCGTTTACGCCAATTCAAAATGGCGGACGAAAGCGTGAAGTGGCTTATTCACTTAGCTTCGGGCGCTAGATCAACATATGTGAACGAAGTTTGTTTGATGTGTTGCTCTCTACCATGCCACGAGGGTTTTTCCAGTTTTCAGAGATAGTGGGCGTGTGCCAAAAGAAGAAAAAACACTACTATTTGATATGCTGAAAAGATTTTTTTCAATTTCTGTTATTTTCACTACAATTTCTTAACATGTAAACTTAACAAATTGAAGATGGTTTTGAGTTGTCTGTCCTACCCCTCTTATTGACACACTCTTGACGTCATAAAACGTTCAAAACTCAAGTGGAATCACGAGTGCAGGAAAAAAAGTCTCTCAGGCATATTAAGGCCTGGCATGGGTCAAATTCGAATTCAAAATGGCGGACGTAAAACCAATGGGGGGATACAATTCTAACATCTTTTTGCAAAAAGTCATCATAGTTTGACGTAACTAATTGGGTTCTAAAAATCTTTCAAATTATTAAGAATGTTTCTTTGGCAACAGATCATTTGACCTTTGAACCTAATTTAACGAATTTTTAATAACGCCTTCGGAAGAGTGGGAAACCTTTTAAAAACTCAAAATATTAACTTGCAGCCTTCTTAGGCCTAGGTGGGGCATTTCTGTTCCAACTAGAAACTTTGACAATTATAAAGAAACCTAATTTAAGGTAATTATGAAATTTGATATCTTACATTTACATACGAACCCGACAATGTTGGTCAATTTCTAATTGGACTGTTTCTAGTTCTATGGTGATTTTACTACTCTTCCGATGCTTTCTATTCAAAGAACACTAAAAATGAGGCCAAACGTCATGGTTTCCTTACCATGCATACCACATGTCATAGTATTGCACTTATTGGTGGTGTACATTGACTGTGCTATTTTCAATGTGTTCTGATAAAACCACACGTTACGAGATCGCTGTTTTACTATTATTCGCCATATTTGCATTTGACCTAGGCCTTAATATACCTGAAGTGTCTGTCACATTGACATCGGAATTTCCGACCCTGCAGAACTGTATTGTTTTACATACAGATAAAAAGAAATTGAAAGACCATGAAAAAAGTCCAGTTAAATTAATTAAATGTGTATAACTGCGTAAACTTGAAGTTGACGACGTGTGAGGCCATCTGGTTGATACATTATGGGAACGTTACTACGAGACGCAGATTCACGTAAAAAAGTGATAAGAGCAAATACTTGGAAAACAACGTGACGCATTGCATGATTGTTCATCACAGCACGTCTGCAGATGATCAAAGAGGCCCTGAAAAAAAATGCTTTTTATCACTTGAAAGAAACATATTAACGTTACTTTAGCTTTATGACTTATCTCTGCATTATTATACATAATTACACGCATTTACTAAATTCCAGGTGCATGATTGTTTGATTTTTTTTGGCTCCCACTCCAGATGCTTATAATTATCAATTTCAAAAGATATATTCTTAAAGAAATATAAGTTATATCCATTTTCAAAGTTACGCGTCCCAGGATAGCTCTGAAGATGTCTTCTTATCAGACCACTCATTAATTGGCAATCGATTATCTTACGAAGTAAAAAACAATACAGCGTTTCGAATAGCACTAATACCTATACAATAAATGATTCAATAGTAAGAAATATCTCTGTGTAGCGTTTTGGATTCCGCCCCATTTAATTAATCAACACTGATTTTGCAATTGATTATCTTACGAAATATAAGTAAAACAGCATTTCTAGATCTTATGCCACCAATACGTAGACAATGCTATAAATGATAGGATTCAGGAATCCATTCAGTATCAGAGTGACGTTTTGGATTCCGCCCCCTTTTAGTTAACAATTGATTATCTTACGGAGTATAAGTAAAACAGCATTTCTAATGTCACTAATACGTAGGCAGTAGATGATAGGGTTCAGAAGCCCATTCAGGAGTAGAAGGGTTGTTGATAACATAAAAGCGGAGTAAAACCACTTTGGCCAGGTTTTCAGCGTCATTGTATAAGAGGTAAATATCATACATGGGACATAGCACAGCACAAAGGCACCAATGATATAATACATAGTGTTGACAGATCTCTTGTATCTTGGCATGTTTATGGTCTGTTGTGTTGATTGCTGTTGGGCGTGGATCTGTGCAGAGTGTCGACGAATTACTCGATAAATTTTGACCAGGATAAAGATGTTCACTAGAAGCAAAAGAAGAATGACTATTGGGACGACTAGCAGAAAGTACGTTGCGAGGTTTCTCTTTTTGCTTTGAACAGAAACTGTAAATTGATTAATCAATGAACACGGGACAACAGAACCAATCCAAATCACTACCAAACCGATACCATAACGGTTTGTTGTGACAATTTCTTGATATCGCAAGTGGAGATGAATAGCAAGAAATCTGTCGATGGTAATCGCGGTGAGCGTAAAATACGATACGTAGCCAAACCCAACCAGTAGCAATGACAGCACTTTTCGGGTACTGTTTAACAACTCACGTGAATTAGAGAAAAACGCAAACACGTTTACGCAGAACACAGGTTGTGAGCTGACACTGGCAGCAAAATCTGAAATGGCCAAGCCAAGAACGAGAAGATTCGCAGGAGTTCGTAGAGAGGCTGTCCTTACGAGAGTTAAAATAATAACCAGGTTTAAAAATGCAATGAGAAAGGCGATAAGTGCGTTAACTATGAGTATAACGACACAGAAGTTTATCATGTGGGAATCTTGAGTAAACGGTGGCGGAGAAGAGAAAGGTGTAAAATTATTGCAGTTGTTCATGATACAGTCAATGAAGGATTGCGCAGATTGCTCGGTGCGTAGTCGTAAGTCGCTACAGTCAATGCAACCACGATGTATTTTGGAAGACAAGAGGCTCAAGATTCCTTGATAACACTTTTACAATTTCCTGTTGAAGTCTCTTCAAAAAAGAACTCGTGGGCCACCAGAAGGAACCACAGATTTTCTTGGACTGAAACGGATAAGGTTTTCAAGACTTTCTATTCTTGGTTTTACACTTCCGCCTAGCTAGGCTTTGTCAGCAAATGTATTGTATTGAGACAGGACAGGTGTACAGCCTTGAGATTGATTTGCGAATAATGATTTTTCATTTAGTTCTGTAATATTGGATCCTCCTGCCTTTGAAAATACACTGCATGATAATTCGTTGTCTTCCCTGTCATCGTTTAAAGATTTAACCACAATGACATTACATTAATCTTGGTATTAACTAATTAATAAATCTTGGAAGATTCTAATATCCTTCTTATTGTTTGGAAGACAAGAGGCTCAAGATTCCTTGACAACACTTCCACAATTTCCTGTTGAACTCTCTTCAAAAAAGAACTCGTGGGCCACCAGAAGGAACCACAAATTTTCTTGGACTGAAATGGATAAGGTTTTCAAGACTTTCTATTGTTCTTACATTTCCAGGCTCTGTCAGCAAATGTATTGTATTGAGACTGAACAGGTGTACAGTCTGTGAGATTGATTTGCGAATAATGAGTTTTCATACGTACTTTGAGTCAAAAAGCTATAAATTTGTGTCTCAGTTTAAAAGCAAGACTGTTGTGAATTTTGAGAGAAGGTTGAGCAATTAACCATTATATTTCAAATGGCAAAAAAGGCTCCAAGTTTTTTCTAAATTTGACTTGCGCGAATTACGTACTAGTCCCCCTTTAAAGATTTAGCCATATTACATAAATCTTAGTGTTAACTGCAGAACGTTGGCATCTTTGTTAATAAAGCTTCGAAGGTTCCAATTTCTCTCTAATTGTTCTACACCTAAGCATTTTACATAGACTTTTACCAGGCAGTTTATTTGCACACATTTACAATTATATATTACATAATAACAATCATTTAAATAATACTATATTCACCGGACAGTTAGTTTTTACAGGATAAGAATATAGGAAAGGTGCATGGTTGTCAAAGTAGTTTCAACTTTCGAGTCGACAACCAAAATTCCTGATGCATGGTATTTGATGGTCAGATGGTATTTGAAGTTTCATATATCGATGCTGTCTTTAGTCTGAACACAGTAGGGAATCATATTAGGGAATCTCGAATTCTGTTTTATTCCTCTCCTCAGATTAATTAGATTTTTTTAAGAATGTAATGAATTTGAAATTTGGTTAAATTAATATAGAGAAAGATTCTGCGGGAGATGTAGCCCGCTATTACCTAAACCAGTGGATTATATATTAAAATTTTCCTTAATTCAAAATATCTATGGTGGGCTGTATGTGATGTTTCATTGAAAAATGTTTCTTTATGACAGAGTGAAGACCTGGAAAAGTAGAGAACATTTCTGCATGTAGGAGATATAGCTCGCCAGCAGTCATAATCTAAGCAAGTAGACTTTGTGTTAAAGTTATATTTCACTAAAGTACTCCTGTACGTATAGACGGTATCTGAAGTTTCATTACAAATGTTTTTTTAATGACAAGGTTAAGTATAAAGACCTGGAAAATTAAAGAAAATTTCATTAGGAGATACGGCCCGCCAGCAATCGTAACCTAAAATAATGGAGCTCATATTAAAGTTATCTTTTATAATTAAAGTGCTCTGTTAGGCGAATATTGATTTTCATTTAAAAAGTGTTTCAGTTTTGATGACAGAGTGAGGCCTTGGAAAAGATTTTTGAATACTAATACTTAAATGCATTGTGGGACATTTCTAATTACGTCACGACTTTTAAAAAGGCAATTTTAAAAAAGGTTGTCATGTGAATACCAAATTTCAGGGCCGAAATGTATCATGGGACATGCGTAATTACGTCACGACCTATGAGTCTTATATGGCAAGACAACAATTTTTTTTAGGAATGTCAACCTCGTTCCCAGGCCCTTTTTCCTTCGCTTGGAGGTGTGGGGCGGGAAAAGAAGGGAAAAGGGCATGGGAACGAGGTTGTAAAAATGTACATGTATACACGTCTCGTTGCCTGAAGAGCCAGTGACTTGCGACCTCTCTAATATTTTAGCCTGTAAAATCAAATTTCTAGCTGAAACCGTCCAGCTAGTAGATTCAGTCGGGGAAATTAAAGTTTCCTCCGTCGTCCGACCTCAAGTTTATCAATAGAATGACTACGAGTTATCGACATTAAATATTAAAGGAGGACTAGCATCTAAATTGTTCAACATTCAATTTAGCTGAAACTTCGTTGAAAACTACAACTGAAAAGACTCTAAAAGAGCTGTTTCAAAAACTGGTTAGTTTTGTTTTCTGAAAATTCTTATGAGGAAGCATTAGATTTTATGAATCTTTAGAGGTATCAATGGCGTCATACAATCCACGCAAACAGTTAGCTCCGTACATTTCTTGTAATTGAAATATCTCAACGTAATGATCTACATTGAAGAATTAAAACTGGTCAGAAATGAATTCTTAGGCCCTAAACAATGTAGAAAATCTCCTTCACACAACTATTAGTGTTAAAGAATGGTTTAAGAAACAAAACATAAAGAAATGAAGCTTAATGCTGAAGTTGAGTGTATGACGTCATTATTATACATAATTACGGCTCGTTTACAAAATTCAAATTCAAATCTTACCAACTATAAGTAAAACAGCATTTCTGTCACTAATACGTAGACAATATAGATGACAGGATTCAAGACCCCATTCAGAAGTAGAGTGACGTTTTGGATTCCGCTTTCTTTTAGTTAACAATTGCCGGATTATCTTACGGAGTAAAAGTAAAACAGCATTTCTAATATCACCAATGAGCTTTTATCATGTAATTCCAAAAGTAGTACAGAAATATAATTACCATAGCTCGAAAGAGCACGTGTCAAAATTAGTAAAACTGTGAAGTTTGAATGAAGTAACTTTCAATCTCACGAAGATATGAATATTTTCCGAAATCGAAATTTTGTATGAAAACATTCGCTGGTAGGCAAGACATGCCTAGACTGATTCCATAAGTCGGTCCCAGTTCGCTCTCTGACGATTTTTTTTTTCGCTCACGGGTCCGACTTATCCAGCTGAGTTGATCGCGCTCCCGGCAAGGAATTATGGGTCAAAAGTTTTTGGTTAGCATTTCCGAGCAGGGACTGAGCACAAGGCAGATATTTTTTGTCGAGTGAAATGGAAGTCTACTTGTTCACAATATTTTTTTAGACGAAAAATTCGTATTTTATTGGTCTTATTGGCATGAAGCCAACAAGGAGGATCTTGAGTTAAATCAGGTTTGCTTTGTGATAGCTTGTACGCCATGAAGTTGTTGACAAGCAATGCTTTGTGACAATGCAATGCAATAAATACAGGATTCAACACCCCATTCAGAAGTAGAGTGACGTTTTGGATTCCGCCTCCTTTTAGTTAACAATTGATTATCTTACGAAGTATAAGTAAAACAGCATTTCTAATATCACTAATACGTAGGCAGTAGATGATAGGGTTCAGAAGCCCATTCAGGAGTAGAAGGGCTGTCGATAACATAAAAGCAGCATAAAACCACTTTGGCCAGGTTTTCAGCGTCATTGTATAAGAGGTAAATATCATACATGGGACATAGCACAGCACAAAGGCACCAATGATATAGTACATAGTGTTGACAGGATCTCTTGTATCTTGGCATGTTTATAGTGTGCTTGTGTTGATTGCTGTTGGGCGTGGATCTGTGCAGAGTGTCGACGAATTACTCGATAGATTTTGACCAGGATAAAAATGTTCATCACAAGCAAAAGAAGAATGACTGCTGGGACGACTAGCAGAAAGTACATTGCGAGGCTTCTCTTTTTGTTCTGAAGAAGAACTATAAATTGATTAATCAATACACACGGGACAACAGAACCAATCCAAATCACTACCAAGCCCATACCATAACGGTTTGTTGTGACAATTTCTTGATATCGCAAGTGGAGATGAATAGCAAGAAATCTGTCGATGGTAATAGCGGTGAGCGTAAAATACGATACGTAACCAAACCCAACTAGTAGCAATGACAGAACTTCTTTTGTACTTTTGAACAACTGACGTGAATTAGAGAAAAACGCAAACACGTTTATGCAGAACACAGGTTGTGAGCTGACACTGGCAGCAAAATCTGAAATGGCCAAGCCAAGAATAAGTAGATTCGAAGGAGTTCGTAGAGAGGCTGTCCTTACGAAAGTTAAAATAATAACCAGGTTCAAAAACGCAGCAAGAAAGGCGATAAGTGCGTTAACTACGAGTATAACGACACAGAAGTTTATCATGTGGGAATCTTGAGTAAACGGTGGCAGAGAAGAGAAATGGTGTAAAGTTATTGACTGTTGTTCATGATACAGGTCAATGAAGGATTACGCAGATTGCTCAGTACGTAGTCGTGAGGCCTTACAGTCAACCACGATGTTTCTTGGAAGACAAGAGGCTCAAGATTCCTTGACAGCACTTTTACAATTTCCTGTTGAAGTCTCTTCTAAAAAGAACTCGTGGGCCACCAGAAGGAACCACGAATTTTCTTGGACTGAAACGGATAAGGTTTTCAAGACTTTCTATTCTTGGTTTTGCACTTCCGTCTTCCTAGGCTCTGTCAGCAAATGTATTGTATTGACAGGACAGGTGTACAGTCCGCTGTACTTGAGATTAATTTGCGAATAATGATTTTTCATACGTAATTTGAGTCAAAAATGTAAAATAAAAGAAAATCGCTTCACATCACTTTAGTTGTTTGCGTAGCGTCATAATTCGCGATTCAGACTACATCTTAAACTTTTATTCTAAAATGTAAAAAATTACATGTTGCAAGGACTTTAATGCCGAATATTTTATTTGTGTCTCAGTTTAAAAGCAAGACTGTTGTGAATTTTGAGAGAAGATTGAGCAATTAACCATTTCAAATTAATGGCAAAAAAAGCTCCAAGCTCCATTTTTAATGACAAGGTTAAGACCTGGAAAAGTAAAGAAAATTTCTGTAGGAAATATGGCCCGCCAGCAATCATAACCTAAAATAATGGAGTTCATATTAAAGTTATCTTTAATTAAAGTGCTCTGTTAGGCGAATATTGATTTTCATATAAAAATGTTTCCATGAGTTTTGATGACAGAGTGACAGCTTGGAAAAGATTTTTTTATTTTATTTTTGAATACTAATACCTGTAATACCTAAATGCATTGTGGGACATTTCTAATTACGTCACTTCTTTTAAAAAGGCAATTATAAAAAAGGTTGTCATGTGAATACCACATTTCAAGGCCGAAATGTATCATGGGACATGTGTAATTACGTCACGACCTATGAGCCTTATATATATGGTAAGACAACAATTAATAATTTTATTATTCAATTTAATACACTGTACAAATTCTGATTTTCTGATTATCGCTCGTTAGCGCTTAAAGCTAATTGGAAGCTGGATATCTCGCACAATATTGCATACAAAGAGCTAAAAAGTTCGGAGAATGTTTATATTAAAAAGCTCTTAAAATTAAAGTTTTAGACTCAGTTTGTAATGTTATCGATTTTTACCGTATGAAGCAGAATGTAAACATTGACGTCAGCAAAGATCCTCCTATACTGAATTAAGGTCTGGATTAAGCCTTATTTGCATAAATCTAGGTTTTAAGAGGTTCTTGGCCTTGTCTTTATAGGGATCTTTAAAAAACTAGTATATTTTGTCGAATACACCTAAACTGAAAATTTCTGAAACATGTTCACTTTAGAAGAGTTGTCACGTGTCTGCACTTTGCATTACACGGCCTCAATCGTTCTCGAAAGACTCAAAACCCACCGCTGACATAAACCTTTCCTGACTTCCAAAATTCAAAAAAAGCATCTTTTAAATTTTTGCAATTCATAGCAATCGATGTATCTCGTAAAATGTGCATTTATTGAGAGGTAAAGAATATTGACGTACGTCTAATGCAAAGTGCAATCTACAATGTTGATGTCTAGGTAGTCGCGTTTCATCGAAAACGGCGGTAAAGTCACGTGACCAACAAAATGAAAAAAAAAGTCAAGCTTTTAAAAATCTGGTTGTACATCTTCCATATACAAATCATTACGATATATTTAAACCTCACTGTTTTACAAAAGAAACTAAATTCGAACTAATTTGCATAAATGTCAGGCCTTAAGGGCAGCTGGTCGCAAAGGAAAAAATAGAATAATGAAAGAAAGTGAAATGACGTCCTTCGGCTAAAAGCAGATTTCTCTGTAAAAGCGCGTGCTTCTTGTATGCAATCAAGAAAATATAGTTGAATTATGGGACGATGTTTGGGGACGCCACTTAATTTCATTTTGGAGCATATTTATTTATATTTATTTCATATTTATGGTCCCTTGTCTCATATTTGGTCATTTCTTGAGTGAATTTTGAAATTCTGTGTCCCCCAAAACAGTCCCATAATTCAACTGGAACTCTAAGTTCGGAATGGTGAATCATGTTCTGTATTTTGCCAACAACGAGTACGTACGGGTTTTAGAATTGGCCCTGTGCGCATTCTTGATACTGAATCGTAGCTGATACGTAGATTGAAATTTTATATCGTAAAAAATAAACAGAAATCTGCTACGATTCACTATTAAGAACGTGCACAGGGCCGGCAATTTCAAAACTCGTCCTCGTAGTCGTCCTCGTAGTCGAATCTAAAGTTGAACGTGAACGAGGTACGTCGAAGCACACGTCTGATGTGCGAATCTACGCAAAAAATCATCGCGATTGAAGAGAGCGCGCTGTATGAGAAACACCCTCAAATTTACATGGAAATTTTATCGGAAGGTAAAAATGACAGGTCTCCCAAGGTGTGCCAGTAGATATTAATGTATAGAGTTTCTACTTCAGCAGTCAAAAATACCGTTATGAATTTTTGCGAACATAATTGGAACGATCGTTTCTTTTTGATTGATGGATTTTTATTAAGATCTCAACTGTAGATCTAGAGCTTTTTTATTATGGAGCTGGTTGTTTGTGAGCGCCGACTTACCAAACAGTTTCCAATCTGAGTCCCAATTCTCAAAAGACCCGGCAAATTTTCGGGCCCGCTGATTTACTGAAAAAAATACGAAAGCAAACACCCAAAAACGGTTATCGCGATCGGGTATGTTTACGGGTCTCTTGAGTTATTGGTCATCACTATATTACTAACAATATTCCGGTGTTGTCGGAAGTGAGTTACTGCAGCCCTTATAACTTCTCCAATTTGGACTCCATTTGGAAACAGAAGCAACTTTACGGAAGTCAAGAATGATTGCTTCCACCCGTGACCCAAGATATCTTTTAAATCCCTGAAAGTAGCTGCAGCTCTTACTACGAAATCTTTCTTATGCGCAAATGTACGCAAAATCGTCGATATTGAAAGCAGTGTGTGCTTTGAGATACACCCTAAAGTTTACATGAAACTTTATCGTAAAGTTAACAGGTTGCTAATGACAGGTATAAGGTAACAGGGCCGAAACCAGGTGTTCAAGTACGTATTAATATATAGAACTGTCTACTTTATCAAGTCAAAATTTCGTTATCACTTTTTGTGGTCATAATTTGAGTGATATGACTATTGCTTCTTTTTGATTGATGGATTTTATTAAGATCTCAGCTGTAGAGCTTTTTCATTAATGAGTTCCTTGCTTGTGAGCGCGAACCTGTCCATCAATTCCCAAGCTGTTCACTCATCGAGTCCATCACTCCGTCTTACTTCTTGTAATCAATGGACTTTAATGTAAGTTCCACCGGCGTTGTAATAAGTTACGGCAACCCTAGCCTTATAACTTCTAGAATACTTCTCCAGTCTCGACTCTGCAGTTTGGAAACAAAAGTAACTTTAACTGAAAGCCAAAATGAATGCTTCCATTAATGACCCAAGATGTCTTCTATCCGAAGTGTACATCCCAGGAATTACCCGCAGTTCCCACTACGAAAACCTCCTCGTAGTTCTTCTTGTTTTCAACGCTTTACTGGCAGTGGTAACAGCGTGTAGTAATGCTTTAGTTATCTTTACTGTTATAAAAACAGAGAATTTAAGAACTCCTAAAAATACATTACTTCTTGGCTTGGCTTTCTCGGACTTTGCAGGTGCTATTATTACTTTGCCTTCGCTCTGCGCATCGCAGTATTACGAGCTTAAACGGGAACTTGGTAGTTATTGTCTTGCAGACTTCATGTTTTCCAGCATTTCCTGGCTTTTAACTTTGAATTCGTTTTTGGCACTGACAGCCATTACAGCAGATCGCTTCCTGGCCGTGTACCTTCATCTTAGATACGAAGAGCTGGTTACTGTCAAGCGTTGTTATTTTACTTTGCTCTCCATATTTCTTCTTAGTTTGGGTGGTGTAATTTCTAGGTTTTTCTTCCAGCAATCAATATTCCTAGTCTTAGTTATCATCAATTTGACTATTTCACTTTCACTAAATGGCTTTTTCATTTTCAAAATCTCTCGAGTAATTCGTCGACACTCTGCACAGATCCACGCCCAACAGCAATCAACACAACAGACCATAAACATGCCAAGATACAAGAAATCCGTTAACACCATGTATTATGTCATTGGCGCTTTTGTACTCTGCTATGTACCGTTTGTAGTTGCTGTAGTTGTACGTGTTCGTTTTGACAAAGGTAGTCAAGAAATGCTGGCATTTAGAGCTATAGCTGTTTCTTGTGTCTTTATCAATGGGGTCTTAAATCCAGTAATTTACTGCTGGAGAATCAAAGAAATCCGTGAAGCATGTATCAGGGTGTTACGTCGCGTTTTTCAGGCGGACATGTGATATTGTAAAGAGATTTGTTGCTACAATTTTACGGTATACTTGTAAGTTACGGCCGCGGGGAAACGTAACTGAAGCTGAAACGGAACGAAATTGAAACGGAACTGAAACAGAACCGAAACGGAGGCCGTGAATTGAAAAGAACGCATTTACGCTTACTAACAATGACAATGACAATTTGTTTATTCGTACCTTAGCTGTACATGTTTGTTACAGCAATAAAAGTTACCGTTTATTATATTCCGGTTTTAGCTATCTGGAATAACCTGGTATTTGGCTATACGAGCCAGTTAGCTATTTATAGTAAGTAACAAACTATTGAGACATTATGTAAAAGGTGATATATCAATAATTCAAAAAGAGAAAGAAAAAAAATATTAATATATATATATATATATGAAAAAATGTACATTGTAACACAAGTTAAGTTGTATATATTTAAGCAATATAAAACGCGCGCGCATGTCTCTGTATTGTGATATAAACACGATGGAAGATGTAGAGCAAGAGAAAAGCAAGATTAGGAACACGATATAAACATGGTAGCCAGCCAATCAGCGCGCGCGTTATATCTCAAATATTTTATAGATAGTATTAAAATGTACTAGAATGGGGAACATAAACGACTTTTAAGTAAAAGGTCTTTCACAGTAGACATTAGCATAATGGCTGTAGGCCGCAAATTTGGGTGCTCTTCGTTTCTCGTTATTTTTCTTCTCTCACAGACTTTGGTTTTAACTTTAACCTGTGAGGACAGCTATGTAAAGTTACAGGCTAACTTTCTGAGGTGCAGTTTCTGTCAAAACGAGACTTCCGAAGCCAGAAAATCACATCTTTTGGTAGTTGATTCTGGAGTTTCGCTCAAAGCAAATGGATCAAGCTGCGTTCTCACTCTCCCAGAGGACCTACCTAATCTAGAGCTATTGTTCTACATTGTACCACCAAAACAAATGCCTTTGTGTTCCTTTAGAAAATGGAAATGCTGCTTATTCACCGTCAAAAAGCTCAAAAGATCAAAGCTTCCAACTCCTTATTACTCAAACTCCGTCGCTACAAATAGAATAATCCTGCAAGATGGCGACGTTGAGGTTAACCCTGGACCTGATGCTTCAATTTCTAACGGTGAAAATGAAAATCGCCCAAAGAAACACAGTACAACGGGCGGTGTGAAATGTCAACAATGTGAAAGGCCCGTCCAAAGCAATCATAAACGCTTCATTTGTAGAGCCTGCAAAGATTTATACCATGCAAAATGTACAGGAATTCAGAACTTAAAAATGATAAGAGCGGACAAGCCTCATGAGTGGACCTGCCCACGATGTGTATTTACTGAGCTCCCTCTTGCAAAATGCAGTCAGGATGATATCCTTTCACTGTATGATGACGTTTCCACTTATGCACAGAGTGATACCCCGAGTAGTGTCACAAGCGATAGTGACGTCCATCTTCAATCTCTTCTGTCAAAGGCCAACCAACTGAGAATCGCTCACCTGAATACCCAGAGTATGGTGTCAAGCTTTGGCGAGCTACAAGTGACATTGGCGGAGTATCCCATCGACATCCTGACCATGAGCGAAACCTGGCTGAAAAATAACCCCCATTTATTAAGCTATGTAGCCATACCTGGTTATAATTGTGTATTTCGGAACCGAGACGAAATTCGAGGGGGTGGTGTAGGTGCTTACCTGCGCGAAGACATCAAGTACAAAAGAAGACTGGACCTTGAAAATAAGGAGCCTCAGCTGGAACATCTGTGGCTGGAGGTACCAGGCCGCAATAGACACAGTAAACTACTACTTGGCACCATATACCGATCAGAGCGGATGCTGGACTATAAAACATGGATGGACAAATTTGAAAATCTCCTTGCCTACATAACAACCGAATGGAATGGCGCTTTACTAATTATGGGAGATTTTAACATCGATCTGCTTGACCATCATTCAGCAAGGGTTGTCCAGTACAAGAACATGTTAGATTGCTTCAATCTCCATCAGCACGTTCAGCAGCCTACCCGCGTCACCTTAAAGTCAAGTACGTTAATAGATCATGTTATATCAAATGTTCCAAGCCGGGTAACCTACACCAATGTTCTGCCTTGCTCAAGTGTCAGTGACCATGACGCTCCATATGTTTGTATGAATGTCCGTGTAAAGCGCTTCCAACCACGCTATAAGATGATTAGAAATGAAAGGGAATTTGAAGAACAGAAGTTCCTCCACGATTTCTCAGAACTGCCCTTAAATCTCATCTACAGCACAGATGATATTGATGAAAAGCTGGACTTGTTTAACTCATTGATTACTTCTTGTCTAGATAGACACGCCCCGTTGAAGAGGGTCAAAGTCACACGCCCTCCTGCACCATGGTTGAAATTAGATGACATTCACCAGCTCCAAGTGCAGAGGAATCAGCTTCGTTATCAAGCTCACCAGACCAAATCAGAGGATATATGGAAAAAGTTTAGAGACATACGAAATTTACTTAGAACAAAAATCAAGCAGGCAAAACGATCATTTTATCAGAAGGCATTGTCATCGAAATCACCAAAAGAACTATGGCGTACGATCCACCGAATCCTTAACCCCAGTTCAAAGCCTATTCGTGCCGATGCTGACGAGTTGAACAAGCACTTTAGCAACACTACTCAGAGAATACTGGGAACTAATCCAACCTCAGTAGAAAATCTGCAAAATCACATCAACTCTTTATCAGATCACAACGAAAATGGCTCCTTCACACTACGTAAAGTCACCTTTAAAGAAGTTGAACGACAGATTAAAAGCATCAGATCTGATTGTGCGACAGGGCCTGACCTTATCCCTGCTAAGTATGTCAAGCTTGTGACACAATACATCACCTCACCGCTGACGCACATCATAAACGAATGCATTGACCAGAACATCTTTCCAAAGGCATGGAAGACATCCAGGATTTCACCAATACCTAAGGTTGACAACCCAAGGGAATGTGATGACTATAGACCAATAGCCATATTAACCGTGTTTTCAAAAGTATACGAACGTCTTGTAC
Source organism: Telmatactis stephensoni (assembly GCA_029948255.1). Taxonomy (NCBI): domain Eukaryota; kingdom Metazoa; phylum Cnidaria; class Anthozoa; order Actiniaria; family Isophelliidae; genus Telmatactis; species Telmatactis stephensoni. The sequence goes on from JALIZF010001899.1 coordinate 732,366, forward strand.
TGAGCCAGATGACAGAACATATTGATAAGCACAGTATACTTCATGAGAAAATCTCTGGCTATAGAAAAGGACATTCCACAACCACGATACTGCTGCGTTTCAGAGACGACATCATCCAAGCTATGAAGAAAGGTGAAATAACCATGGCTATATTCGCAGATTATTCAAAGGCGTTCGACACTGTCGATCATACCAAAATTCTGGAAAAAATGCACAAAATGGGATTTTCAAAACACTTTCTACACTGGATCCTAAGTTACATTGGTAACAGACGACAGTTTGTACAAGTCAACGATAAAACATCTGAGCTGGTTGACGTTAAATTTGGCGTACCACAGGGGTCGATCTTGGGACCAGCTTTATTTAACCTGTACGCAAATGATCTCAACGAACTGTACGGCATTTCAATACGCAGATGACACGACCCTTATTAAGCACTGTATCCCTTCAAATCTTGACACTACTGTTGGAGAAATGAATCGTACCATGCAAACTCTTGAAGATTGGTCGAGTAATTCCAACTTACTGCTTAATGTGAAGAAAACTAAACAAATGCTGATCACTACAGACCAAATGTCAAGGCTGCATAAACTAGAAGATCAAATGCCGCAAATAAGGGCAAATGGTGAAGTCCTAGAAAGAGTAGCCTCTCACAAGTTCCTTGGAATGTGGATACAAGAAAACCTTAAATGGACTGATCACGTGACCAAGACCGTGTCATCATGCTTTGCAGCTTTATCAACAATCAAGAAGATCAGAAACATAGCGCCCACAGCATTGAAGAAGCAATTGGTTGAAGCATTAGTAATATCGAAGCTAGATTACAATGACATTGTCATGCACCCATTGCCACAATACCTAGAAGCGAAATTACAGCGTGTCCAAAAATGCGCTGCAAGTTTTGTTACCAACCGTTACGCAAAAATGGCTGACGTAATGAAATTAGGATGGCTCCCCGTAAAGGAGAGAACCGAACTCCATCTATTAAGAACAATCTACAAAGCCCTGTATGATACTCGCTGGCCAAGCTACTTAACCTTGCAGAGACGTCACACTACCAGGAATCTTCGCTCAAGTGCTACACCGCAACTGGTTGTGCCCCTTCAAACAGGAACATTTCAAGATTCAGCTTCCAAGTTATTTAATGGTCTGCCGAATGACATTAAACTTGAGACTGATTACAAACCATTTATGGGAAAAGTATACAGGTTTTTGAAAACTAATGCTAAATCCAGATTATGCTGCTGATTATAATATGTTACAGCACATTTATTTATCCATTTATTATTAATATTATGTATATTTAATTTATATAGATTAATCTATTCATCCTTTGAACTCATTATTAATATCATGTATGTCTATATAGATTATTAGTTATAGTACTTTATTCATCCTTTAACTCATTCTTAAAATAAATTATTATTGTATATATATATTTTATTATTAGTCCATGATGAATGTAGAGCTACCCTGTAGACATGTCATCATTAAACCATTATTATTATTATTATTATTATTATTATTATTTTAAGTCTTTTAAGATTAAAATCTCTATCAATATATATATATATATATATATATATATATATATATATATATATATATATATATATATATATATATATATATATATATATATATATATATATATATATATATATATATATATATATATATATACATTTTTGAGCTACAAGCTTTGAATTTGATCCATTGATTTATTGCTACAGACCTGTTTCGTATGGTTTTACCCACACTCATCAGGCAATTTACAACGAATGACCGTTGGATATCCTATGCTGGAAATTTAAAAGAGACTAGTTGCTAGGTTACATATATCAGGTTACATAGAAATTCCTAAGCGTGTATTTATTTCTGTGGGGACATGGACTTGCGAGTTCGTTGCGTTTGTTCAGGGTAGATAGGTGTTTCTTACAAATTATGATAAATTTTTCGTTTAAACATAGATTGCATTTCTTGTTTTCATTATTATATGGTTGGCTTCTTTTAAGTATTTTCCACGTCACATTGAATTTTCTATTTTTGTCTTTCTGTTCCCAAATATGTTTAGATAGTTCTGTGGCATTTCTTTTCTTACTGTGTTTGAAGGAGGTCAGGTGGTTTCTATATCTTTCCTTGAAGTTAGTAGCGAGTCCTACGTATGTTTCCGTTGATGTGTCTGTAGTTACTGTGGCTTGGTATATTACGCCAGTTTGTTGGCAGTTTCCATTAAGGGGGCAGTCGAGTTTTTTTCTGCAGTTACATTTTGGTTCTTGTTGTTCGCCGGTTGTGCTGATTCTACTTGAGATTTTGCTTTTGTTGTGGGAGTCGATTATATTCTTCACATTGGGCATACATGAGTAGCTTAGCTTTAAAGTATTCTTGTTAAAAATCTTGTGTAGGGGGTGGTCTTTTGTGAAGCATTTGTTAACTGTGTTGAGGAATTTTCTCCCAAGGTTAGTCTTAACATTAGAGTTCCAGGGTGGGTTGTACCAAGTTATGTTGCGTTTTCGGTTTTTTCTAGCTTTCGTTGTTCCATTAATTTGCGGTTTAAATGTTAATTTGTGGTTGTAGCCACTTTCGTCTAGTGCTTTTTGATAAGGCGGGATAGTTTCATTGAAGACTTCTTCGTTAGAGGAAATATTACTTAGTCGTTTATTTATATTCAGTGGTATGTTTTTTAGTAGTAGAGGTGGATGGTTACTTTGGTTGTGGACGTAAAGGAGTTTATTATTAGGCTTCATGTATGGCTTGTAAGTCCCATTAGTTAGGTTAAAGGTTACGTCAAGGAAGTTCACGATTTTTTTGTTCGCGTCAATTGTTATTTTTAGCTTGTTGTCTTTAAAGATTTTTGTTATCCGTTTCTTTGTTCTTTCTATCTCTTGTGGTGTAGATCTACAAGCTATTAGTCCATCGTCTCTGTATAGGCCAGCCTTGTTCTTAAGTGTAGGGTCCAGTAACGAAAGTATGTAGAGTCCAATGAGTTCGCATGTCTCGGCGCCGTCATATGATCCCATTGTCACATCAAACATGTTTGTCGTGTCTCGTTTTGTCCATGGGGAATGTTGGTGATGGAGTAGTGATCTTTTTGCGTGGATAATGATGTCTTTGTCTTGTTGGGTGATATTAGTAAAATTTGATGCGTAGTTTAGCGCTTTTGTAAGCAAGTCCTCAGTTATCGACGGGTAAAAGTCACATACATCAAATGTGATAAATGCGTGCTGGTTCTTTTTCGGTATCGTTTTAAACCAATTTATCGTGTCATTAGTGCTTTTCCAAAGGTTAACATTTGTTGATTTTATAATTTCTTGATTTATCTTGTCTAGTATTTGTTTGCTAACTATTCCAATTTCAGACTTGGTTGGGTTGATTAGTCTACAAGTTGGTTTGTTGTTAAAGTCAGGTTTGTGATCTTTTAGCGTGATGAACGGGTCTTTTGGTGATGTTATCTCAATTCTGTCATCTAAATGTAAGTTCGTTGCGATGTCTTTATCTTTACTGTTTATAATATTTGTCGTTGTAGGTTCGGTTTTCTTGTATGATTTTGTCACATTTTTATCAAGGAGTTTTCTATAGTCTTCGGGTTTTGTCTTGTAGTAGTTAGTTGTTTTATCGGCTTTGACGTATACATGGTTATCTTCTCGCAACTCTTCGAGGTCTTTGTTTATTACTCGTTGAAGTTTGTTAAGGTTGTTGTTGGTTTTGAATTCTATAGATTGGATTGTTTTAAGCATAGAGTCTTCAAATTCACTAAGTTCCATTATATGAGGTGCTGACCGTTTAGACTTGAATCCGTATGTTTCTTTCGTTTCGCTTGTGTTGTTCGGGTTTAAAAAGAAGTACGCTTTCCATCGCATGCGTTGGATGAGTGATTCCGTTTTCTGTATTAGTGTTCGGAGGTAGGTACTTTTTCCAGCTAATGGGATGTTTTTGGTAGAGTATCCAAAGTTTTTCGCTTGAAAATCCATTCTTAAAAGTGCTCTACTATGTCAGGAGCGTTATACATAAACGTAATATTGAAGAATAATTTTTCATAGTGCTCAACATAAAAGGAGCAAATTATATATACATTTTTGAGCTACAAGCTTTGAATTTGATCCATTGATTTATTGCTACAGACCTGTTTCGTATGGTTTTACCCACACTCATCAGGCAATTTACAACGAATGACCGTTGGATATCCTATGCTGGAAATTTAAAAGAGACTAGTTGCTAGGTTACATATATCAGGTTACATAGAAATTCCTAAGCGTGTATTTATTTCTGTGGAGTCCATGTCCCCACAGAAATAAATACACGCTTAGGAATTTCTATGTAACCTGATATATGTAACCTAGCAACTAGTCTCTTTTAAATTTCCAGCATAGGATATCCAACGGTCATTCGTTGTAAATTGCCTGATGAGTGTGGGTAAAACCATACGAAACAGGTCTGTAGCAATAAATCAATGGATCAAATTCAAAGCTTGTAGCTCAAAAATGTATATATAATTTGCTCCTTTTATGTTGAGCACTATGAAAAATTATTCTTCAATATTACGTTTATGTATATATATATATATATATATATATATATAATAAAGATCATTGAAAATGTTTTCCAAAGAGTGCTCGACATTGTAGGAGCATGATATGAAATATATTAGTCAAAGACTAGGATAAATGATTCATTGTTTTATTGCTACAAGCTGGTTTCGTATGATCGTCAGAGACGATCACACTCATCAGGCAAGTTACAATGAATGACCGTTAAAATTTTGCTGGTGGTTTTAAAATATCTCGTGACCTATAATGGTATTACGCTCAAAAACTGTCATGTAACATAATACCATTATAGGTCACGAGATATTTTAAAACCACCAGCAAAATTTTAACGGTCATTCATTGTAACTTGCCTGATGAGTGTGATCGTCTCTGACGATCATACGAAACCAGCTTGTAGCAATAAAACAATGAATCATTTATCCTAGTCTTTGACTAATATATTTTATATATATATATATATATATATACACCAAATCGCTAAAACTTTGATATTGTTCTGATATATATGCATATATATATCCGCCATTTTCTATTGTCTTCCCTTTTGTTTTCAAGTTTTTCCCTTGAGAACAACCTTCAGAACAAAAGGAAAGACAATGGAAAATGGCGGATATATATATGTATATATATCAGAATAATATCAAAGTTTTAGCGATTTGGTGTATATATATATATATATATATACATACATATATATATATACACCAAATCCCTAAAACTTTGATATTGTTCTGATATATATACATATATATATCCGCCATTTTCCATTGTCTTTCTTTTTGTTCTGAAGGTTGTTCTCAAGGGAAAAACTTGAGAACAAAAGGAAAGACAATAGAAAATGGCGGATATATATATGTATATATATCAGAACAATATCAAAGTTTTAGCGATTTGGTGTATACATATATATATATATATATATATATATATATATATATATATATATATATATATATATATATATATATATATATATATATATATATATATATATATATATATATATATATATATATATATATATATAACCAGAAAATTGTAGTATTTCATCCGTTTCGCAAAAGAGTGCTCAATGATGAACATCGCCATCAGAGCAATATAAATTGAAGAAAGGAGGACAAACTATTCAATACACCATGAATATTGAATAGTTTGTCCTCCTTTCTTCAATTTATATATATATATATATATATATATATATATATATATATATATATATATATATATATATATATATATATATATATATATATATATATATATATATATATATATATATATATATATATATACACTCGTTTGCAGAAAGGTTGTAGTATACATTTTACACAAATATCTAATTTATTCAGTATACTAATGAGATGCAATTTGTAAATACGCAATCACAACACCCAAAATATAGTTCTTGAATATCTTCTAGAGTTTAGAAAGACTAAAAATATATTTTGACAATCATTGCATGCAAGTAATGCCGATTTAAGCAGTATTTAGGGTTTTGCATCTCATTAGATATTTGTATATTTGTGTATTTGCAGACTACAACCTTTCTGCAATCGAGTGTATATATATATATATATATATATATATATATATATATATATATATATATATATATATATATACACTCGATTGCAGAAAGGTTGTAGTCTGCAAAATACACAAATATACAAATATCTAATGAGATGCAAAACCCAAAATACTGCTTAAATCGGCATTGCTTGCATGCAGTGATTGTCATAATATATTTTTAGTCTTTCTAAACTCTAGCAGATATTCAAGAACTATATTTTGGGTGTTGTGATCGCGTATTTACAAATTGCATCTCATTAAATATACTGAATAAATTAGATATTTGTGTAAATGTAGACTACAACCTTTCTGCAATCGAGTGTATATATATATATATATATATATATATATATATATACACCAAATCCCTAAAACTTTGATATTGTTCTGATATATATACATATATATATCCGCCATTTTCCATTGTCTTTCTTTTTGTTCTGAAGGTTGTTCTCAAGGGAAAAACTTGAGAACAAAAGGAAAGACAATAGAAAATGGCGGATATATATATGTATATATATCACGAAAATATCAAAGTTTTAGGGATTTGGTGTATATATATATATATATTTACCGTTTGTAAAATTATATTTCCTTTTTATCCTGATGATGACAGCGGAGCACTGTCGAAACGCGTCGACTAATAAAAATTTTTCACATTACTTGTCTTTTTGTAATGAAGACACCAAATTGAAAGTAAGAAAACTTGAAAAAACAAAGAGGAAAATCGTCGATTCAAATATATATATATTTGTGTAGTTTGGTAGCAGGCCTTCTTTAAGACATGTTGAGTTGAATGCGACCGAAAAATTTGAATCGATGATTTTCTCTTTGTTTTTTCAAGTTTTCTTACTTTCAATTTGGTGTCTTCATTACAAAAAGACAAATGATTACAAAAAAATTGATTATATCAATGAAGACACCAAATTGAAAGTAAGAAAACTTGAAAAAACAAAGAGGAAAATCATCGATTCAAATTTTTCGGTCGCATTCAACTCAACATATATATATACAAGTATATAGATTTACATATGTATATAGGATAAAGAAAAAGTGAAAAAATATTAATCTAGATATCATATCATGATGGTTTTAAAGAAGTGGAGAAATATTAATCTAGACATGACTTACTTGAGTTGTTAATACGCGGACGACATAAAGGTCTTTTCTTCCTTAACTAAGGGTTCGTCGTGTGGTATCAAAAACGTCAAGACAACCCCTGGAGGTAGCCTAAACATCCTGATGGTTTTTCTTTTTACTCTTTTCTTTTCTTTCTTTTTAATCAATAAAATCAATAATGGATATAACATGCTGTCCCGAAGATGTGAATTTTGGTAAAATATTGTTTTTAAATCAAGCAAATCAAGCAAAAGTTTTAAAGAACAGATAAGTAACATTTTATTAATTGACTTATAAATTGAAGACCCTAATATCAAGGAATGTAGGGAACCTATAACCGAAAATGCATGACCAAAACCCAAAGCTATAGCCCATGGGAAATGCGCAAAAATGACCTAAATCGATCAAATCCAAAGGCTATGCAAAATAAGCAAATTTGCCCATAAATCGACTACTTAATATGGCTATATACCATGGAAAATGGTCAAAAATCCAGGCCCAAAATGTTTCGGTATTTGAAATTTCATACGTGTTAAATACTTAGTTGTAGATTGGCTTCAAAAAATAGCTTAGCTAAAAAATGTGGAAGGTAAATAAATGCAGTTCACTCTGGAATTATCGCATCTCTGGCAACCTATCAGTGATAACTGACGGTTCAATGCCAGAGACCATCACAGCTGAGTTATCACAGATGGTTGCCAGAGATAATATCAGAGCCAACTTCGACATTTTTCTTCATCTTCAAACTCCAGCAACTCTATCAAGAACACCAGTGACAAGGAAACTGCAGCAGCCACTAGCGCAGGTCTGAGTGGCTGCTCTGATTCCTTGTCACTGGTGTTCTTTTGGTCAGCAGTACCGTGGTCATGACAACGGTACTGCTGGCGACAAGAACATCGTGGTCATGACCAGTACTGGCAAAGTCTGTGGACATGTTGTCATCATCTAAAGTTGACTCCTCGATTCCAACGAGACCTCAACTTCATCGACCTGTACGTCTGGCTCAGGCTTCCTTGTTGCTGCCATTGTTGTTATCTTCAGTGTCTCATAACTACAGGTCCAATTGACTTTCTTGATCTTTTCACTTTCATGGCAAAAAGGCCATGAAAGTGAAGAGATCAAGAACGTCTGAATTTGAAGATGCTTTTGATGCTTCACTGATGTCCTCATCATCGATGCTGTTATAACTAGCCTTTATAGAGCCGAAGAGTGAGAAGAAGGCATCAATTTTGGACCTCTTGTCTGCGTGTTTACACGTAGACAAGAAAAAGCCAAAATCGATGCTCTCTTCTTGTTACATCCAAGTTAGATTTCATCTTTATCAATCTTCATGTCTTGCACTGCAGGTTCTGAACACCAACGACAAGAAAGTATCAAAAGAAGCTCTAGATCTGCTTCTTTTTATACTTTCTTGTCGTTGGTGTTCACGACCTCAACCCTGATACGACGCACTGGGCGAAGTAGATTTATGATCAAAAGTTGACTCAACATTCTAGCGCTTCACTGATGTCCTCATCATCGATGCTGTTATAACTAGCCCTAGAGCCAAAGAGTGAGAAGAAGGCATCAATTTTGGAACTCCTGTCCACGTGTTTACACGTGAAGAAGGCCAAAATTGATGCCCTCTTCTTGTTACATCCAAGTGAGTTTTCATCTTTATCCATCTTCATGTCGTGCACTATTGGTTCTAGAGCTCCTTTGGATACCTTTTGATCCTTTTGCTGCTGAAGTTCTTGCTTATCATTTACAACAATGAAAGTATGCTAAACAATTAACTATAGCCTGTAAATCAACCAATTGATAATCTTTCTACCCACTCAACCTACCGTTTAACCAAACAGACTGACCAACCATCCATCCAACCAACCAACCAACCAACCAACCAACCAAATGAACCAACCAACCAACCAGCCAACTAAACAGACAAACAAACAACAGGCCTATCAACCAACCAACTAACCAGCCAACCAACTGTTCAACCAACCACCAACCAACCAACTATCTGCTGACCAACTAACCAACCAACTGACCAATCAACCAACCAATCATTCGATCAAGTAACCCACCAAGCAAATAACCAAACAAACAAACAACCTCCGACCAACCAACCACAGACCAAACAACAGAGGCCAAACCAACCAACCAAGCACCAACCAACCATTCGATCATGCAAGTAACCCACCAACCAAACAAACAACCAACCTCCGACCAACCAACTACGAACCAACCAACCAACACCAAACTAAACCATTTAATAAATTATTTATCAACCGACTAACCAGTCAACACTCACTACATACCCAGTGATTTGATCCAGTTGACAGTCTGTCCTGCCTGGTTCACTCAAGTGCAAGTTGTTCTTGTCTCACTTTGGAAGAGTCTAAGTGCATCAACGTCTTTGGTAGAACTTCAATCTTGATCTTCTTTTTCTCAAGATTGAGGTAGTACCAGAGACTTTCATGCACTTTGTCTCATTATCGGCCGTATGACGGTGTTCATGATTCGTTGTTTGAAATGAAATTTGATTATTGTTGCTTTCAGTCTTCGGAAGGATAGGTTCGCGTAGAGATTCCTGAGCGCTTGGCACATAATTGTAAGGTGGAAAGGGTTCAGGAATCTCCACGCGAACCTAATATGATTTATCCAACATAGCTGATTAATTCTTTCCTATGAAACGTGATATTATCGTGCTTGTAAATAGTTCAAACTCGGCTTAAATATGTCAAATTCTTATTACATTTCTAATTGGCATTTTAGTGATGACGTCACGTTAACACGTTTGACATTTTAGATGACGTCATGACTTCTGTTTGTTCTAATTGGTGTTTCATTGATGACGTCATCTACCCAGTAAAAAAATAGCTAGAGCGTTCTTAAAACTTTTTTTTGTTTTACCTTTTGGTATTTGATAACAATTAAAGTTCATGCAAGTAGTTTTGTTTTTTCTTCTTCTTCCAGTAGGTTTTAGCATATATTAAACAATTTTAAGAACATTATTGTCATCGTCATCCCGTTCGATGGATGGATAGACAGTTGCAAATGAATTACCCAGCCATCGAAAGGAAAACGATCCCTAAATTAGGAATGCTCTCCTCTACACCTCTTTGGTGACGCGGGCCCGTACGACGATCACGCCCCGCCGTCTGTTATAGACAAGAGAGGCGTGGTCGCCGTACGGGCCCGCGTCACATGCGCTAGGTAAAGAGGAACAGTGTACCTCTCCATTTCTAGAAGAAAGAAATTTTGATTAAAGACATCCTCGAAGTGATGCGCGCGCTAATGAATAGCTCGTCCTGAAAACTTCAAAAACATGAACAAAATAAGAAAGAAAACCATTCAATACTTACAGATGTATATTTCAAGGAATCCAAACACATTCATGATGAAAAAGGCTTGCGCACTTTCTACGAATTTTTAAGTCCGCAAGCGATATTCGTCATATGAATGTGTTTGGAAAAACAGTAGCTTGTAATTTCGATCTTTTCGCTCACAAAAATGTACAGCCATTCCAATCAGAGTACTGAAGAGATAATTATCTCACAATGAGATAATTGGATAATTGGTATTTGAATGGACTTAATTGAACCAATTAGCATTAATTACTTGATAATAACTCGACTTCCAAAGCTTTACAAAACCTTGAAATCAAATATTCCCAATATAATACAAATGGCTTGAAATTATTCTTGTGTCAACTTCTTTCTAAGGGCTGGTTCACACAAGCGACATAAGCATAAGCGCAAGCAACATACGCAGACTCAGTAGCGCATTTATCACTCAGGTGTGAGAAAAAACAAAAACTTATATGAGCAGTACGCTATTGAGTCTGCGTATGCTTATGCTTATGCGGTGTATGAACTGTCCCTAACCCATGGCCAGGAATTACGGACATCGTTTTTGAATTAATTAAAAAATACATATATGAATAAACTTTGACGCTTCAATGAACGCATACAAATCAACGAAAAAAATACTCAGCTTGAAGCGTTTTGGAAGTGAAAATAAACGCATAAAGATTTCATCTATTTCAAATTGAAATATTGGTGATGTATAACCACCATATTTTGTGAATCCAACTACGCAAATAACGTTCGCGTTTTCGATTTAGAGATATATATGATGCTTTTAATATGTGTATATTCACAGTTTGGCAATAAAAACGCAAAAGGAACAAATTTAAAAGCAAAAAGGAAAGGAGTTTATCATAGAGGACCAGCTGATGAATTTGTTTTAGAGGAAAGATGATGATGTCTACTGTGCAAATCTATTTGGGCAATTTTGGTTGTGATAACTGGTCAAAGATGATCATCCTTGAAATATTTGGATTTACGCTCGCTATAAGAAGATGTATGGGGAAGTTTGTGATTATTCGTCGTATGAAAATGATCAAAAAGAAAAGGTAAGATTTTAAGTTTTGAATATAATTTGTATTCTGATAGTTCAGAGAGATGTATCCTTAAACTCGCCATCTTTCATATGGATTTTAGATTTAGTACTGAATGTTTTTCTTTTCATTAGATATTGTAAAGCGCCTTAGGATTTTTAGATTTTGTGCGCTATATAAATAAAGTTATTATTATTATTATTATGTTGTTGTCTCAACGGTTATCAAAGTGTGAATCTTGTGAAATTAGTTAAAACCCATTATTGCTATTTGTGTAAAGACTCAATTCTTAAATCAATCTTTGAGCCCTAACTGACCTAATTAACTGGCAGCTTTTCTCCCCTCCTCTCCCCTCCCCTCTATTCCCCTCCCCTCCCCTCTATTCCCCTTTTTGATTGTCAGGCTACAATTTAAAAGGTAAATGTTATTCACAGTAACTAAAATCTCATCGAGTGACTCCTCTAACTCCTCTACAGTCCTCTATAGTTTTTGACCTCCCCCCGGTTTTGGCCATTTTTATCTGCAACACCTGCATACTGCATAGATTTTGACCATTTTTGGTTTAAAGGGAAAACCCCTTTTGGGGTCCGAAGCTAGTAGTTTAAGAGTTTTATCGAGACAGCCATACACACAGCCTCCTCCGCAGGCAACTGTTCGCTTTTTCGCTGGACCTCCTGTGTTAAAGACACGTAGTGGCCTGGACACCAGGCGAGAAAAGGCGACAGGAAGCCCAAAAGGTTGCCTGCGGAGGAGGCTACCATACACACACCCCATCCAAATTTACGTGGATTGCCCCACCCCTTACCCCCTGGATTAAAGCTCACGTTATGGAGCTCATTCGTCACGTTTTATGGAAATTACTTGTTGTGTAACTGTTGCTCATATTTCACTACGTGTTGACATTTATTGGCATCAGGTCACTCGGTTTTGTCTTAAGTCCCCGTGTTAAACGTGACAAAACACGGAGGTCGAACAACGGAAACGTGAATTTGTCTCACGGACATTAGAACACATAAACTTAAAACGGTAGGAAAGGTCTAACTAGTAAGAAATCCAAAAGAATTCTAGAAAACATTATAAAACTGACCCATCTTTGCTAAAAAGAATTAACTTTATACTATATATTACGTAACAACTTACGTAACTATACAGCTACGTCGTTACGTAACCATGTTGCGGCGCAAAGGTCAATCAGATATAATCTCGTGACTATTGGGAGAGTAATACCATAAATTGTGCTGCTCCGTCCACGAGAGAACAGTTGTCAAAGTAAGCCTCTCTGACGAAGCAGTATTGGAAGACTATCTAGTTGAAAATTTGCAGTAAGTTTTTTACTTATACTTTCTTTGAGTTTAACTGAGATTCATGGCTAGCAATGGCTGCATCTGTCGATCAATTGTTATATATAAGTGCATTTTATTGTTCAAGTTCGATACATTGCTTGTTTTAATAGTTACGTAACTTCTCGGGGTAGCAATTGCTGTTGACTATCTCAAGAAAGTATTTATAATCTTACTCTGTTTAGTTCTAAACAATTACCTTTCCATAGTGTAACTAACCATAGTTGAAGCTCAGTCTTCTCTTTTTTTTCGACTCAAAAATACTTTGCAATTCTTGACCATGCTTATCGGGTCCACTGTGTCCCAAGAGGGTAGAATGCTACACAACTTTGAATCGCTTTGGTAACTCGTTTAAAATGTCCCCATTTTTGTTTTGGGATCCGGATTAGTCAGTAATTTAAACAGTTAAACAAAAGCCTTTCTTTTATATTGTTTTATGCGTTGTTCAGTTTTTACTCCAACCTCTATTTAGTTCTAGCTGCTTGCATGTCCGTAGTCAGGTGAGCGAGTTGATACCATAGTATGATAACAAGACACAAATAGTAAATATAAAATCTGAAACATTTATGGAGAAATTTATATAGGAGTTCTGACTGAGCTAATTTTCAGCTTTTTTATCAGATCATGAACATCTTATTGTTTACTCTGTTGGTCTCCATTGCGTCAACCTTTGCCAACCCTATATACTTTGAACCAGAAGCCGAACCTAAATTCTGTAGAGATCTCGAGTGTCCGCACTTCACAGTCAAGAAAACTACACCCGATTATCAGCTACGGTGTTACCAGGCATACAAATGGATGTCTACCAATGTCGCCGGTAGGTTTTGAAACTGATATAGCCCGTCTCTAAGTCAGGGGAGCTTTTACCAATAGTCACAGTATAGAAATTGTCCAGCCACGCCCTTCTAAAAAGACTTCCGGTATCTTTTAGGGGTATTTTTGAAAATTACCGACAAGCATACCCAATCCTTTTACAATTGAGTCCCCCTCCCCCCTCGCGGGATCTCACACATTCTTTTCCATGTTTCATTTCTAAAATTCTCTAAAATTCTCATAAAATTCTACTCTGAATTGTACTCTAAAATCATATCTCATAACCGAATTCGTTTTATTCCAGGCTACACATATAAGAAAGCTGTTGACATGGGGTTTATGAGGCTGTTTATGTACATCGAAGGAGCAAATAACAAGTCCGTGAAAATCCCCATGACCGCCCCTGTTTTGGTCCAGATTCAACCAGCACAAGGTCCTTACTGCAAAAACAACTTCACAGTCAGTTTCTTTGTGCCCTTCAACATGCAAGCCAATCCCATACCAGCGACGTCAAAAGATGTTTTTGTAACGAGTTTACCACAGATGTGTGCATATATTCGTACATTTCCTAAAGTTGCAGACACTGACAAAATTACTAAAAACGCTGCAGATTTAGCAGAGGCACTTGCGAAGGAGAAGCTGTCTGATACTTATCATAAAGACTTCTACTTCTATGCTGGTTATGATAGTCCATTCCAACTCTTCGACCGTCATAATGAGATCTGGTTCGTTTTGATGTAGGATAGGAAACATCATCGCTTGTAATTTAGAATTTCTCACTTTTGACAATTACCACTTTCATTACTGCATTCATATGTATGTATTTTGATATTTTTGTTTAATAAAGAGCTATCTTTTCTCAAAAATTAAGTATAAAAGTTTATATTGTAATGCCACTCAGAACTTACTCCTTTTTTCTGCAGTAATTTCCGGTCCCTTCCTTTCTTTCTTCATTTCTTCCTTTCTTCTTTCCTTTCTTCCTTCCTTCCATCCTTTTTCCTTCCATCCTTCCTTCCTTTTCTTCCTTCCTTTCTTCGTTTCTTACTTCTTCCTTTCTCCCTTCCTTTCTTTTTTCTTCTTTCTTCCTTACTTCCCACCTACCTACCTACCTTCCTACTTCCTTCCATTTGGTAATTTATTTCTTTTTCTTTCTTTCTTTCTTTCTTTCTTTCTTTCTTTCTTTCTTTCTTTCTTTCTTTCTTTCTTTCTTTCTTTCTTTCCCTCTATGTCTTTCATTCTAATCCCTTACTGGCAAAAGTGGTAGGGGTGCTCGACGGAGGGTTTTCAAAATGACCCTAAATATTCGTATGTGAGATCATTTCAATCTTTATGTGATTTTCGTTATCCCGACGCTAAAAGGTACGTACGCTATAAACCGGAAGCCCTAAAAGGTACAAGCTGGTCATATTTTCGACCCTGAGGTCCGTCGAACACCCTACCACTTTTTTAAGGTATTCCCCCCCCCCCCCCCCCCCCCCCCCTCCCCCCAACCCGGGCTTTCGATCTGTCTCTCTTTTGCCTCTCTTATTCCTCGGAAATCGAAAAGTTGGGATTGGAAAAAAGCCATATAATACCAGCTGATACCGCATCACACCCGCACATAGTGAAGTGAAATGGACCATCCTCGTTCCCAGGCCCTTCTCAAGGAACGAGGATGTGAAATGGACTGACGGGACTTGGTCGATTTGATTTTTTCGGGATTTGGGATTCCTGTATCACAATACTGAGCATGTCCAGTGTAGAACTAAAGATGGCGGACGACAGTCGAACTTCCAAAAGTAAACAGAATTTGTTGTAGTTTCCAACGTAAAAACCTTGTGGTTTGTGTAAATGTTATTGTTTCCATATTTTTAGAAAAAATATCTCAAGATAAAAAGTCTGGTGCCAATGAAAGTGCCTCGAAAAAGTAAGTTTTTAGCCTGGAATTGTTTTGCTTGATATTTTTTCCACGATGACATGCACCTTAATATTTTCTCAGTTGGTATTAGAATTTTTGAGGATAAGTGCTTTCTTTGTCGCTTTAGAAAGCAACTTGAAGCCGCCATTCGTTCTCAAGTTACAGCTGAAGAGAAAGCGCATGAAATTGTTAGAAGAATTGGTTCTACGACGAAGTGTTGACGAGAATTATCTCCTAGAAGTCGTACGTAATGTCAAGTAGATCTAACTGTTTACAATATTTTATTATCTAGACTCTCTAGTTTGAATAGATAACTCTTTATTAAGGGGGTGTTTACATGGCACTAGGATCATCCTAGCAAGCGAATCATCACATTTACTGCATTCTGTTTACATGGAAATTTGTGTCTTCACTTCTGGTACTAGGATCATCCTACTAAACAGAATGCAGTAAATGTTATAGCAGGTAGGCCAGGATGATCCGCTTGCTAGGATGATCCTAGTGTCTTGTAAATACCCCCTATTTGTTGAAGAAGGCAATGCAACTGCTACATTCAACTATTCTTACATACATCACTCAACTCACATGTTGATTTCGCTGAGGGAAAACCAGATAACATGGAGAGAAAAACCTCATGGTCTTAGTAGAGAACAACACATTTAATAACATTAGTCCACTAAGGGCCTGACTGTGAAGTGGGTTGGTCCAGCTATTGGGCTAACTCGTTTTGCCAAGATCCCGATCTTCTTACAACACACCAACTTTACTCATGGACCAGGCTGGTAAGCTGAACTATCTCCCCATTATGTCAACCTAAATTTGAAACCAAGCAGACCAATTTTTCCAACTTTGTTGTACTAGACTGTTAAGTGAGTAGTGTTTAATCTGAATGTTAATGTGTTTTATATCTTTATTCTCAGGGGAATTATATTACACCAAGTCATTACTCTGACATATTTCGTAGAGAGAGGTATAGCCAAAGTCTGTGGATATCCTTTATGTTCTAACACTTTACCTAAGGTACCTAAAGTTCACAAGATAAAATTGTTACATTGCTGTGCTTGTAAATGCATGGCAATAAAGATCAAGGGAAAGGGGTGAAGGGTGTGGTAGGGGTGCAAAGTGGGAAAGGTAAAAGCCTGGTTGACTAGATTATGTGCTGATGATAAATTGTGTTGTTAACTAATGGAATTTTATGTTTTCACAATATAAGGTGTTGCAGCAAAAATACAAAATATGTGTTAGGACAAACAGAGTCTTTGACATTTCTGAACGAAAGGTAAAGTCAAAGTATATAAAAATTATTTAGATTTTTTAATACTATTTTAAGAAATTACATGTCTACTAATGTAAAGTGATAATTTTATATTCATTTCAGTATTTTTGTAGCAATCACTGCTACAAAGCATCCAAGTATTTTGAATCTCAAATTCCTACATCACCTGTTTGGACAAGACTTGGTGAACTGTAAGTTTTTGTATGGCACAATGTCATTTTCTATTAATTTCAACTCCCTCTGTTCTAACCTTCAGGGTTTAGCTAACGTCTCTCTTCCCCATTCCTGAATCATCATTGATCTCTCTACAATGTTTATCCTCTTTCGTACTTGTAAAAAGATCTAGCTGTTATCACATTATTCACTTGCATCAAAATTCATTGTATTGGGGTTGTATAAACAGGGTGAGTGTGTGTCGTACCTCTTTTGAAAAGTCTAAACATAGAACTACAACAATGATTATGCCATTTAACTTTTTCTTTTGTACAATATTTTGTAGGCCAAAGAAATTCACTTTTCTTAAAAGTACTGATATTTTAGAAAGGTAAATGAAAAGTATAAAACAGAAATTAATTTTCAACAATAACGTCTAATACTTTTACGCTCATTTGGAAATGTCTAAAGTACTATGCATGTCAATGTTGATAACATTAATGTAGCTCATTGGCAGCTAGTTTAAGTTGTCTTTCACTTTGTGCCTTCAGACCAGGGGCTGGTGATTTTCTTGTTGGCAGTGCAAGACTGCAAACAATTAATCAGAGGTACAGTGAATTGATAATGATATTAATTAATTAATATTGTTGAAACTTCCTACAATCTACATTAACCTAGGTGTAACTGTAAGTTTGTCTGCATTATTTTGTGCAATTGCAGACAACTATGATATATATATATATATAATTTGTCTGCTCAATCTGATAAAGCACAAATTTATCACCTAGACTTTCATACAATGTTTGCATTGTACACTGGACTGACTTCAATTGTTCTCCATACATTTAAACTCAACTCAAATTAAAAAAAATTTTTATTTTTATGAGGGTATAGACATTTATTACCGGTGACCCGGTAGTTTACATAAATTTACATAATTTTAGTTTACAAAAGATTAAAAATCCCAACTGGCAAGGAGGCGAACCAGTTGGCTATATTACAAGCATGGCCGAGAAACTGAATTTGAACTAATCGAAATTGGAACAAATTCAGTCTCAGCTAGTGGCCAGCTAGATTGCGAGACCAATGCTCTGACCACTTGGCCATGCTGCCTCCTAAACTATTTTCAACACCAAGATGCTGCCTCCTAAACTATTTTCAACACCAAGATTTATAAAGAAATTCTGTTTCAGCTATATTTAACCAATGCATTTTTCAAGATGCAATGATGATTATGTCCATCTAATACACAGTGCAAACTACAATTATATTTATTTCAGATGAAGCACCACCACCTAGACTTCATCAGTTGAAGTCTAGGTGGTCGTGCTTCATCAGAATCAGGGATAATGGAGACCATTCCCTGGATCTTTGATTTTTGACAGTGATGACGTTGAACAAGATGTTGCCAATTCAGAAGACTCAGACCAGGACAACAACAGCACTAATATGCTTACAGAGGGATTGCAAAATCTCAATATTGCTCCAGATAATGATTCAGAAGTAAAGCTGCATTTTGAAAATGAAAATGAGAAAGTAAAGGACTGCAGTAGTCAGAAATCAAGAAGCAATTCTCAGATTGAATCTGAAAAGTCTAATGATGTTAAATCCAAAGGTTCTTTGCAATCTTCAAGAACAGTAAATGGAACAAACATAGAGAAATCACAAAATAAAACAGAGGAATATAACACAAAAGGTGTTTTTATAAAATGTATAAAAGAGACATTACAACAGTGGTTTTCATCTTCAACTTATGAGTATTTAAACATGGGTAGACCTTCAACTGCTGAGAACAGTAATGAACCCGAGATAAAAGGTATGTACAAGTACTGTTGCTTGTGATAGTGATCATGTTAGTAAAAGCATAAGAATAACATATCAAATCCTTGTCAGCAAAGTGTCAGTGGTTTGTCAGCCAAGTGTCAGTGGTTTGCTGGCCATTTGTATACCAAATCCCCAAATTCTCAAATATGCCAAATTCCTTAATTTTGTTGGCCAACTGTCAGGTGACTGTTGACCAACTTCAGTGGTTTGTCAGCCATTTGTTACCAAATCCTCAAACATAACAAATCCTAGCAGCTGGCCAACTGTCGGTCAAATGTTTAGCTAACTTGGTGGATTGTTGGCCTCAGTGGTTTGCTGTTAGCTATTTGTTACCAAATCCCCAAACCTACTAAACCCCTTGTGCACAAACAGTCAAGTGTTTGGCCAACTCATTCAGTGGTTTGTTTGTTGATCATTTTGTGGTTTTAAGGAGGCTTCCTATAATTTTTCTTGTGCTCGACCGGTCAACTTGAAACAGCTGTAGTTCTTACATGAAAGCACCCACAGTTATGACCTTTCGTCCACTTACTGCATAAAGACTGAAATTGTTATTGGTGTGTGTTTTGTTTACATCAGGGTTACCATAGCGACGAAATGATGACGTCAGCGTTTTAGATTCCAAGCAATTTTACGCGTTTTTCGACCTAAACTTTTAAAATGATCGACACACAAGACGTTCATATTTAGGACTTTGCCTAGCAGCATACGAATTTTGGAGAAATTCGTATAGACAGATTTTGAATTATTCGAGGCGCAATTTTTTAACCCCAAAAATCACATTTTCTAGTCTTCGATTCCATAATTTTAAAAGCAAAGCAGCATGACAACTCTTCGACTGTCCAAATGTTGTTCAAATATCAGACTACTTCTCTACGAAGTTGCACGTGAGAAAGTGCTTTGGATCTCCGTCAGCATACGTCCATTTAGACATGAAATTGGGCGAAATTTTATCAAAATTTATACACAAAGCGTTTAGTGCTCCTAAAGAAAAATTTCTCGGTTAACTGTTTTCTCCCTTTGGTGAGTAGAACTTTAGTACATTTGCAATAAACTGTCCAAGCGCCGATTCAATTGAAGCTTTCTAAGGTACTGAAATAAAATTTCAAAGTTGAGTATATTCGGTGTAACTTAGCGCAGCAAGGTTCTAGGTTCAAGTTGTTGTTTTCATTCTCACATTCCTGCATGCAGGCATGCTTCAGTATGCTAATTCGAGGCAATGGTCACCATCGCGTGACGCGCTACTTCACTACTGCGTTTCCGTACGCGTGCTCTGCGTATAGAATATTTCTTAAAAAATCACAATTTCTAGTCTTCGATTCCATAATTTTAAAAGCAAAGCAGCATGACAACTCTAGTGAAGTAGCGCGTCACGCCATGGTGACCATTGCCTTAAATTAGCATACTGAAGCATGCCTGCATGCAGGAATGTGAGAATGAAAACAACAACTTGAACCTAGAACCTTGCTGCGCTAAGTTACACCGAATATACTCAACTTTGAAATTTTATTTCAGTACCTTAGAAAGCTTCAATTGAATCGGCGCTTGGACAGTTTATTGCAAATGTACTAAAGTTCTACTCACCAAAGGGAGAAAACAGTTAACCGAGAAATTTTTCTTTAGGAGCACTAAACGCTTTGTGTATAAATTTTGATAAAATTTCGCCCAATTTCATGTCTAAATGGACGTATGCTGACGGAGATCCAAAGCACTTTCTCACGTGCAACTTCGTAGAGAAGTAGTCTGATATTTGAACAACATTTGGACAGTCGAAGAGTTGTCATGCTGCTTTGCTTTTAAAATTATGGAATCGAAGACTAGAAAATGTGATTTTTGGGGTTAAAAAATTGCGCCTCGAATAATTCAAAATCTGTCTATACGAATTTCTCCAAAATTCGTATGCTGCTAGGCAAAGTCCTAAATATGAACGTCTTGTGTGTCATTTTAAAAGTTTAGGTCGAAAAACGCGTAAAATTGCTTGGAATCTAAAACGCTGACGTCATCGTTTCGTCGCTATGGTAACCCTGATGTAAACAAAACACACACCAATAACAATTTCAGTCTTTATGTAGTAAGTGGACGAAAGTTCATAACTGTGGGTGCTTTCATGTAAGAACTACAGCTGTTTCAAGTTGACCGGTCGAGCACAAGAAAAATTGTAGGAAGCCTCCTTAAGTCCAATTGACCCCTTATATTGCAGATGATGATGAGGAAGCTACTTCAAGCTTTATGGAGAGGACAATAAACTTTTTTAGTACAAATAAAATGTCAGATGATGAAAGTGATAATGGTGATGATGAGACTGTTAAAACGAAGCCACAAATTACTTCTGAAAGCGTAACCATTACTGAAAGAGAGCCAGTAAATCAGGTATGCCTACATGTATGTGTATAAAGTCAAACTTATTTAAATTTGGCTGTCGAAGGGTGTACATGCATATGGCAGTTTTCATACACAAATATAAAATAACCTTTATATCACATGTGCTGTTATTGGCTGATTCAACTAATAACAGCACACATGATATGATAGTTGTTACTATGGGTAAAAATTAAAGCACTAACTTTTAGTGTTATTAGTCCTTCAGCCATAGTCATAAAAGTCCAGTGGGACTTGAATGTTAATGTATCACATGCTGTCCATGCATGAGGTGTCTACACAAGAATACATAAAATTTTTATCCTCTTGAAAATACTTGTAAGTTTGTTCATAAACTTTCAAAACGTTTTTAGTAACTGGTTCATGTTGCGTTTTTCAGGAATTTGCTTGTGTAGTTCCACCAATAGATTCCAAGTCACAACTAACTATAAGACGACAAATAGTACTCAACAAGTTAAAGCATGTGTAAGTATGCACATGTACAGTTTTTACAATTTTTATATTGATAGTCTCTTTTAATTTCTAATTGTTTGTGAATGTATGTTAATGTTGCAGGCTCCCAGACATTTTGACGATGACACAGTACAGTGCTAGGGATATGGAAACCTACTTCACTAATCTAGTCAAAACATTCAGGTAGGTTAATATTGTATCTCCCTTTTGGACTAATGAATGCACCTTTCTTATATATCTTGACATCATTCTTGAGAGATCTTTGCGTTAAGGTTTTGGTTTTCACCAAGATTAATATTTAGTACATTTGTAAAAAATAAATTGTCATTG
The DNA here is from genome assembly GCA_029948255.1 of Telmatactis stephensoni. Taxonomy (NCBI): domain Eukaryota; kingdom Metazoa; phylum Cnidaria; class Anthozoa; order Actiniaria; family Isophelliidae; genus Telmatactis; species Telmatactis stephensoni. The sequence continues at coordinate 754,447 of JALIZF010001899.1, forward strand.
AATGCCCCAAACATAATTTCTTGTCAGATGTTTGAAGAACATTAGCTGTAGAGTAGTTGTAGTTATAGCAATGTTGTGCAATGTCTGAAAGTAAATAAATATTGTACCAGTAGTTAATACCATGAATAATCATATATTATAGATTTTTGTACAAATTGTAATTTCAGATTAAGTAGCTATAATGTCATGTTTAAACCACTGGAGTGGAAAGGTCTGGCTACTACTCTTGTTTTCTTGTAAGTATTAATATACATCATCCCACCAGCCACTTCTTGAGGATGTGTTAGGTGGTTAGATGGGTGGCCAAATAAAAGGGGAAGGGGAAGGAACTCTGGCCAAGATTATATGAGGGGGAATTGCCCCTAGTAGTTTCCCCCAGGGAAAAGAAAACACATTAGTAAAGATTTACCACCTCCAGCAACCAAGGATGACTTGCCTTCATATTATCAAGGCCTCAGACATCATATAAATTATCATTATCATCAATACTTTCGTTTTTGATATTCTGTGAACTCTAACTTTCAGTCAATTGGATTCATTTGGTTATTTGCTTCTGCCCATTAAACAAAAAATAGAAAACAATAAAATACAATACCTAAAATTCTAGCAACTGACCAAAGAAGATCTTAAGAAGATGTACATCTATTTCAAAAAGGTTGTCAGAGCTAAAGGCGATAGGCGATAGGAGATAGGTCATTCAAAGTAATCAAGAAGTTTTAAACATAGCTTCGTTATTCCGTTCGCTTCGCTCCGAACATTGGATATGAATGTCTGATTGTTGACTTTCTTATAGTAATAAAAACAAACAAAAACAAATCCAAACCCAACCGTGAATAGTGGAATGACCTATCTCCTATTGCCTATTGCCTTTAGCTCTGACAACCTTTTCTGAAATAGGTGTATATTCATGTTTTGGATTTTTAACTTCGATTGACGGAAGCAAAAATGGCAATTGGCAGTTGATGCTTGAATGTTGGAGTATACAGAATATCAAAAAACACAGTAAATCACTTTATTGATCAGTTATATTCAGGTTTCATGTCCGATAATTCAAAAACCCTATTTTTTTTTTATTTTTTATGTATTCTAGACTTCATGAAAAGCTGTCTTCAACTGGTGAGGGTTGCTTTCCTAGTGTAGAACGAACTATGGAAAAGACGGTAATATATATTGGACTTACACAACAGGATATGAATGACATTATTAGCTGGTTGAAGCTGTGTAACAGTTTGGTCAAAACTAATGTGGGGAACAGACGTCCAGACCCACCCACGAAGCCAGATGACACCCAGTGTATCTCTTATAGTCGTACAGAAGATTTGGATTGATTGTATTTCTGTTCAAAGTGTCCTCTGCCTCCACTGATACAAGTGCCTATCTTACAAACAGCGTGTGACAACTACACAAATGTTTGATTGTCTCCCTCATTGAGAATGTTAGTAAACTAAATATGGCAGTCAGTGAGCTTGAGTTTTTGGTCTGCAAATTTTTGTGATGCAAGAGTGAAATAGTGATTCACTTGGGTTCACTAGAATCGTGTATTACGGTAGAGATGATCACGTGACCTACTTATTTTGCACGTTGCGCTTTTGGTACTCAAACGACTCGCCCTCGCCCTCACCCTCACAGTTGACGTGTTCCTAGAGCAGATTTCGTATGAATGCGAAACGGAACGCTCCGTTGCGCGGCCGTGTCCGTACCGTGATGTCTATAAAAACATTCAAAATTCCTGCCGTTACCGTGCCGTGACCGTGCGGTGCTGTTTTCACAGTCATACGAAATCTGCTCTATCTGCCGTTTGCCGTGTGCGTGATTCTTAATTTCTCTATTGGTGTCCTTGGAAAGTCGAAAACCCTCCAGTAAAATCAAATTGGGATAGTAGTTCTTAGGATGCGTTAGTTTATTAAAAATATTACATTCTTATGGTCATTAGCCGACAATGACCACACCCATTTCAAGCCAAATTTTCGGTATCATAAACAACTAGACGCACTCATGCGTTCACTCGTTCCCATGTAAAAGGGAGCCCAAAATCGGCTTAAAAGGGACATTTAGATTAGCTGCCGCTAAAGTAAGAGCGATTGACATGTTGTCGTTGATAAACTTTTTAACAAGACGCACCTCGAACCGTACACTGGTTGCCTGTAGTTCAACAAGCCGCAGTAGTAAAGACCTTTAATTTGTCTGTCAACAGCTATTAGTGTTTGCCTTTGTCCTTCTATTATCATGGTATTATATATCTTGCTTGTTTTGATGTCAGCGGCATTAAAAACGGTCAAGTTTTGTACAAAATTATAAAATCATTCTTGTCTATTTTGCAAGGACCCTGGAATCAGGGAAGTCTGACTCCACCCACATTCTTCTCAAGTAAGAATGTAACTAACTTTCAAAATAGAACATAAAGGACCAATTCAAAACCAGAAGTATCAACACGCAACTGTGACGTCATTATTTCAAGCAATTGTTCTTTATTGGTTATAAGCAAACAATATGCTCCGTATCAAGAAATGTCTTTCGTATAAAAATGTGCTATTTTCACATGAGCTTCTTCTTCCGTATAAGGAAATTTGTACTTGCCATATTTGGAAGTTGGAAGAATTTTTCATCGCGAAAAAAGCGATTTTCTTCGAAAATTCCATCCAAATTCACAGCCATCCGAGTGAAAACATTCTAACCAAGTCAGCCATCTTGATATTCGAAGAAAATGACTGATACAGTGTAGAAACAGGGACCCTTCAGTTGTTTACCACAGGAAGCCCGAAACATGATTGGTGCGTTCATTCGGTGGGCTTTCGATACTGTTCGGCTGAGCATGCGCTGTCTGAATTTTCTTCGTTCTATAGAACGTATTTTATATCAATTTTCTTTGTGTCGTTGCTGTTTTGTCTCTCGCCCGACATCATAGTGAAATAGGGCAATTGCACTACTCTTAGCTAATCAGAATCGAGAAAATATAATAAAGGTAAAAAATCACGTGTAATTATGTTAGATTTTTCCTATAATTACGCCTTAATTCTGCTTACCTACGTGTTGACAGTTTCATCTGCATAACCAGATTATACAAATTATACGAATATTACGGTAAAGTTCGATAAAGTTCAGTTGGAAGGGTAGGAAGTGGGTTTCCTGTGTAACCGTAACACAGGGCACCCAATCCGCTTTAAACCCATGCATTCCCTTCAATCAAAGAAACGTACAGTCTCGTCCCCAGAGCCCACGGTCATACCATCTAGCGGTATGACCGTGGGCTCTGGGGACGGGAATGAGAAAAGCAGGCCTGTTAAGGGGTTGAGGGTTACCCTCAATAAAATAAAGGCAAAATAGATATATGTTGTATGTGAGTAATATAATGACTTCTGTGTTTCAGTATAGTCAGCAAAATGTTCAATTCTGCTTCAAGCTTCAGCCATTATTTACAAAACGGAACAAGGCGAAAGAGCCATGTCACTAGCGTAGTGTTGATCAATACACCGATGAGTATAAGTGCTGGATTTCCCTTTTGCTTGAATTGGTCATCTAAATGAAATTATAAAACAAAGAGTTAGCATGGTAGAAATATTCGTCTTGAGCTCCTAAAACAGACGGACCATGGGTGGGGATGGTAGGTGGGTGGGGAAGGGGTAAAATGGCAAACTGTCCAAACCCTAAAATACCTAAGCGTAGAAGGACACGTCAAATATATTCGTTTCCTGATGAAAATTGGCTCCTTCTTTTAGTTCTTTCAAATAAGCTCAAAGTTCTATAAACTTTAAAACTGATAAGAAATTGATTACGGTAATTTACGTACTTTTTTCTGCAGGCCAATTAGCAACCCATTGAGTTCGTTTGCAAAAAGCAGTATTTGATGATGCCCTCTTTGGATTATTAAAGCATTGCTCTTCAGTTTGGTGGCTGAAACTGGAATTCTTTAGACATTCGCTTCTGAAGAAGCTCAGGCAATCCTCTTGGCAGATGCTTCCAAAATGCTTGTCATCTTTGTAACATGGAGGGAACCATCTACTGCATGTAAACTTTGTTTCTCTGGCAATACAGCTAGGACTTTGATGCTTATTCGTCGAGAATTCGAATTCTTTTTGAAGATTCTCGGGGTAAATAGTGAAACTGTACCCCAAGCCTTGACATTCTTTGATCACCAGAGGAAAACATTTCAGAGGCTCGACGTCATATCCACCTGCAAGAACACCTCGTTAGCAAATTTCAAGGCCAATGTCGAAACTAACAATGCATGCAATCTCAAACCACAAATTGTACGCCTCTACATATTGTCCAATATCCGTCCAATTTAATTTTATCATCGACTTTGGTATTTGATCTCATTGAATTGCTTCACCTATGCATACAGATGCATATGCATATGCAAAAGTGAAACCCTACGTTGGTCTTATAATTGAGTTATAGCTGAAAGGGGGTGTGTTACACAGGAAACTATACACAAATCCTACAATCAAAACGATAAGGGTTACAACACTTAAAAAGCTTTACTAGCAAAATTACTCAAGAAGACATTAACGCTAATAAATGTACTATTACTGAAAATCTGTAGCGTAACAGATCTTTCCGCTTTTTCTAATATCTGGAAATCTGAATTGGAGGGTAAGATTGTATGTCAGACGGCTTCATTTGTACTTACATTTTGAATTACATGGTTCAAAATCTGGTGGCTCGAAGCACCGTTTTCTGTAGTCCTTTGAACTGGGATCATCTTTTTCCGGGAGAACAGTACATGCAAATCTTGTCATCCAGTACAATCTTTCAGACGCATTTCGGATCTCCTCTCTACATCTTGAAATGTGATCGAGGCAAACTCTTCTACATGGCAAATAAGGGCCTCGGATACCTGAAGTACATCGAGGGAAAAAATTGGCACAATCCAGAAGCAGTTGAGTCTTTAAACAACTTGATGTGGAGAAGTCCAAACTTGATTGGTATCTTATAGCCTCCGCGATTTGGAGTTCTTGAGTGCGTAAACTTGGCAAAAAATCAGCAGTGATGTTGTATCCACACAGTTTTGCCATCCCAGACGATTTATTGAATGGTCTGCACACAGGATCCAACACAAGACCTTCATTTTGATTGGAACGACACAAAACGACGATGATCTGAAGAGAAAGAACTAAAACAACGCCCAACCAAATGTGCAACGCCGTGGATTTTGTCGAATACCTAAGAAAAGGCCAAAATAGAGTCAAACAGTTGCTTGAGTTACACCTTGAATAACATTTGTTTCGACTGCAATCAGTTTACTTATGAAAATAAAAAAATGCTGGAAAACTTACATTACTGCTATTGGGCCAGTCTAGATCTTCTGCGAAGATGTTTAGTCCGTGACGGCTGAGGCCTTGACTATGAAATGGCCAACTCGATGGCATATCGTGACGGTTCCAAAAACCTTTGTTTTGTAACAAATACCGCACATCACCATATCTTTAGTATTCTGTGCTTCTCTGTCAGAAGGTTAAACGCGCAAGCTATCTTGGAACGTAATTAATATTCATACTAAATCTGACCTCACACTAATATTTCATGCATGTCGTTTGGTGTGTCATGCTTCTCTTTCAATGAGAAACCCATATGAAGCGTAATTGATTTAGTAGTAAGAAAAGATTGATTTTAGTAGTAGGAAAAGGCCGGTTCTGCGCCATTTGATGACCTAGGCAAAAATCATAGCCGGTACTGCGCCACTTTGGAATTGGGTTTGATATTGAATCTGTGAAGAGTCAAAAACGGCTCGTGTTGGTGTCTCTCTGTATGTGGTAATACTAGAACACAGAAAACATGTGCTCTGTGGTATAAAAGCATGGATTTGGAGCAGGTACTTTGATGGGGTTATTAAAGACCAACCAGCGGGGTTTGTGTTAGTTTTGAGTATAGAAACATTGGAACTAGGATTTTCGCAAAGGCGAAAATAAAAAGGTTAGGAACAGTACGTAAGTACTGGCTGCTAGCTGCATTGGTTTGATTTGATAGAAGAAATTGGAGTAATCATTTGTGCTCAAAGGAATGTGTAGAAAATCGTTTCTATTTTCACGTTCAGTGTCAAAAGAGTGGTGCAATAGGAAAGAACTGTGTGTGTGTGCTAAAAGTCTCGAGTAAATAAGTTTCTATTTTTGTACAATGTTCTTATCATGTCTTATGGTGGCGCAACAGTAGGCTATTATAAATGAGATGGAGTTTCACTGTGAATAAAATTAAAATAGTGAGAACCTAAAGATTAAAACTTTTTAGTGAAAAAACAGGAATGCTTTAATGAAGAAGTTGTTTTACTCGTCGGTCGCTGTGGAAGTTTGTAAATAGCTTCACCGTGTAGAGAGAGAAAAAACCTGCTGTGGATGTCGTGAATAGTGTGAGTGATGATCATCTTTTGCTTGCTCTGAAATCACTCTACAAGTGACCGAAAAGATGGCTGTTACTTAGGCTAGAGTCAAGATAGGGGCAGATTTATAAAGAACTAAAGTTTTTCAAATAGTCTGACTGCAAGTACTTGTATTTTTATGGGACTTTATTAATCCGACCCTTATGTAGATCTATGATAAATCTCTTAATAGGTCAGCACAGAAGTGCATAACATGGCATCCTTAGAAAAACGTTCAGCTGCCAAATGTTACATGTTGTCCCACATTCTAGCTATTTTTAGAACTTGTTTTGAATGCTTATAGCATGCACAAGTAGCCCGCGGCCAGTGGTACGGTATCTGAAAATGGGCCAAATATGGAACAACCAATTTAGATGACTTGTAATATGAGGTGACACGCATGACGTCTGTGGTTACACTTTCTCTATCAGTATATTTGTATGTTAGTTCCAGTAGTAATGTAGTGTATATTTTAGATATCACTTATCTAAAACCTACTTTGTCTTTATTTTTTATTATTTTTTTCAATTTTTGTTTATTTATTTTATTCACGAAAACCAGTGAGCAGCACTTAACGGGTGCAAGTTTGTAGAACTTTTAATTCTCCTACGCGTTTCGTCTAACTCTGTAGACTTCTTCAGGGGGTTTTACAATAAAGTTTAAAAAACCCTGTATTTAAAGACTAACTATCCTAAACTTCGTATAGAAAGTAGGAACGTAACGAAGCGATACTTCTGAAATGGTTGAAAACTACCAGTCAATCTGAGATGCAGGTCTATGGCCTGGGCACGAGTAACAAATCACGAGGATTTATATAATATGAAACAGTCATTTTTGTTTACAAGTTTTATTACAGATATACATGAGTAAATTTGGAAAAGTAATATTATATAACAGTTTTATTAAATTAAATTACAATATGTCCTAGTCGCGATTGGTTCAATCTTGCTATCACGTGACACTCACATGGTACTCACGTGATACCTACGTGATATTCACGTGGTGTTTATTGAAAGATTCGTAGGAAAGTGCGAGGTTTTCTGTAAATTGGAATGGGTTCCTTTGACAATGTGAGTTTAATAACGTTTCCAAGACGATTAACCGGTGCTGCACTCTTAACAAACTTGTGCTCAAGTAGTCGCTCAGCTGAGTGTCGTTCACTTGGTTTCCTTACCAAGCATCCATTGTACAAGAAGTCGGCCATGTAATATGATAGTAGTTCTGGTCTATGGAGATCAACAAAGCCTGCCGAGATATAGCACATGGCCAGTGATTTTGATAGATAAATAGTTGGAGGAACTTTTTCCAGCATCTCGACGCAAACTATCCCTAACGCCCAAATGTCGACCTACAAAAACAAAGCTTTTTGTTTTGTTTGCAGTTTTTTCTAGTGTAAGAAAAAAGCGTGTCCATCCCTGCAATGTGCGCAACACAAGTTGCACCGTGTGTCCTTCCCTGTAATGGTGCGTGCAACACAGTTGTACCGTGAGTCTATCCCTGTAACCTTTGCGCGTGCAACGTTACGTGCAGGCAGGAATGGAATCGAATTGTACTTCTGCAACAATTGCGCGCACTCGGGGAGAGAAAAGACTCTGAAAATCGAAAATTATCGAGAGCTTTTTTTGTATTTCTCGATAGTAACATCTTGTGTGTAAATAATATTATTATATACCTTTGTCGATACGCGCGCTGTGATTGGCTGAAAGCTGTGCTTTATCAGAGAACAGAGCGCAGTTCTGATGTCAGCAGCGTGAGCTCGACCGCTCGCGCACCTTTCGAATTTTTATACGGAGAAAATTGAACTTTTTCCTTTGAATATTAACTTAAAAATATATAGTAAACTGAACAAAACATCTTCGTGCTCTCTTTACACTTCTTTCGTGCTCTCGTCACTTCCTGCGTGCTGTGTTACTGAACGGAGCACGGAACAAGCTGAGCTGTTTTATTTGTTAAGTGTATGATCGTTGAAGAGTTGTTGCTACGCTATTTCCTGATGATGGCTCTACGAGCCGAAAGCTTGGAAATTAAAAATGTAACGTGGACGAAGCAAGTAATTAAGTATTTAACATGACACCCACGTACAAAGACACGCTAGCTTTCATACTGTTTATGACAACGTTGACAAGAAGATTAACAAACTTACTTTAGAGTCGATTGGTTCCTTGTTGGCCATTTCTGGTGACATCCAATGAAGTGTCCCACATACGTAATTAAGGTTGGTTGGCTGGCCGACGGTTGCTTTGGTAACACACCCAAAATCTGCAATTTTCACCTAAATCATAGTCAAAATGGTTAGTGACGTGGGATGTATCTTAACTTTGGGTTCCCTTTGCTTAGGTATCTACCGTTCGGTCTACACACTTTCTTGCCGGCCCATTTCTATTTTTGGGCATACGCGGTATACATAATATATACTTAGATATAGTTAGCTATTTATATAGCGCATTTAACAACGTCTTAATGGTCTTTACAATGGAGAAATCCTAATACTCTCTCACACACTCCTTACTACATTAAGTATAAAATAATCTAAATACCCAACTCTCAACAGTTCATTTTTGATGGAGACAGAAAAACCGGGGGACTTGGAGAAAAAGCCTCGAAGGAAGGGAGAGAATGAACTAACAAAATCAATTCACATGAAGTGCCCCGTCCGTCCGGGAAACCGGGGATCATAGCGGTGAGAGGCGAGATGTCTAACCACTTGGCCACCCTTGCTCCCCATGCCAGTAATACAAAACGATCGGGTTCAAACTTTCGATAGATGAGGGAAGAAGGGACGTGAAACATATAGAATTCGAGGGCTACAAGTTTATTGGCTTTTGGCTATTTAGTGCAACCCTCTACTAAAGAGGTTACTTACTTACCGACCGACCGACCGACTGACTGACTGACTGACTTACTATTCGAAACATTGCGCGCAACAGTTGCATCGGCACCGTGTGTCTACCCCTGCAATGGCCCACACAATGTTAAAGCAATCGATCGTAAACCTACAACTGTTGCAGGGGTGGACACGCTATAACTGTGTTGCCCGCGACGTTCCAGGAAATGTTTCGTCGCGTGTTGAGCATCACGTACATGGAAAATGGCAGACGGCATAGAGGATCACGTGACCTTTTTTTCTGCCGTTGCCGCTTCAACGCGAGGGTGGTTCATTTTGCGGTGTTTACCGTAAACGTGAAAAGTCGCTCTTTCAATCGTTTGAGTGCCAAACGCGTAACGCCAGGTGCGAAATTTGTAAGTCACGTGTTCCTTTCTCCCCTCTGTCGTTTCTCTTCTGTGTGGTGCTTAATCTCTCACGTGACCTCCTTTTTTCGCGCATGGCGAGGCGCGTTTTGCACGTAAATGTGAGAGTAACTTTTAGCGTTTACGTCCAACGAACTTGAAATGGCTCAGACTCGCGTTAAAACGGCAACCGGCCAGACGCAGAAAAACCAAAGTCACGTGATCCACTCTGCCGTCTGTCGATTCCCCTTTACGCGGTGAAGCTTAAGCTCTCTATTGGCGGGAAGAATGAGCATCGAAAATCACGTCAAGTTAGAGGAATTTTCGAGATGACCAAGCTGAAAACTGTTGTTATCTCACCTTTCCCTTAGTGTTTAGTAGAACATTATGACTCTTGATATCACAATGAATAAACCCTTTACTATGAATGAAGGCAAGTCCCTGTAAACACTGTTGTACAACGCTGGCTATCAGGTCCTCAGTTAGTGTTGTACGTTGTACCAGTTCATGTAAATCACATCCATTCACGTACTCCATAGCCAGCCAGACTTTATCTTTTAACAAAAAACTGTCTTGGTATGATACTATGTTTGGGTGCTTGCAGTCTTTAAGGGCTTGTAATTCATTTATGATCATTGGGTAGTCATCAAGGGACTTGAGTTTCATCTTCTTGATGATAACGATTTCCTTTCCGAGAAAATAGAAAACAATTCGTTCAATTAAGCATTAGTACTTTCAGGATTGTCCATTTCTACCACCATCCCTAAATATAAGCCCTTTACCCTTATGGACACTAGTGAAAAACGTCTGCGCATGTGTGCGTGCATATTACGACGTTGCTATACTTAACGACCTGTATGGGCTTTAGCTTGAAATGAAATGCTCGTGTTCTCGGTGTATGCATAAAATTTCTGTCGTATATTTTTGTAAGAGAAAGATGTTGTGTTAATGAAGACTGTGAATGTGAATACTGTCGCTAAGTTTCAAGAACTGCATGGCCTTAAGTTTTGACTGTTTGTGAAAACCATTGTTGAAGGCAAGCGTAAAAGCGAAATTTGCATAAGTTTACAAAAGCACGAAGATGTGACTACGAGCATGCGCAGACGTTTTTCACTAGTGTCAATTCCACTACCATTCCTAGCCATTACTACCACCCAAGAAACTGTACTATCAGTACCTATTCCCTGCAGTAGTTGTCCCGACCACTCCCCTCCCAGTACAGTATCCCATTTCTGCAATCCATGGATACAGTAGTTGACGACAGCTCTGTTCCGCTTCTCCCCTCCCCTCCCCCCTTTGCCTCCATCCCATAAAGTAAATGTTTATTCGATGTATCGTTGAGCTTGGCTTTCACTTGAGTCGGAATCGGAGTCAGAAACGCGTCGGAATCGAAATTGTAAGGATCGGCAAGGTTTCCATTTTCTTCCGATTCCTAGAGTAGATTTCGTATGAGTGTGAAAACGGCACCGCACGGTCACGGCACGGTTACGGCAGAAATCTCCAATGTTTTTATAGAGATCACGGCACTGACACGGTTACGACACGGCGCGGTCCGTTTCGCACTCATACGAAATCTGCTCTACTCCGACCCTTACGATAAGTGAAAACCAGAATATCGGAAGCAGAAGCAGGGAACCAATCACAATGCTGTTCTCCAGGCCCCCTCCAAATATTAGATACGGCAAATCAAGGTTTCTTCTCCTGCTTTTCATTCCGCTTATGACAAGCAGTTTTCACTTGCATTGACTGCTTAAGACTCGATCTGATTCCGACACAAGTGAAAACTCTGAAGCTTTTGTGGACAACAAATTGCGATTTCTACCTTTGTTTCTTTTCTGCTTGCTTTGTACACGGTACTAAACCCTCCGTAACCAATCTGCTTCATATGACAGTACGTTTTCATTGGATTACCGGTGCTAATCAGGTTTTTAAGCTGAGTCTTGAGATGCTGGATTTGGGTTGCCTGATGTCTTCTGCTTTGTAAAGGATTTTGTCTGGTTGAGGGTTGAACTTCAAGTACTGGTACTGGTGCTGTCGGTAGAAAAGGTACCGATCACTAACACTAGCTACTTAGTTTCAAATCTAGAAATAACGTTCTGCGGTTATTCCGTCGAAAGTTTCACCAGTGTTGTTGTTGTTGTTGTTGTTGTTGTTTTTGTTGTTAGTTGCTGCTGCTGCAAACAGCTTGCTTGCTTTCCTTTCTTTTTCTTTCTTTCTTTCTTTTTCCTTTCTTTCCTTTCATATTATGTTCTATAGTGCTCACCTTTGTTGGATGACTTATTTTTTGGATTTTCTTTCCCCAAGAAAGGCTTATGATAAGCATCACCAAATATATCCATGGAGATCTGGGACAATTGATACGCAAAGGAAGAAAACCGTAAGAATATACTCTATGGTGCTGTCCAAGCAAGACTCGTTTTCCTGTAGTATAGGGTGAAGAGTGCATGGGTATTTAAAGAAATTCCATTTTTCCGTGCGTCTGTACTATAATAGATGCACAGATGACGTCAAAATGTGATGAGGACAAAAAGCTACTCCACAAGAAGTAGAGTGACATGACTGCTTTTCTCACCATATTTTGACCTCTTCTGTACATCTATTAGAGTAACAGATCCGCAGAAAAAATGGAATCTATTTGTTTTAAATATTTATCGAAGCATTTCAACTAACCACAGCTGCGCGTAAAATTCGATGACATCATCTATGCGAGTGTAGTGTAATCACGCACGGCTCTCGACCAATCAGAGCGCGCGTAATATATACCAGTTATTACATAAGATTGGTTAGTGCACCACTATTTGATCGAGGTGAATTTTTTCCTCGTTTAAGATATAATATCCTTGTTTGTGGACCATATTGAAGTTACCAGGTGAATAAATTTCCATGCATGCAAACTTAATTGTGGACTTCAACAATGAAACAGCCACCTCTCTACGATGACTGCCTTTTCACATGCAAAAGTAGCCAATACTAAAGCTAGATTTGTACGAAAACCTTTTTATTGCACAGTATCCCTAATTCTGGGCACCCGCACCGGCCATTATTTTTGGTACAGCACCCGTAATTATCATCGTATGAACAGAAAATTTGTTGGTCTGATATGGGTGCCACACCCAAAATAAATGGTCCATGTGCCAAGATGTAGGGATGTCGTGCCATAAATAGGTTGTCGTGGAAATCGGTCTCAACTCTCCACAGTTATGAAATGGCCAATTTGCCGTTATGGATATTTCAGTATCATTTTATTTGTTAGATTGACGATGTTCAACTGTATTCGCATATGCCTCAACTGAGTCCAATTTGTGTGTACAGCCGTTACGCACCCCTCCCCCTACGAGGGGTAAGAAACATGAGTTATAAACAATTGCAATTTATGTATTATTGGGCACCATTCATATAGGCTTCTGTGACCACTGACACGGGGAGGATTGTAGCTGCGACACCTTTCAATCATTGAAAGAAAAGGCCTAAACGAACAAATCATCACCTGTTCTACATCTTGGTTCTTAGGTTCATTAATGTCCGTTTTCTGCTTGTTTGTTATGGAGGCGGTTTCCTTTGACACACGTGGTTTTCGAGACGATTGACATTGATCATGTAGTCCAGACGCAGCTAAACACTGCTTAGGGAACTTGGAATGAATGGGGTTGGATTTCCTTGAGGTCTTAATCGATTTAAAATCCAGATCATTAAAGTTGATATCAAATCGACCGGCGTCGGTCTTCTTGGGATCAGACTGAAATGATCCTAACAAAAATAGAACAAAAATATCTTCATTTGAGTCGACTTGCATGAATTAAATGTAGTCAGGAGGGAGGGGGACCTCCCTCCTGAATGTAGTTCAGTTGGTTAGTGCACTGCTTTCTGAAGCGAGATCCGAGTTCGTCTTCCAGTCACGCTCACACTTGCTTCGACCTATTTCCATTCTGTGTAGCTTTAAGTAGCTTTAAATACCCTTAAAAACAGGAGCACTGATAGGAAAGAGGAGATAAAGAGCTCAACGTCGGCTTCCTATATAGACCAACGTTCAGCCTAAAGGAACTACCGACCCTAAATATTAGTTCTTTCCCTTTTCACTTATTGAATAAAATTAAAAAGCGCACCTCTTTTAAAATATTGATCGTCATTTGCAATCAAAGTTTTATCCAGTCCTGTTGTCTGAAAGAAAAATCCATAACATTCTAGTTAAGCTGTGATGCGCAAAACTCAGGATGGGCTCCCTGTGTCACCAAGTTGGAACCGAGAAGCCTGTTAAAAGTGCGCGTGCTGTTTCCCTAAATTTCCATAGAGACGCACAGATTTCAATCACACCTTTTCTTTCCTATCCAAATTTTGTCTAATTTGTTTAGATTTCCCCCAAAAAGAATCTAGTACTCAATGTGAGATTTTGCGTTTGTAATTTTCTGTGTGCGTAAACTGAGAGGATGAAAGCTAGAATTTTGATTAGTAGTCATAAACTTCATATTTCTTATAAAGTTTCACTTTCCAAACAGCGATGGGACTAATACCGAGTTGTTTCGATCCAGTCACACTTTGAATCTCGCTTTTAAAAAAATCTACATACGTTCTGCGTTCATTTTTGCATGCTTACGTTTTTCCATGAACCATTTTTGTCGCTTACCCTTACCTTTGTGTCAACGCCCAAGCCTTCAGCACTCCCATTGCCTTTGGATTGTTTTCCACCCATGATTATTAAACTTTAATTTGTTAAAGATTTTTCGTCCAATTTTATATTTGTTTCCAGTTGCAAACGGAACAGTCATCACACATCGAAGTCGAGTTGCAAAATGCTGCTGTACGTTACGTCATAAGCAAGATTCTCCGCGTGACATCATTCCGCGCGCATTCCATTGTTAAACGCTCGAACATTTTGTTCAGCGTAGGTTTTGAGCTTTTTACTCGGGCTTCCACTTGTGACAAGCTGCTTTGATTTTCCAGTTTAAACCTCCCCATTTCAAAAATCCCAAGATTTAATAGTTTACTGTGACGTCAAACGAAAATCTCAATCAAAAAACTCATGCAAGGCGAGAACAACAGTCCTTGTTCTCATGACGGGCCATGGACGTTTTAAAATTAAAACATAATTTAAAAAAAAGAATTTTTGGGGGGAAGCTTATCATCCATATTGCAGTCTAACGGCTGAATTACGTGAAAGCGGCTCAACTCGGTCGGGCTGAAGACTTATAAATGTCGCACCATGCTGCCACCGCACAATCTGTACCAACGTCTGATCACAGAGCACAGCTGAAGATCGAAAAAGTGTTGGTTTTGATGGAAGGTGGAAAACCAGACTAGCGTACCCGGAGAAAACCAGCTGAGTACCCGGGGAAAACCAGCCGAGTACCCGGAGAAAACCAGCCGAGTACCCGGAGAAAACCAGCTGAGTACCCGGAGAAAACCAGCCGAGTACCCGGAGAAAACCAACCAAGTACCCGGAGAAAACCACAGTACGCGGAGAAAAACCCACGTGGCAACAGGTGAACCACCAGTACGTGTTGCTTTTGATAGAGGGTGGAAAACCAGAGTACCCGTAAAAAAATAAACGAAAAAAAAACCCGCGAGTATCCAGAGAAAAACCCTCGTGGCAACAGAGGGAGAGTAGGTGAACCACCCATGCAACCCTTTTAAAACAAGAACAATTTACATAGCGCCATTTGTCGATTGTTCTTAAAATTTGTTTGATTTTGGATTTATGGCCCATTGCAGTTTGCAATCATTGTAGGTTCCAAGTGAAGCTAAGATTAAGTTCGATCGAGTTACCTACGCAGCCTTGAGAAAACGGTCTAGAACGAAGCTCATAAGGGATACATGTACGTCTGTACCGGTATACAGAGAAAGACGACATTTGAACATTATTTATGTTTAATTGACAATTATTAACTGGTTCAAAATATCTTTATGAACATGGCTATTATTGCTGAACGTTTAGTAACTGAAATGTCACTCAAACTGTTGATATATCCCCATGCAGTACAATTAAAGCACCACTGATAGCCTAGTGGGCAAATGGACGTACGTGTTTGTGTATTTTCACGTCTTTTTGCCTACGTATAAGTCTACATGACTTGAACACTTCTAGTTTCAAACTATTATAACAATTCTACGTATCTATGTTCATAATTACCTATAACCTATAAATTTTACCTTAACCATAATGACAAATCGTTATGAAACACTCATATGCTGTGGCAAGCAATGTAGAATATTGTAAAACGGAAACGTAACATCAACATAGGTAGAGCGCTTTTCGTATGAGTGGGAAACTGACCGTACCAGTTACGGTCAATGCACGGTACGGTTACGGCCGGAATTTCGAATGTTTTTATAGACATTACGGTACTGACACGGTCACGGTACGGTACGGTCAGTTTCTCACTCATACGAAAACCGCTCTATTAATACTGTCAAGCCTGGTAACACTATATAGCAACAAGAGCATAAGCGCAAGTAATGTACGCAGAATCCGTATCGCATCCATCACATTCGCGTGAAAAGAGATCATTGCTACAGAGTCTATGTGCATGTTGCTTGTACTTTTGATTGCATCACTGATGAAAAGACAAGCACTGCTAATGAGCAGTACATTGCCTGCGTATGTTGCTTGTGCTTATGCTTGCGTCACTGGTGAAAAGACGAGCACTGCTAATGAGCAGTACATTACTGAGTCTGTGTATGTTGCTTGTGCTTGTGCTTGTGCCATATGTGAAAAGACAAGTACTGCTAATAAGTAGTACATTACTGAGTCTGTGTATTGCTTGCACTTATATGTATGTCACTAGTGAAAAGACAAGCACTGCTATAATAAGCAGTACAGTATGTAGTTATATATGTTTTTTTGCGCTTATGCTCATGAAGCTATAGTGTAAACTAGGCTTTAACGTGAGTCGCGTAGAACAAAGTCCACATAAAAACATAAACAGTTGAGTCCCCAGTATCAATACTACTTTGTCCTAAACTAAGCTGTCCTTAGTTCTTAACGCCTGTTGGCCTTATAGCGCATGTCTGGTGTACCATCTCTCTTGAGTGGCCCACTAGGAGTGTACGAGCTACTGGATCCCCCAGAGTACCCCCTTGAGGAAGACGATCCTCCATAGCTAGAGGAAGAGTACGATGACCGACCATAGCTAGACCCACCATAGCTAGAAGAGGACGAACCTGAACCATAAGCACTCTTATTACTGCTGTACCTCATATCAGGCGTGCCGTCTTTCTTGAGCGGACCGCTAGCAGCAAAAGAGCTGCTCGATCGATCAGAGTACCCACTAGAAGAGGCGGATGAGCTTCCATAGTTGGGAGAAGAGAATGATGAACCAGCATAGCCAGATGAACCGTAGGCATTTTTGTTAGCGCTGTATCTCATGTCTGGGGTGCCATCTTTCTTGAGAGGACCACTTGAGGCGTGGCTGAGACTAGATCCATAACTGGCACTAGATCCTCCTAGATAGCCACTTGAAGATGATACTGAATTGACATTACTGGAATAGAGAGATCCCGAATCATTTGCGCTTTTGTTGCTACTGTATCTCATATCTGGGGTGCCATCTTTCTTGAGCGGACCGCTTGCATTTGAAGAAGGGCTGCTGACGCTGACAGAGGATGATGAAGATTTGCTGCAAAGTGACGCTGAGCTGACCTTTGACTTGGACGTCCTGTCAGCACGCTGTTTGTTGATTGCAAAACGCATATCGGGGGTACCATCTTTCTTTAGTGGACCTGGTAGGTCCACCTTCTTTGATGATGCGCCTGAGGAAGACTCTTGCTTGTTAACAGCAAATCTCATGTCGGGTGTCCCGTCCTTTTTCAGAGGAACCGAGCTGTTCTTCTTCACTGAAGACTTGCCAGCATCCTTTTTAAGTGGACTGGTTACATCAACTTTTGTCTTTGTACAACTTGCAGAAGATCCTTTTATTGGGATGCTCTCCTTTTGGGGAGTTTTATTTACTTTGAATCTCATGTCAGGTTTTCCATCTTTTCTTCGTGGGATGCCATCAACAGTTGCTGTTTTCTTTTCTGTTGGGGGCTTTTTGTTCACTTTGAATCTCATGTCTGGTTTACCATCTTTCCTTCGTGGGATGTCATCTTCGTTGAATGACAGCTTTCGTGCCACATCCCCTCGTACTTCAAAGTTTTCTTTAAGCCGCATATCTGGAGTACCGTCGATGTTTATTCCTCTTTCTAGTAAAGCTTCTCTGTTTCGTTTAAGTCTCATGTCCAATGGTGTCTTCTTTTTGGTGGCACTCTTCCGGTTTTGGTTTTGGTTAGGAATTGGTTCTTGATCATCAAAAACTGTGGGAGAAATCAACTCAGGAGCTTCAAAGAAGGTATCTTGGTCAAAACGGTAGAGTTCTTGTTCTGAAATAAATACATACCCACATCAAATTTCAGGTATCTTTTGTCTAAACTAGAATTAAAGGTAATAATTGTCATATAGCCCCTCAATAGAAATTAATGTTTGATCTTTACACTTAGATGAAGAAATAGAAATGTCCTCTCCATGTTCAAAGTTTGTATACTACTTATACCACAATTACTGCAGAATATGAAGGGTGTGTGTGTGTGGGGGGGGGGGGGGGGCTGATTTATGGGAGGGGTGCAGGGGGAGCATACTTCCTCTGAGATGACTTTGGTCCCCTATATTTTCAATACTTTTTCAAAGCATTTCTTTAATCTTTAATCCTCTGGATGGTATCCAAGCATAAAATAACAGAGCAAAGAGGAGAATAACAAATCACAGCCCCGTCCTTGCTACTCATGTAGAAAGTAATCCTGTTGCCTTACTTCTCAAATTTCTCTATTGTGCATAGGTGTGATCAGGAGTCATGTTACATAACCTACCTTTTAAATACCGTTGAACTTGGTCATATTTAAAGGAATTTGGCTGATAATCTGCTTGTATGTCTGTAAGTGCTTCATTAATAACATCAATGCAAGCAGGATTGCTCAGTATCAGGTCATCATTGAGTAGGCTTTCCAGAAACTCAAGAGATGTGTGCTCAAGACGGATGGCCTTGAGGAGGTTTGGAAGTTCTTGTGTCTCCTGATTGTGCTTCACCCATTTCATAGCAGCATAAAAGGCATCTTCCTCTGACTCCAACACCAACTCATCATCAGATATCAGGTCAATGAGCTCTTCATATGTCAGTTCCAAGAACTCATCCTCTTCTTGGATCTTCAGGAAATTGTCAAGGACAAAGCTTCTTGAAGCCGTAAAAAGACTTTCAAGGGACTCAATGCTGCTTTGAGGATCATCACCGTTATCTTTAGCTTCAGCAATCATGGACTGAGCTTTACTCATAATACCCACGGCATTTTCTGTTATTAAAGCATCCTGAAGCCAGGAACAGCATGCATGGACTATGCTTGGGATACAATACATCAAGCCAGTCTCAAGGAGTGGGAGGACGGTATCTCCACTGATGCTTACCTTGGCAGTGTAAATGTATTCTACAAGGGGTGTCATTACTTGGAAGATTTCATCAGTAACTTGTAGTTCCCTTGTATTTTCTTGTGCTAGTTCTTTGTAGAATTCAACAGAAGCAGCAGCAAGAATTGCACCATGACATGGCAAGCCAACAAGGCTGTTTGATCCTTTGATGATCATAGAGCATAGACGCTGCTTCTGAAGCAGGTCGTGAAGACCATCTAACATCTTGGCTGGTAGGCCTTCAAATTCCATCACCAAGTCATCTTCAAAGTCTTCCTCCAATTCCTCGCATGCTTTCCTCAAATCATCTAGTCCATAACGAGCTGCAAGTTCCTTTATATCATTTATGTTGGCAGCATTTGGTTTTACACTTGAGTTGTAAGCATATTCCCAAAGACATTCAATAATGTCTGAACTGAATGGCTCTTGACTTTCAGCTGGAACTGCTTGTTGTGTTTCACTCAAAGCAGTAAGAATTGGTCCATGAAAATGGAACTGCTTGTCATCTTCACTGGTAATTGTCACATCAGAAAGATGGACAACTTCATTTTCTTGCATAAGGATCAGGTTATAAAGCAAGGTTTTTGCATGGCAGTTCTTGTCAAAGATGTAGTGAAGCTGTTCATCTTGTACTTCAGTGTCAATGAATTTACTGTTCAGCATCAACCTTGTTGGTATTTCAGACATGGCTGCCAATTATATGGTGCAGTACTAAAAAAATACAGATTTAGAAAAATTAAAATGTAAAAAATAAGCAAAGAAAAAAGCTGAAATGAGAATCAGATTGACATTATATAGAATTGTAAAAGGGGAAATAATAACGATAATGGGTGTTTGTTAACTATTGTAGTGCCAGAACCAATATTTTCAAAAAATAGTTTAATTCAACGATATAACTTTCATCAAATGTTAAAGATAACAAACCAAATAACACAAGAGTATCAAATAGATAAACAAACCAAATAACACAAGAGTATCAAATATATATATAGGTATACATATAAATCGTAAAAAATCCCGGCCTATTCTGCGAAATGGCGGGAAAAATAGAACAAGCAAATCGATTGGTCTGCTATCTTATAACAGCAAATTTGATTGGACAATTCAATATCAAGAGAAAAAGAACACCGCACGACTTCAGTAATGTTGATTACTAATTACGAATATCTATTTCACACAGAAGTTGCACTTCTAGATCTAGACGCCACAAAAGGCGAACGTCGTTCGATTAGCGCTGTAGCTCTGAAGATATGAACTAAACATCTCTCAACATGTCGGAGACTTCGCGCGCCACCTTAGGATTGTCGAGCTGATCGCTAAAACTTTCAAAATTTAATTCAGTTTTATGCTTTCTTTATGAATATTTATATTGTAACTTGCCAAAGGCCGAAAACATCAAACACCTCGAAACTAAAAGAATCGTGTTGACTTTCGTTTTCATTTTGAACCGAGACAAGCAAGACTACCATGCATGACATATGAATCGACTCTACACTGAAATCAACAACATCATTGACCGAACATTCAAAAACCTAGCAGTTGTTCTGAACCGAAAATATAAATAATGTACAGCAACATACATCTTTGGGTTAAACTTAAGAGCAAAAATTTTTTAACTCTTTCTGGAGCAGAGGTAGCTGGTCGAACTTTGTGGAGTACTCGATCGATCCCTCGCTCAAAACTTTCCAACAAACTTCGGGCCATATGGCAACGCTGATTTTAATATTAGAGAATGCTATTAACTAAATCCAGTAAATCAAGCTAGAAACATTAGCCACCTTACCTTAGTTTTTAGCCAGTTTAGGTACTTCTCAATAACTCTCGATTTCAGCCGCGCAACTGCTTCGAACTCCTCGTGCTATCAAAACCCCCAAGTAACCTCGTGGCCGGCGAGCAGCGATGTGTCACTCAAAAGTTAAAATTTTACAATTGTACACTACAGACAGTCGCTTTTCTGTAGCTAGTCAATTGGCCAGCGTATGATGAATGAATAACAGCTATCCGATAACAGATGTCTTAGTTATAGCTTTTCGGGGAAATACCAACCATTCATTATGCATGGGGGTTATATATAGCCGATTAGTGTCTATTTGGTGACTTCCGGGAATTCCCAGAATTTGTGTATACCTGTGTGCATGTAATCTATTGTTTTTTTATACACATAAAACGGAATTGGGAAAGAAGGAAGACAAGAAAAAATGAAAGAACGAAAGAGAAAAAGAGAAAGAAAGAACGAACAAGAGAAAGAGAAAAAAAGAGAAAGAATGAAAGAAAAATGAAAAAGAAAGAAGGGAAGGAAGGAAAAAAGAAAAGAGAAAGAAAAAGGAAAAACGAGAGGGAAAAGGAGGGAAGGATGGAAAAAGGATGGCTGAAAAGATAAAAAGAAAAGAAAAAAGAAACAAGAAGAACAAAAAAGAGGGGGAAGGATGGCGTATGGAAGGAAAAGGATTGAAGAAAAGATAAAACAATAAAACGAAATGAAAATAAAAGAAGTTAAAAAGGGGGAGGGAGGGAAAGATGGAAGGAAAGAGGATGGAAGAAGAGAATACAAAATGAGATGGGCCATAACAGTACAGCTGTAAAACTAATTTTATTGGAATCTCTCTGGAAAGAACATTGTCTGGCAGCGAATGAAGTTCATTATTTTACAGTTTATCAAGTTTTCTCTTTCATCAATTCAGTGCCTGAAAACTTCAACTGGCATGTTCCCAAAGGCCTCCTGGTTTCCAGAGTGTGAGGTGACTTCTATTCCACCTTCAGTATTCTTTTGTGTGTGCAAAGTTCTAAAGTATTTTAGCAGGTTCTACTTCAGTCATTTTTGATTAATGACTGATTCATATATTTTTCATCTGTCCAATCTTGCTTATGAAAGAAAAAAAAAATTTCTAATTTGTTTTGAAAGAAGTTAAAATAGCAAGTGAACTTGCTTGTGGAACTAACAAAACAAATATTGGATAAAATTTCCTACTCTACAGAGATTACTGTGTGACACTTCATACCACGACGACCTAATTAACTTTTTTACAATAACTTTGATGAGGCAGTGCAGCCAAGTTTAACAAGCAAAGTGACAAAGGGGATTCACCAACTAGGGCATAGTTACAAGGGCACAGGTATTGATGACTAGTTCACACAATGGAAATAATTAGCTGTCAGTATGTTTTAGTTATCAATCACAACTAGATATCAACAACTATTTCACCTAGCTTGTGGATTCCCTAAAATACTTCTGTTTGCTTTCCTTTTTTCCTTTTTGGCATATGCTGACACAAGAGGTACATCACTATCACCAGGGAAATTTCCACAATCGAACAAGAAAACTCATTCAATTATATTTTCAACCAATGTCAGTGTGGCAACACATAAAGATTTTTTTTCAGATATAAATAAAATCTTTGCTGTCATAACTGAGTGATTTCACATGCAAATATATTGGTCAAACAAATTCTTGTTCTGACTGTCTAACTTGTGAAAAAAATTTGTTGGGTGGCCATGGTACCACAAGTTGCACAGTAACTCAGGGTCGACACATTATGCTGTGACGCAGTATTGCTTTATTACATGTCTTTGGTAGATTCTAGTCCAATTGTTTGAGTGTAAGTGGTTCCATCGCCAGGAAGTGCTGACGGCATAGCTGGCCAAAGCCATGCCAGATACCATTTCTTCCCCATAATTTCAAAAAAATTCTGAAGAGCACCTTTATCATACAACCGCTTCTTCTTTTTCCTTTCATATGAGGTCTGGCCACGGGCAATGATGTTGATTTGAAAGAATAATAGAAAAGAGAACATCACCAATGCAAACAAGGAGACCCCAGCCATAAATGTTACAAATGTCTGATATGCAGAAGTATATCCAACCATCCACGACAACATAGGCATGAACATTGTAAACATAGTGAGCCACCCAAAGGTACCTATAACACCTGTGACATACTCCCAGTGGAAAATATTGGCATATAAAGCACCTAGCCATAGGTATAGGGCCAGGAATAAGTAATACCGGTAATTAGCATGTCCTACACATTTGCCAGCGAATACACAGTGGTGATCGCGCCTTAGAACACAAACGTTACACACATGGCAGTGATGTGCTCTAGGTGGGGCGTTCATTTGACAATAAGGGCAGTACGTCCAACCTGGCTTCAAAACTGATGGAAGAGCGAGGTCGGCGCCGGTGATGTCCGTCATTATGACTTTAAAAAGGTTGGAGAACACGTTGAGGAACAAAAAGAGTCCACAGAATACGTGGATCATGTACCAAGTCGAGAAGATCTCGTGGAACTCCGGCAAGACGACGAACAACTCAAAAATGGCGATGACCCAAAGCATCACAAACATAAAGCAAAACGCAGCCAAATCGGACCCTTTCTTGGGTAAAATACGCTCAATTAAAGAAGCCATTATACACTTTAGATAAAATGAGAAGCCAGTAAAGTTTTTTCTGTCACAAGCGACAACTTCACCTCTTTTCATTCAAACTTCCCGTCTCATGCACATGGCGGCTTCACGGTTGAATGGACTAAGCTCTAGTATACAGGAAACCCAATACGGCGAGTGAGTAAACGCCTTGCAACTTTTCCTTGTTCCCACTCATGACTTCAGAGCCATTTCGATATAATCTGGACTCTCGCTTTCCGTGTCATAACCAAGTCTTCTTAATGCTGGTGCCAAAGTGTCTATAGATTTTCTAACTGTTATAGGCAAAGTTTCTCTCCAGTTGTAGAGAGAGCGATGATAGATGGGTTCGACCACTTGGTCACTGGACTTTTCTAGGCTGAAATGAAACAGTTACTTTTAAAACAAGTAAATAGAAAAAAATTGATAAAGAGAAAACAACACAAAATGTTTCGGAGGGAGGGGGCTCACTCGAACTGCTCGAACCCCTTGTGCTGAAATCAGTACCATGCGAAAGAACAAAAGGTTACTCCTTTCAGAACTTTCAGACAGTTTCCAATGCACTCATTCCTCTGATTCAATTTGTCAAATATAAAATCTCCATCAAATCTAGTACCACCTTAAGCGTAAAATCGATCTCAACCTGCATATTACTTCCAGTAGCCCTTTCATGCGGAGCCTATAGCAAGTATTTCCAGTGGATTTAAACAAACCGCGCAAATTAAGGGAAAGACATAAAAAGAATCGTGGGAAATGAAAGAAACTGAAGAGCGCTCCTCCATGTATAGTACGGTACGTGGCCTCAGGCCGAAAAAGCGTCCTAACTCACTAGCTCGAGCAGTAGCAAGCTTAGAAGCTCCGCTCAGATGAACAATGACAGCGAAAGGAAAAATATTTTCATTGACCGCAGCAGTCTTACCTAGATATGACTGGGCCCATTGGCGTACCCACAAACTTCTCATGATGCAACACTTGGTCATTCCAGTCTACTCCAATAAAATTCAAAACAGCTTTCATAGTTCGAGCAGGAAACAGCACTAAGCGCTCGTAATTTACAGACACACATTTCTGAGTTCCAAGGATCTTGCACTGTTTGTCTATACCTGTTACAGTCTTACTCCATGTTCTTAACAAATTCTCATAAGTTTGATTCCTTAACCCAGCAATGATAACATTTCTGGTTATCATCGAGTGAATAACAGCTCGTCCATCTCGGATCATAAAGATGAATTTCGAATTGGGAAAGAGTTTTGAAAGATAGGTCATATTGCGAAGCGTTAAGGGATCTTTGTTGCATAAAATAGTTGCCGGTTTGCCATGACTCTTAATGATCTTTAGAATAAACGATGCAACAGCGGAATTCAACACTCTTTCTGTTACTCCTGCTGCGTCTAACCTGTCCTTTTCACGCATATTATAACGCCCAACGTGCATCAAAAGTTTAGGAATTACATGAGTTTCTTGGCCGCAGCGTATTTCTGGATGAGTATCTAGAAGAACCCGCATTAGCGTAGTACCACTTCTGGGAAATCCCCCAACAAATATTATCGGCAATGATCGCTCTTCTTCTATGGGAACACTGGAGTTAAAGCATAGTAGCTTTAACATAATACAAGTAAAAAGAAACCCCAGTAAAGTTGTCGATAAAAGCCTTCTTTGTCTTATAATCATAGCTTCATGTAGACGTCTAGATAAAGCGGTTCTTTGAACGCCATGTTCATCACCTGTCAGAGAGCCAGCGTTTTCAAATTGACGATGTTGGGTACCAGGCAGTTTACTGGTGCCCAAAAATCAGCAAAGCGCAGAAGAAAACACACCATTTTAAAATTCAAAAACGCTTTTGTGTTTATTTAGATAATATAGTGTATTATAAAGTGATTAAAATAATTTTTAATTAATCTATTTAAAAATAGCTTATTTTTATATGTGTATGTTGTTTGCGAGGAAGATTGGATTTTCTTTTATGATCACAATTGAAATAATTTATGTATATTAGCTAGTGAATCAACTTGTTCAAATTAAAAGCTCAATTTTTCAGTCCCGTTATAATTAATTTTTTTTACGCAAACTGTCTTGACCACAACTTTTTCCGCGTATCGTCACCGTTTTGCAAGTGGCTACAGACGCAAATGTCATGTTACAATTTGAGATGTTACACTAGACGACAACAAGGCAAACTTTTTGAGCAGATTTCGTTTGAGTGTGAAACGGACCACGCCGTGCCGTGTCCGTGCCAGTGCAGTGATCTCTGTAAAAACAATCGATATTCCGTAACTGTGCCATGACTATGCGGTGCCGTTTTCACACTCATACGAAATCTACTCGAAAAGTTTGCGTAGTGCAACGTGGCGCGCGATACTCTGGTCCCAGAGGTTTTCTTAAGAAAAAAGAAAGAACGAAAGAAAGTCTCTGGGACCAAGGTAGGCGTGTGACTACAATTTTTAGCGCAACATTGTGGCAACACGTTTCAGGTTTCTGAACGAGCTTTTTAAAAAAAAGGTACAGTGCTGCCAAGTGTAGTCGCGCGCGCCATATGTTACACTGTTCCATCTTTTAACACAACATTTCACGACTTTGTTGTCCATATTAACGCATCTAAAAGTTGTCTAGTATCAACGAATTTTGATAAGCTGCACTGAACATAAATTATAGTATAATTGAGCACGTAATATTGGACACTTGTACAAGTAACATCTTCTTGTAGCAATGTCATTAGTCTGCAAAGCTAGTGGGTCTCTTCTTCTCTCCTTCATATTTAGTCTCCCCTCCCCTCTAAGGACTGGCTAATCATTCAAGTTATAACAATATTTACAGGACAAGTTGCGTAACAAATTTAAGCATAACAGGAATATATGTTATAAATAACAAATGTCACTAGTTAAGTGACAAGTGTATTCAGTCTTGCATAGATAGTAGTGGAGTTTAAGATCGCGTATGAAAATGCATTTCAGCTTCAATTGTTTTGTGTGTAATCTTGGGCTGGCAATACTCGCTACCAACTACGCAAGCTTTGTCATTTAAATTGTACAATTAAAAATGTTCTTAATGCTGGACTTGTTTGCACAAAGGCCAAATAGTGCTAATCCAGCTGTCTATTTAAAATGGAATAATTAAAGACGAAGTTACACAGTGCAACAAATAGAAATGTTCTTGACCGTGTCTCCCTGGAGGAGAATCAAACAGTATCATACAATGTGTATTCTATTCATTGCACCATTTGCATTTTCTAAGCTTTTAGGCTATTTGGTCTTTCAGCAAAAAGTGCCAGAACTCTAATATGATAAAACAAACAAGCTTTTTACAGCATGGAAATTTTCTATAAATATGTCATTGTTTTTGTGGATGTATTTCTAAAAAACTATTTATCAGAGGGAAATTTTATACCACTACCACTGACTGTAGCTTTAGCACTGAATAAATCTCTGATTAATGCTGATTTTTCTCTCTCAAGCTGAGCTATTCTGCTGTTCTTTGCATGGATTTCCTGTAAAATATGCAAAGTGTCAGTGAATTATATAATTATTAACCAAATAGGGAGCGTACAACTTTTACAAAAAAGGCACGCATAATATTTTTAATATAACAGAAATTAACACTGGTGTCAGCTAGATATTAAGATTCAATCATTAAAGTCTCTAGTATTAGAAATGAAAAAGCAATGACAGAGGAGAGGGAACTGAAGGTAATATGCATATGTGACATGCTTATTTGACAAATCTTCATGGATAGAAACCAAAAGTCTTGTTTTCTTTGTTTCTTCTTCTTCTTCATTTCTTGTTGCCATTTCTTAATTTCCTAATTTCATATATACAGAATCGATACAGTAGAACCTCATCTTACAGCTCAACCTAATGCAGCCACCCCGCAACTGCAATCACCTAATTTTGGCCTGGCAACTAGAGATTGCACTTTAATAAGCTCTTGTAAAAAATACCCTGTTAATATATAGCCCAAGTAACCAAGTACATAGCCATCTTTCTGCTTGTGCCAGAGTTGCTCCACAAAGCAACTCCAGTGCAAGCAAAAGGGCAGCTGTTATTTAGGCTACTGTTAATATGACCATGCTATTATGGCCAATTATTTTTTGGTCCACACATGGCCATAGTAACAGCATTCCACTGTACATCTGTGAGGAGATTCAATCATCATTCAAGAAAACATTCAATTCAAGGAATGACCATGACTTACAGCTCTCAACTGCTGTAGCTCATCCACTGGTGGTCTAGATACTTCCATGGGTTTTGGTGGATGCTGTAAAAGAACAGAGAAAGATTGATATCAGTCTCAATGAACAGCTTCCTTTGTTTGTTGATATCTTCATGCACATAGGAAATCTACATGGTTACACGACAGATTTCCCTCTCTAAAGGCGCCGAAATACGAGACACAAAAAGCCTCAACTTGTCACGCAACATTGTTGCGTTGCAGGTTTTTGATCAATGTTGCACGTTTTTCACCTCGCAATCTCAACTTGTCACACAACAAAAAAATTTTCGCGAGGTGAAAAATGCGCAACATCGATCAAAAACCTGCAACGCAACAATGTTGCACAACAAGTTGAGGCTTTTTGTGTCTCGTATTTCGCTCCCTTAAGACATAATTTGACAAAAACTTGTTGCTGAGTTCATGACCTTACATAGAATGCCCCAGTAATAACTGACTCACTTGAAGAATATGACTTACCACTGGTTCGAAAGGGTTTTCTATTAGTTTTGTCATATATGTATTCATTTCCTCAATATTTCTTTTGTAACATCTAAAAGAAGCCTCTGTTAGGTTCAGCTCTTTTCGTCGTGTATTGTGTAGCAACATTTCATATTGAAACTATGATGAAAAGAGGGATATTATTCATTAATGTGTGTAGCATTATCCAGTACATTAATTTTATCCATTGGATAAGGATTTTTTCAACCAGGTAAAAATCATGATCATATCATGATTTTTAGGACACATTAAAACTTTCTAAACTTACTTGTTCTAGAGATATTTTATCTGATTGCTGTAGATGTAATTTTTCTTCTTGGATGGCTGTAATTCTTCTAAAATACCATTTTCTTGCCTTTTCTATGATTGTCAGGCCACTTTTTAGAGTTTGGAGTTCATCTTCAACTTGAGATGATCTTGTTTTCTATAAAACAAACAAACAAAACAAATCAAAACCAAAGATGAATTACAGAGGATTGACACCTTATTAAGCAGAAACCCTAATTATTATTAAGTAGACAATTGGCCATCAGGCTTTGGTGGAAACTTCTTCACATATTTAGGTCCATAATTAATGTGATTATATTATAATCAGAGTTTATGGGTGATCTAGTCCTGAAGCAGCTGGCAGTATTAAACGTTTGTATATGCTAGCCCATATTGCTTTGGGCCCTTGTGGCATGTTTGCTGTCTTGCTGGAATTGCACTGCTTTATACCATTCAATTCTGCTTTTGCTGTTGCTTGTTAAATGAATCCCTAATTAGTGGACACCTCTAATAAGAGGAAACCAGGCAAGGTCCCTAGAGGTACTTCAATAGAGTTACCTACCTAATAAATAAAGGTACCTCGGCTGTCAAACTAAAACCAGCTCAACCCCTTTGATGATAAACACGATGATAACCCATTTTTATTTTATCTACTTGATTAACCCACTGAGCTAATATACATTTATTATATCGCTAGATAATTTCCTGAATTCTGATTGGCTAACGCATGGTCTGTATTTTGCCATATCATGACTGCCGTCCTGGATGAAAACAAAAGTTTGCATTTGGCAATATTGTTTTAGTGGGACTTCTCAAAGCCATATAATAAATAAGTTATTTAAAACCTTGTTTGCTCGGTCTGTATGGGAAAATATCAGACCTCGGTCTTTTTGTACAAACCTTACTGCACTCGGTCTGTACTGTCAAGACCTCGCGCTCGGCTATTAATAACCCTTTAGTATTACATTCATGGTGAGTAATTTAATTAACAAATATACAATGGCTTTCTGTGGTATAGTGTCTTATCTCGCAGGTGCCATTATATACTGTCTTGTACATATATCTAATATAATACCACTAATTTGTGTTTCAGATCTATTGTTGTATAACCCCATGGGCAGTAAAATTTGTCATCATGCACTCAATGCACCGTGAGTCAGATGCACCGTGAGTCATATCTCCCTTGGCATGGGTTCAATATTACTTTTGGGGGGGCTCACATTTTTTCCGGGCAAAAAGATTTTGTGATCTAAGATATAATTTCAGAAGGAGACTTAATAAAGAAGTTTGTGACCCAAAGTTCTACAGGTGTTTGGTTCTGCTAGCATTAATGGCCATTATATTATTGCCCAGTGACCTCCATAAGCACTCGCCGCTCATGCTATATAGTCAACACAGAAATTTTTAAAACACACCAAACAAAATAACTCTTAATTTTTGTCCTGTGAGGAGAAATTCCATGCATCATACATAGTTGAATCTAATTTGCTGGAAACTGATTTATCAGTGTTGTTTTAATAGTCTCTTAAAGTAATAAATAAAAAAAGAAATTTTAACTTAAGACTTAAGCTCATTAAGCTTATATCAATCCCAAAATCTAAATTAAAATCTCACCTTATCAATTACCGGGGGACCAACTTTGCTGCCTCCTCGTAAACCATCATTGCTGTTTTCATTCCCAACGAAATAAACTTTAGAAGTCGAATTCGCCTTCACATCTTATAAAGTAAATACAAAAGCCATAAAAATCACACAATAGATGTGATCCTAAGTGCACGCTTCAATGGCTCTCGTTCAAAACTATCTAAATACAGACCACTATTGACAGACGAATACTTACTGGTAAGATTTGAGTTGGAAGAATGAACTGGCAATGAGTCAAGAGAGTCTTTAGACGAACGATGTCGCTCCGAATCTTTCCATTTATCCACAAGCTCTGTCTCTTTTACATCGTCCCGAATTCTGAACGAATCTTCGCTCGAATCTGAAGTCCATTCTGAAGTATCTTTTTGTGTGTTTGTTTTGGGACTTGGAGTTCGAATAGCTAATTTTAGCCCCCTACAGAGATCGTCGAAGGTTAGAAGTCCGTTTGGAGGTGTAACCTTTCTTAAAGAGTCCAAAACACCTGAAAATGAGCTCCCTTTAACGTCCCAATAGCTCTCGATATCCGTTATCTTTATAAAGCCACAGTTCTCATGATCGAGTATACCAAACAATGATCGCATGTAGTTAACGAATTCCTTCGGTAAATCTTTGGAAATTGCTTCGCCTAACCGTCTTGGATTCGTTTCAGACTGTTCTCGAGATTCCTCAGAACCAATGAACGGAGGTGACGGAAGATTTCTTTCAGAACTCTTCATGATTCCTGACTTCAAAGAGTAAATTTTCATCTGTCAATGGAATTCACAACATCGGTTCGGCCGTCATATCGAGGCTAGAAGTGTTATAGGTCGATAGTTTTGTTTGTCTGACTGATGAGTTGTTCTAGGCGTTGATTGGTTAATGTTAATTGACTGTCAATTGGCTTCCCGGGAAGAGCCAATTTTGCGCCTTTTACGATGGGCACCGAGGCTTGAAACCACAGACAATGAAAACATTTAAAACAAAAGGATTATTAACAGACGCACAATACAGCTTGTCGAAGATGTCTTTATATTGGTACCAACATTGCAAGCCTTGTGTCGCCTCAAATGCAAAATGGAATGCTGCTGTTGATTTTATAGACATCCGGTCGACATCCAACATAATATAATTAAAAAAAAGGAAAGGAAAGGAAAAAGAAAAGAAAAGAAAAGAAAAGAAAAGAAAAGAAAAGAAAAGAAAAGAAAAGAAAAGAAAAGAAAAGAAAAGAAAAGAAAAGAAAAGAAAAGAAAAGAAAAGAAAAGAAAAGAAAAGAAAAGAAAAGAAAAGAAAAGAAAAGAAAAGAAAAGAAAAGAAATAAGACAATTTAGTGAAAAATTCAATACTATTTTACTCCACAGAAAACAACAAAACGCTTGTGTTGAAAAATAGTTTATTGAACAAATTTACAAATATTTTCTATTTTACATTGGAAAAGTAAGTTATGTTTGCCGTTGGCGTTTCCAGAATCGCTTCACGTCATCATGTCCTGAACGGCTTACAATGACAACTCGTTTCATTGAATTGGCCCAAATAAGAACTCCAAGATCCTGTGAATTTATAAAAAATCATCAACATCATCATTGCAACTAATATTAATACCATTATCATCTTCATCACCATCACTGCGCATTCTTGCTATAATAGGTCTTTATTTAACCATTGCATCAACAGACTACAGGGACCGCGGAGCACCTTTAAAAGTGTGTGTGTGGGGGGGGGGGGGGGGGGGCGGATCTAGATTTTTTAAAAGGAGGAGACACCATTTTACAAAACACGGCGGGGGCGTAACTTCCTCAAACGCCCTTTTAAAGTAACATCGCAGGGTTTTAACAAGCCATAAAATTCTAAGAGGCAAAAACAACTTACATTATGATTATTCATTTTCGCATGCGTAGCGAGCGCGAAATTTGGACTAAGGCGCGTCAATTTCATTAACAATTTCGATAAAACTAACAACAACAAACATTTAGAAAGTAAAGCTATGGGAAAGTATATTGTCCTATACGTTTAGACAGAAGATAGAGAGAGTGAGAGATAGAAAGAAAAAAAATAAGTAGGGCTCAACTGAAAATTAAAGGGGGCAAGAGCTAAGATATCGGTATTCACAAAGTCTGCTTCCTAGGGTAAATACATTGTGCGCGTCACTCCCCCACAAAGAATATCAATGAAAGAAATGGTTGATTTGTAGTTCAGACATAGAATACAATTAGCTCAATTAGGAACGCCTAGCGCGAGTCGCCCGGCAAAACTTTTACAGAAAAGTACGTTGCGTACAACCTTTCTTTGATTGACTGACTTGAGAATGACAAAGTTCATTTTTTCCTCGTGGCGTCATTTACAAGATTTCTTCTGCAGTTTCTGATGTGCAGAATTTTAAACGTTTGAAAACAAACAGCTAAACGACCGAGAGACCGTGCATGAACTGAAATCCCACCATAAAACGCTGGCGCATTTCACTTCTCTATCAAGAAACCCATGACAAGAGAAAAGGTGAATTATGACCTTTAAAAACAGTATTAGTCAAATTTTGAAATAAACATTTTTAATTTTTCATCGCGAAAAGTGTGTGTGTCCGTCTCCGCGGGACAGGGAACAGGGAACAGGGACCGTCTCCGCGGTCCCTGGACTATTTGTCTGTAATGATAACACAAAAATGCAGACAGTCAATATTGCAGTCTCAGATGAGTGACTTTAAACAGTTGTTTGTCTTTGTGCCTGGGCAAATCTTTTATACAATTTAAGGATAGTATCAGTATCAATATCATTTCATTACATAACCTGCAAAGTATCACTTACTTCTGCATACTTCCTTAGAGTTTCAAAGTCTTCTTGAGAAAGGAACTGATTGTAAAGGACTCCTAAAACAAGTCAAAAAATTCTAGATATTATACCAGAATTCTAACTCACAAATATGACATTAGAAACTTTCATGATGTCATATATTTTGTGAGTTAGAATTCCATACAAACTCTGTATTTTGTTCTTTCTACAGCCCCCCCCCCCCCTCCCCTAACAAATTTCAAATTCCCTTCGTGGTGGGGGTATGGATATTTTCTGGAACTACACATTTTATTTCTTGCAGTCATGGGACACATTGGAAAGTAAGAGAAAGAGAGAGAAGCTTTTGGTAGAAAGTACATCTTGCGCACAATGCTATTTCAGAAGTTTTTCGCTGACCTTCATGGAAAATTTTCTTACTCTTGGGGATAGTATTTGGTTGGGAGAGTAGAATCCTACTAACCTTCTGTAAATTTCATTCTGCTTCTCTCCATCTCCCACAGTCTTATTTGATCACTTATTGTCGAAGGAATTATAGGATTCTAACAAAAAATATGCATCAAGCTTGGTTAGAGAAGTTTCACATCAAATTCTGTCAAACAAAAAATAATTTGGCTGGCATGGTTGGCCGAGTGGTGAGAGCACCAGCCTAATTCACCGCTGTGGTCCGGGTTTGAGTCCCAGCTTGAGTGCTCAGATCATTGTGAATTGAGGGTTGAGGGTTGTTTGATGTATTGTTCTCTACTATGCCACAAGGGTATTTTCTCCAGATTTTCCAGTTTTTCCTCCCTTGACAAAAATCAACATGTGAGTTGAGCAATGTTTGCAAAATAATTTAATGTATGTAGAATAGTGAGTGTGATAGAAAACAAGGCCCACGTCAGCTGTTAGCTGCAAAACTCAGCCTGTGTATATGCAGTTATTTATTTGACAAGAAGATTTGAAAAACAGCAAAAATTATGCTAAGAGCACACTAGTTTATTAACACTTTTCACTACTAGTACTACCTTTTTAAGCATCTCTGGGTGGGCACGAGTCCTCAGAAAGTGAAGAATCTGTTTGAAAGATATATTTTTTCAGTTTTGTTCAAGAGAATATTGACTTTGATGTTGATACAGACACAGAATGATATTGATACAGACACAAGTCATAATGATTATATGACTCCATTATTGTTAAACTTGAAATCGATCCCTTGTAGAAATAATACTGACAACACCTCAGTGATTCAAGGTGCTGTAGTTTGAACACTTTTGATATAGATATCTGTTGTGGCTTGGAATTACTTTTACAAACATTTCAAATTATCACAATATATCTTTACAAAGTTTATATGTCACTGTTGTCAAATATGAAACAATAGGTTACCTGGTCTGCTGAAATTCCACTCGACAGTGCCTGTAACAACAAACGGATTTTAGTTGTAGTCAAAACTCCTGTAAGTGAACATCCTTGGGAAACTCAAAAGGTGTTTGTAAGTAGAGTTGTCTCCTTATGACAAATGTTCTTTTAAGTGCACAGTGGCTGACAATGGGTTCTATAACAACTTACAAGAATGTTGTGTCATTGAAATATATATGTTTTATTGCCATGATTCAGTTGAATTGATTGAAGACAAAAAACATATTTGACAGGATTTTCAAGCATAATTTACATACAATTAAATCTGGAAGCACAAAACTGACAAAAAGCAGGATTTTGGAAATGTGTCCGTCTGCTTACAAGAGTTTCTGGAAGCAGAGCTTAGGCTGTATTGAAAGTACTTTCACCAACAATCATGGAGAGCTTTGCTGGCAGTGGGGAGATGGTCAACAATGTCTTTTTTTGTACTAGAACAGCATGTTTACCTGATGGCAGCTCTCTCTTGTAAGACTAGCTACACATAAATTTGGAAACCTAAAAGGAAACAATATGATTTTAATAAATGAACAGTTCTCAAAAACTACTTCAGTCTTTGTAAAAGGAAATTGAAGGCTTGAAAATGTACAGGTCTACAAGTACATTTTCAAATACATGTACACTTTATACGTAAGCCTGTTACATGATCATCTCATTATTGCACAAATTATAAATAAAATGTGTGTATTCTATGAACTCACCTGCATAAGATGTCACAAAACAATCCAACCAGAGCAACTTGAAGTGATGAATCTAATAATAAAATAAATAGGATTATATAAACAAACACAACTTATTTATTGTTAGCTGCATCCTGTTGGCTCATGATCAGTAAGGTTGAGTATTGGTATTTGCACACAGTTTGATTCCTGGCAAGGGTCTTTAAGTAACAAAGGAGATGCTGCCTTTGTAGCTATATATGTACATCTGCAAATGATTTTATAGACCTTTAGATCTTCTTGGATAAGGACTTTAAACAGTAGGCCCAGCATAGGTTTAATAGGCCTGGCGAATACACAGAAAGCCCCAGAGAAAGAGAGAGAAATAAGGAAATGCCTTAATGAGAGGAAAATGTAGTGCAGCCCAGTTGTCTTGAAATGCTAATAATTCCACAAAAACAAGGAGGCGTTGTGTGATGGCCCTAACTGTTGCTACATGTGAGACTAGGAGAGCAGGCAATAATGCCAATACCTGTATAAGCATAGACACGATAATTTGTTTCTGCAACAATATAACCTTCTTCTTTTTGACTTAGAGCACTTGATCTATCTTTATAACAGAATAATAATAGAATGTTAATATTGATGCAAAAATCACTATTGATTAAAATCATCATCACCACCATCCTCATCATCATCATTCACTATCATCATCATCAATACTGTCAATAAATAACTTACCTGTATTTGATGATGATAAATTAACTGCTAATTTTGTAGGATAATATCTTCTAGATTTTCTCTGGAATTTGCAAAAAGTCAAGGCGATACTAGTTAGAAAGGCAGAGAGAGAGAGAGATGCACAATGTAGATCTTTGGATAACTGAATAGACACATGGATGAATGAATTTAGACTAGATAATTAAGAGTAAATGGGTGCTAATAAAATAAAATTATTGTTAAATGACGTTAATGTATAATGAAATTACAGACAGCTAGATGGATGGATGGATAGACTCAGATGGATGGATGGAGAGATAAAGGGAGGGAGGAAGGAGGAAAGGAGGGAGAGAGGGAGGGATGGATGGATGGATGGATAAATGAATGGATGGATTGGTAGATTTGTACCTTTCTTTGATAAACTAATCCAATTTCTCTCAAATGTTGTAACATTCTAACTTGACACTCAGTAAGTCCATCAGTTGGATAGTCCTATGTAAACATCACAACATATAATAATTTATATCATTGACATTTAAGTACTGATCTATGCCAATAAAATGATAAATCAGTACTCATTCTATTTTACAGTAAGTTATGCATTATTTATAGTACCTTTCCAGGAGTTGAAAACCCTAATTGAAATAAAAATGATAAACATTCTACAAGATCCATGCCCCAGGCCTAAAAAAAGACAACAACAAATTCTTTAATCAATGTATTATTATTAGAAACAATTTCAGTTTGGATTGTGATTCCCATACAAAATCTAATAATCACCTCAACTGTCTCTAAGTATTGCAGTATAAAGTACCAGATTTGTGAGCTTCTGTCCATAAGTAAGAACTGAAATCCTGCTGGGCTTATGACAGGTGTTGTACCTGGAGATTCACTGCATGTAGAGAAATCAGATAGAATTATGTGCATTATACAAATGTGGCTAGAATTTTCAAGTTCCTAGCATGTATAAGGAAAACAATTCTTTTTAAACTTTCATAGAAGCCTACATTCCCTCTAGGCCTAGTTTAGATGCTGTACCTTCCATGTGCTGTTTTCAACCCAATTTCTAATAAAAGGCCAATTATATCAGGTGACACTAGTGTGCTGAACTGCATGCAGTTCCAAGTTAATTTAGATGTTGAATTTTCGCTTGCATTTCATTATAGCAATTTGGCATGGCACACGGCTGTATGGAGTGGCATCTGAACTACATTTCACAGGTGTAGGCCTTAAGCAATAAGTTGCAACTTATTCTTCAACATTCACCAGCAACAGCAATTCTATTTGAAACTCAGCATGAAGCTGACACTGTAGTTTAATTGAGTAATCTATATAGCTATGCTACCGAAGTATTCACAGTCATAGGATTCTCGAATCACCTCTCAATTATTAGTCTACCATCAGTATAGGTATAAAATAAATAATTATATTCTTTATTTTTCTTCCTGCAGTTTTCAGTATTCTGCAAACTTTGACATTCAAACACCAAATGCCAATTGGCATCATTGCTTCAGTCACTGAAACTCCAAACATTGCAAGGGCGGATCCAGGGGGAGGGTCACGGGGGTCAGGACCCCCCCCTGTGTTTATCAATGAATATGTCATGAATTTGCGGCAGCAGTAATTTTTTTCTGTGAAAAGACTCACTTTTGACATTCATTGAAATATCACTAAGCAATGCCAATCCTCTACCCATTCAGTTGTAAATACAATATTTTTGTTTCTAATAAAAAGTGTTAAAAAATCACCAGTCTAAGCAATTAATGTCATATTTTCAGCGAGTTTCAATGGCTTAAGACCTTTTCGTTTGGGTTCCCTGTTTGTAAACGTCACATGACCCCCACATTTGAAAAATCCTGGATCCGCCCTTGCATTGCTGAACAAAGCAAACATACCCCAAACATTCATTTATATAGGGAGTCCCAACCAGAAGGCCACGTGTTTTGTAGGTGGAGTTCCGAAAACTGTTTGGGAATGTTCTGAGTTTTCCAAAAAAAGAAAAATGTCAATAAGGTTGGTGTTTGAAATGTCAGAGTTTGCAGAATATTGAAAACTGCACAGTAAGCTTACTTTAAGTATTGAAAAGTTTTAAAAGTTCTACATGATATATTTACCATTTCATGAGACCACTCAATACAAGGATTTTGATAACGTCTTCACTCACACCACCAGATGAGTTAACTATGTCATAGGATCCAGTCATAAAGTGCAGTACTGTCTAATAAAACACAGTAATTATAACATTCAATATTTGCCTTGAAGATACTTTTTACTAAAATGAAACACCCTACTAATGTGCAAAACAAATGGACTTAACAGAAATTACCAAGACTGTATTGACTAATACCTCCCACTTGTGCAGACTTTCACTATTAAAGCAGGTTTTGTAAAGGAGGCAGCATGGTTGAGTGGTCAGAGCATCAGTCTCATAATCTGGTGGTCCAGAGTTTGAGTCCCCTACTCTGGCCACTAGCTGAGGCTGAATTTATTCCGTACAACCCCTAGTTCAAATTCAGTTTCTTCACCATGCTTATAATATAGCCAACTGGTTTGCCTCCTTGCCAGTTGGGGGATTATTAATAATTGAGGGCCATTAATAATGTAAACTACCGGGTCACCGGTAATAATGTCTATACCCTCATTAAAATAAAGAATTTTTTTCATTTTTTATTTGTATGAGTGTAAATTGGACCAGGCCATACCATGACAGTGTCAGTAATGTGTTCTTTAAAAACACTTCAAAACACCTGCCATAACTGTGACGTGCTGTGACTGTGCCATTTTCACAGTCATACAAAATCTGCTCTATGGATACAATTATGTAGCAACTCGTAACAACTTCTATTCAATACAATACTCTTTATTTTGAATCGGGCCTTCTTTGGTTCTTTGACATATTAACTATCTTAGTCTCCTTAGCTTCAAGGCACAGGAAGACGCTGCTGAAGCCTGAGGATTCATTCCTTCCCGCCTTTGCTCTGTTCTTGCTGTCAGAGCTTACATGGACTTCTTCTCACTGCACATGGTCCAGCCCTTAAATACCCCACACATACCCATGACCCCTTACACAAATACAGTATTGTGTGTCTGCAATAAGAAGTTCACTCCACAACAGTCTCGTGTAACAAGACCTCATTGAGCACAATTTACGCAATTTTGATATACGCACACTAATTTTATTAATTTCTTTTTGTTTGTTTTACCTCCCATCTCTCAGTAGCATATTTGTCAAGGAAGTTAGTTTCTCTGTTATGCTTGTCCACCTCAAGAGCAGTTGCACAATTTACCCATGGGCTTCCTCTACAAATAGTAACATGAAATGCAACTTCAAATCTTTTATAGATATGGCAATATTTGGGCACACAATTTCCTGGGCTACAGTGTATGAATGTCACTATTTATGAATTCCAAAATGGAAAGGTTTGCAAAGATTTATAGACAAGTGTATTTTCTGTTTTCTGTCTTGATGTAAAAATAATCTTCCAGGGTGGTGTCTGGTGTGTTCTCTGTTCTCTCCCTTTTTCAATTAATAAAATACTAAGCTACAATGTCAAGCAAAATAATAATTTAATTCCCCAGGCTTGTCCCCCATCTCAATGTAGGTGTTTGGGCTCAAAACTTCAATGCATAGCCTCAGAGAGTTGCCACCATTACAGACCAACATTAGAGCAGGGGAAGGAAACATGGGAGGCACATCTTCATTGCAGATGATTGTAGATATTCTCAACTGTCTAGTGAATGAGAAGGATGCCAAAACAAGGGTATGAAAACTGTCAGGAGTTAAGCAGACTTTACAATCTCAGAAGGGTGTAAACTACAAGTAAACTAGATCCTGTTGCTGCTAATATGTATTCTAACATTTACATACCCTCCACATAGAGCTGCTTTGAGATTTACTCTAAATGTTGAATTCATCTCACATCTGTTGGGGCCTCCTACCATGCTTTCTCTCCATATTCTAAGAGCTTTAAGCTTCTTTATTGATCCTACATGATGGCTAAGTATAAAGATTGAAATATTGGTATGGAGGATATAGTTATACATATATATATCATATATTAATATACAGTCAAAGCTAGTTCTAGTCCAAACCCAGGCCTCTTTTTACCCTGTTCTGCTTTGGTAAAACAGAGTCCAGATGAACTTGCATGCGCATGCATTACATGAACCAATCAGTCACCGTAAAATTTTGGTGTGGTTACAAAGCTATCATTTAACATGGCTGTTGTTTGCGAAGGGTTAGACGAAACTGTATTGGAATTAAATCAGCACATGGGGCTCATTTTGCAAATGAATTCATCGATGCAGTTCAGTATGTCTTAATTAAACAAAATGTTTGTTTGTTCGAAGCACACATTTTTACCCAAATTTGGGCAAATCCAAGCCCTGTATGACTTGTCAAAAGGTCTTGTAACCAGGACACACCCAATTTTTACGGTGTCTGATTGGATCATGTAATGCATGCACGTGCCAATTCTTCTGGACTCTGTTTTACCGAACCAGAGCAGGGTAAAAAGAGGCCTGGGTCTGGACTAAGCTAGCTCCTGTAAGCTGATACCACTGGGAAACTCAAAAGGTGTATGTAAGTATAGGACAGTTATGGGAGCTTTCAAATACACTGTACAATTACCTTGTGGCTCAACATAATGGGATTAAATTTCAATTATACTTACTTATGATATTCTGTTTTAACCCATGTTGTAACAAGACTTTCTGGTATTGGTTGATCTGTAAAGAGTGTTCTTAACACGTAATTTTTGGCCAATTCAGGTAATTCTCTGAGAGAAAGCAAAAAGTCAAAAGGGAAGAAACAGGATCATGAAAGGTGGGATAAAATGGGCAAATACGTTGTTATATAGTAAGTAATGAATATTTATAAACTTTATAAATATTTGATTATTCTTTGCAATCAGGTGAGCAGCAACACTATAAATCTTGGTAAATCTCCACTTACAGATTTTCAGATGATTTCGGTACAAACTTGCATGTGTGTGTGTGTGTTTTATTTCTTGATTTTTCTAAAGATCTTTGTTATTACTGAAGTCACTCACCTAAAAACAGTCAAGCACGTAGCTGGATGGTTATATAGCCGATCTAAGGTATTTGTGGGCAAGCTACAAAGGTAATCGTGCAAATCTCTCAGTTGCAAATGATGGAAATAAGAATTTCCCCACTGCAGACTGGCCGCCATGTTGTCACATTGAATTGTCGAGACAACTCCGGAATCACTTCGGTTATTCATTCGGAGACGAATAATCGACGAATAAGGCCGAATACAAATTGTAAATATCACTGTGACAGAATAAAAACAAATTTTTTTTGTTCTTCGCGCCTTTGTTTTCATCTGTGGTTCCTGTGTGCAGTTATCAAGCAACACGGCAAAACCTTCGATACAATGCTTATCTCTCGTACACTCTCGTTTTTAACGATGAAAATTCTGCCTTCTATTTACCACTAACTGTTTTCAAGCGCCGTGAATGTGTAAAGGTCAGAGAAGTTTTGTCCGCCGCAGTTCGAGCAAATATACCGAACTTGATCAAGCCGACAAACGAAGCCTGGTTCATGTTAGAACACCATGGGATTTGGACGTCAGCTGACACTTCTACTTTGGAAAAATTTCACCTTGAAAAAGAGAGCTCCCGTAAGATTTGAGAGCTGTACTCTTGTGCAATTTCCCCCTCTCTTTGAGGCGAGTGAAAAATTAATTTTTTTTTTTTGCAGCTGGCAGTACTGTTCGAGGTTCTTATTCCTCTCGTACTATTTCTTATTCTGATGGGGATTCGTTTGCGACGAGAACCTCATCCTAAACCCGAAGGTAAGCCAAATTTACTTTAAGGGAATAAAAACATTCATTTAACGAATATATACTTATAGACATTTGACGAAATGTTGTCAATTGTATCACTGTAAGGCTTAATATAAGCCACGTCAATGGTTTAAGCTTTTTCATCAAAACTCAATATTTGTTGAAAGAAATGGGAAAATATATAAGAGCTTAAATTGTTTTAAAGAGAAATATAAATTAGAAAGCTTTATTGATGATCGCGTTTGGCGAAATCGAATTTCGCGTGAATGAATTCTCAAATTAAAGTACTTGCTCTGTATGATTTATGCAAATTCAAAGGTGTTATACTATATTGTCTATTATTGGCAAGATCGGCCTGATCAAAAAGCAGAAAAAGAACAATAACGTCTTGCCGTTTGACTGAAATTAAGATAAAATAGAATATGAATAGTCAAGAGGTTTTATCAGGCCAAAAAAGAAGATAGAAAAATATATAGAAAAACAAGCATTAAATTTAATATACTTGACATCTTGAAGGTAAAAAATTAATTTGTCTCATATGGTATTATGGCAATAACATGCATCCATTTCTATGGTAATTAATGTGTGTTTTTCACCTTTCAAAAAAAACTAATTATCTTTTTTTCCATATTCTCAGAGATATTTCCAGTGCGAGCTTTACCTTCATCAGGAATAATTCCTCTTTTACAACAGTTCTGTCCTAATAAAATTACAGATGAACATGGTTTTCCAGTTCATGTCAATTCAAGGTAAAATAGATCAACTAAAGTTCTTTTTCTAATTACTGCACAATGCTTGACTTTTACACGAAGACTAGATCAGCAGGATAAAAGACCCATGTAAAAATTCAAAATCCGGGGCATGAATCAATATTGTTAATCTACCCTTTTGAAATTAGCATATGACAATGTCTTATTCAAATTGCTGTCTTCAAGACTGGCAAATAAGCTGCAGGGTATTGTATTGAGTTGCTATAATGTTTTTTAGCCATTCATGGCTGAGTGTATTAATTAATTTATTATTGACCAGTCGTGGATGGACTACCTACTTTCACAGCTGGAGTGTCAAACAGTCATTAAGGCACAACTTTGTAAGATCTCGAGATAGGACATTTTTTAAGAACCTGAAAACACAATTTTATACATAATGAATAAAGCCTTATCACCTTATGACAAAAATGTCTCATGTTGGGCTTCCTGTGGTCCAAATTCCACAGGTATCCCAATAGTATAGTTTACTTTGTAGAGCTCCTGTAGCCGCTCCTGTAGATTTTTTGAGCTCTTTCATAATGAATGCCCCCTAAGGATTTGCTTGCATAACAGGATATAATATGTGTCTACTCAATTCTAGCAGGGTGACAAGAGGTGACTGTATCCAGCAGGCTTTAATAAAAGAGTTTTTTTTTCTTTGCAGTATTGGGTCTATTTTAGCTGATTTATCAGATATTCTGCACTCACCATCACTTTCTACTATTGATAACCTGAAAAATATCCCTCAAGATTATAAAGACTTAAAAAATGATTATGATTCCCTTGAAATTAGAGTTAGCACTATAAAAAGTAAGTGTATAATATTATAGACTGCATGGGAATAATGGGGGAGGGGAGGGTAGTGGAAGGACATCCTGGATGCTGGTTTTAAAAGAACTGTTGTGTAATATAGTTATGAGTGTATATTTAACTCAGTTGTTGACTGATATGTCATGGTGTTTTTAGGGTCATAAGATTATCATGTGATATTATGTGAACTACAGTTGTAAGACCAACAGCTGTAACAATTGACATTTGACCTTTGATGAAATTTACATTGTTTGCAAGTTTATCATAAGAATTCAGATTTTTCTTACTTTGGTCTTCTTTCCTCTTTTTCTCTTTATTCTTTCTTTTCATTTCCTTCCACCTTCCATTCATTGCTTCCACTTTCCTTCCATCTTTTTTCATGATCACTTTGTTGACTGTCTTGTGTATGAAATGCTACATCCAAGAATTAAAGCCTGCCCTTATAAACATACAATCAATCAGGGCTAAGCTATGTAGGAACTATCCCTTGGGACACTTAACAGTTTATTGACATTCCTCAAACCATTAGTTCATAACACTCTAACTTGAAAATGATGTCAGGGACATCAAAACATTTATAGTCAAAACTATCAACGCTTCTTTGTTGTCTACAAATGTTTATCTCCCTGTTGATTCAGGGACTGCGGAGCACATTGAAAAGTGGGGGGGGGGGGGGGGGCTGTCATTAAAAAGTGGGGGGCTGAAACCTCTCTAATCATTAAATTTTCTTTGTATTTCTCAAAAAGTGGGTGGGCCGCAGCCCCTCCCAGCCCCCCCAGCTCCGCGGTCCCTGTGATTTCACATTTTTCTCATTTTTCATTCTTTTCAGTTTTTTCCACCTTCCATTCATTTTTCCCACTTTCCTTCCATCTTCCATCTTTTTTCTTTCATTCTGCTCACTTCTCTGTATCATTTCATCTAATATGAATGCAATTTTCAGTTTACAAATGTTTATCTCCCTGCAGATTTCACACTACATGATGTACTTACAGACTCCACAAAGCTTCAAAAACTTCTATCCAACTTTTCTGTACCCAACTCATTATCTGATGGTTTACTAAATAGTACGGTCAGTGGAAGTGAGGTACAGTAATTAATTATTGTAATTATAGATTAATTAGATTTGATAATATTTGCAATGGCCATTGAAGAGGAAAAGGAAAAGAGAATCACATACTTTAATTCCACTTCTAAACTCACTTTCT
Source organism: Telmatactis stephensoni (assembly GCA_029948255.1). Taxonomy (NCBI): domain Eukaryota; kingdom Metazoa; phylum Cnidaria; class Anthozoa; order Actiniaria; family Isophelliidae; genus Telmatactis; species Telmatactis stephensoni. The sequence goes on from JALIZF010001899.1 coordinate 798,567, forward strand.
CTTTTTTCAACCCCCATTCAGTTTTTTCTTTTCTTTTCTTTTGATTGTCCTGTCTCCATGCTGAGCTGTGAGGTAGGTGGGGGAAGTTTGCACTACTAGATCACTAGATATCATCATCCATCATCATCATCATCATTATCATCTTTATCAGATCAGCTTCAGGGAGACACTGGGTGGAAAAAAAACTGACATATGTCTGCTTTACAGGATATCTTACTAATGTAGATACGTCTCACTAGTGTCAAGCAGTTCACTAGTAGTCATCATCATTCTCATCATCACCATCATATTAGGAAGACAGCTAATGGATGGTCACTGCCTCCGATCCCCCTTCCCCCCTCAGGATAGACACTCCTGTAAGGTAGACACGTAGTGTAGATACCTCTCACTGGTGTCAAAGAGTTCACTTAGTCTAATAGTCATCATCATTATCATCATCATCACCATCAGATTAGGAAGACAACTAATGGATGGTCACTGCCCCCCTCCCCCCCCAAGGATAGACACTCCTGTAAGGTAGACACTTAGTGTATATACCTCTCTCTGGTGTTGAACATTTCACTAGTGGTCATCATCATCATCAGATCAGGAAGACAGCTAAATATTGGGTAGTCAATGCTTTCTCCTTCCCCCTCCTCCAGATAGACACTCTTAGTGTAGATACCTCTCTCTGGTGTCAAACACTTCACTAGTGGGTTGACACCCTATAAGGTAGACTCTTTCTGATCACAACCACTTCTAATTCATTATTTGTAGCAGTTATCATCAGATTAGATCAGCTGCAGCTACATCTCATAGATGGACATTGTCTGCTTCTGTATAGGGTTGACACCCCTGTAAGGTACACATCTCTGTCAGTTCCCAAGTGACAATATTTTTAATGTAATAGATCCAAAGCCTTCTTTCCACTGGTACCCAGGCAGGCAACATATTTGGTACCCATCCATTCCAGCTACACCACTTAAGACATATATCAGGAAAGGCAGGAATTTTGACTCTATTGGCTGCTATGATGGGAATGAACAAGATGTTGAACTCTTCTTTGTTTACTAATCCTATAAAACACAGACCTCAATTCACTCATAATAAGGTAATAATAATGATAGTGATGTGGAATGAAAATTTTGTATTATATTTTACCCCTGAATTATATCATAATTCTATTGTCATTGATATCATAATGACCAGACACAATCAACATTTTATCCAATACCATTGCTATCATCGTAATAATCATAATCATCATTGTCGTCGTCATCATCATCGTTGCCGTCTTCATCATCATTGTAGCCGTCATCATCATCATCATCCTTTGCCCACTTAAAGTGAGATTATATTAATGTATTATGATAACATATTCCTAAATTTAAATTGCAGCACATTAAAGAAAATTATACAGCGCAAACATGTACTATAAAAGAATTAAGAAGAACTATTTTCCTACATATTCAAACGAAGGTAAGTGTTGATGATATAGCCTCTGTGAATCCTGACTCAAGTAATCTGTCAGAGTGCATGTAGGCTATTGGGGAATTTCCAGTCTCTAGTCTGAGCTGCTGCATGAAAGCTACACATAAATTCACCATACAGTAAACAACGTAATCTATTAAAGTGTAATATATTGGGGCCAAAGCCATTGGACCAACTGCCATTGTCATATATGTACATTTTATTTTCTCTGTTTTCAGCAATATTCAACCCATTCACCATGTTCTCTGACACCAACCCAAATCCAAGAAGTGAGAAAAACGATTGTGTCACAAATTGATACAAAGAGGCTATTGGGCAAGGTGAGTAACGCAATGTGACAAGTCAGGAATTTGGAATAAATGTCACACAGAAAGCACAATGTCACGTTTTATGTGTCACCAATTGTTTTGTGATAAGGCATACACTCACAGTGTCATATAAACTGTGACACATTGCGTCACAAAGTAAGTAGAATGCGTAACTTCAATTCTTATGTAGTTAAGGTTAATGTCTCTATTTTAAATCTTAAGTATTAATTTTCTTGTTGTTGTTAAACTTGTTGCAGTTAAACTTGACGCAAACAGATCTTGACAAATTTAACCAGACATTAAACCATCTCAGACGTGATGTAAGTACTTGCTGTCATTTATTTCGTTGCAAACACTATTAAAGGGCTAGGGTGACAGTACGACATTGCAAACTATATTTTCCGCAACAAGTTTATGAAAATGTTTTCTATTTCATTACTCAAAATGGCTCAGAGTGCTCGTACTATTCCTTCCTTCCTTCCTTCCCTCCCTCCCTCCCTCCCTCCCTCCTTCCCTCCTTCCCTCCTTCCTTCCTTCTCTCCTTCCTTCCCTCCTTCCTTCCCTCCTTCCTTCCCTCCTTCCTTCCCTCCCTTCCTCCCTCCCTACCTAGACTTTTTTCCTTCTCCTGCAGAACAACCAAATAAAGCTGTCCATCCCTCCTTCCTTCCTTTCGTTCGTTTGTGCGTTCGATGGTTCATTCGCCAGGTGACATTGTGAACAAGATAAGCTAACATGACGCGATTCAAGGACGGGTCGTGACACGACGAATAATTGTCAAATTCTTGCATTCCATGAAATACGTTGCGTGATGTCACACGATGTGTTTAGGCCTTGATAATGCTTTCATATAGTGTCTATGAACCTCGATTCAATTGGTGTATATCTAATTTCTTTACTTTTTCCCTTCAAGATCGGCAACGTATCATCATTTGTAGAACTTGTTCAAAAAGGATATCACTTGGCGTCCTTACTACAACTCAACATGTCATTTGCTGAGGGATTACAGAACAAATCTGCGCATGGACGACGGACTGCTTACATACGAGGAATGTGGAGAAACCTTGGACCAATCCTGTGCGGTCCTTCTCCTGCAGAACAACCAAATAAAGCTGTCAAGCATATGTTTGATTTTCACTGTTTAACTCATTCATGCACGACTAGAGCGCTAAGGTTGATGTTTTACTTAATGACGCATAATCCCAAGATCCTTTACGCGCCGAATGGTACTGCAGCTGATGATGTCATCAAAGAGGTTAGTTGCCGTTGAAGTTCTCATTAAAGTAGATTTCGTATGACTTTGAAAAACTACGGCACGGTCACGGCACGGCACGGCCACGGTACGGAACCTCGCCTGCTGATTTCTTCACAAATTTGTAAAGAAATCAGCAGGCGAGGTTCCGTACCGTGGCCGTGCCGTGCCGTGACCGTGCCGTAGTTTTTCAAAGTCATACGAAATCCACTCTAATAGCAGACACGCTAGGGGATAAAGGTTTTTCAGAGGGGACTCATAGGATGTGGCATCCCTAGCAATTCACTAAGAGAAACAAGGGTGGCCAAGCGTGAGAGCGCTGGTCTGTTACCTCTGTGGTCCCGGGTTCGATCCCCGGACGGGGCATCACTTGTTAGCCCGTTCTCTCCCTTGCTTCGAGGGTTTTTTTTCTCCGGGTCCTCCAGTTTTTCCTCCCTTAGTAAAAACGAACTAGAGAGCTGATAGTTGAGTGCATAGAACTTTGGAATGTAGTGGTAGCGTGTAAGAGTATGTACAGTGCCCTCCAATTAGTGCGCAAGAGCTAGAAAGCATTGGACACTTAAATAAGTAGTCATTTAAATTAAAAATTAAACTTCACTTTGGTTAAAGTGACTTAGTACCTTTCTTTTGCAGGCTAATCGTACATTCTCAGACATCGATTCATTACAAAACATGGCCAAAGAGTGGATGAACCATTCGTCTCAATTCCGAGCCATTTTGGTACAGAACGACACGCAGCACTACCTTCGTATCTTAACAGAATTCATCAAGAAATACCCAGATTTCTTTTTCGGAACAGTGTCCGATGTCTCGGGACATGACGCAGCATCTCATCTAAGGTATTACCGAGACATTCACAAACTACTAACAGGCAAACATGGCGCTGCTAGTCCTATTTTACGAGAATTAGACAAGATTGACGCTGTGCTGAAGGTCTGGTTGAAGCAAACAGAAAGAATGCAACTCAACATTTTTGTTGGTTTTAAAGATGAACAGGCTTTGGTTGATTACGCGTTTAACAATAGTGGTTTAAGATCTGCGGATTCCAAAATTGTAGCAGGTACGTAAGCCATACATACGTATCGTATTGCGACTTTGTCTGGCTTACGCTTGAGGAACGTTTTGTATATTAGCAACGTCCACTCTATACCTTTGCTTCAAGTGCTATATATTTAGCGACGTTCCACAAATCGCACGAGGAAGTCTATAGGCCGATTTACGCGGTGCAACTTTTGCATACAATTGTTGCATGCAACTTTCTTACGACATACCTACAACACGAGTTGCATCGTGTAAATCAAGCCTGCAACTCGTCTGCAACTATTGCATGCAAAGTTGCGCGCGTGTAAGTAGCGACTAAAATATGTCGTAAGCAAGTTTCATGCAACAGTTGTAGGCAAAACTTGCACCGTGTAAATCGGCCTTATGAGATCTTGTAAAACGTATGTACCACATACGTACGTGCGTATTACGGTTACGTATAGAATAATCCGTATATCACACGTGCGCACCATATCAATGATTTAAATTCCATATATACAGTATTTTCATTGGCTGCGTTCCATTTAACAAACGTAGTTTACTAGTTCTTGTAATGTTCACCAAATATTCACCGACTAGAGGTACTGGTTTACTGTCATTTGCGTAAGCCATTTCGCGGACCACTGGTAGCGTGAGCTTGTAGAACGGTACACTTCCGTATAATGTGCGTAAACACTAGGTAATTCCTTTGGATGTTATTCATCTGGGTGTGTTTTTTTTTTTACACAAAGCTGTCACCAAACGTACTTAGGTAAATGTATTTGGAAATACGTACGTACGTATTTATTACGTATACACAAGTGTATGTAAGTCAGTGTTGATCGTAAAATTGTATAATTTCTATATTCTGATCTCCTTGTAATTTCACAACAGGCATCGTATTTGACAATCTCAAACCCAACAGTAGTCTACCGCCACACGTAACGTACAAAATACGTATGAATGCTACGTACTTTACGCCACGTACGGACCGTATCCGTGACAACTACTGGAGACCAGGACCTCAGTCTTGGGGTCAGAGCTATTATGATCTTGGGTTTGTGTGGCTACAGGACCAAATTGAACGTGCTATTGTTGATCTTCATTCCAATCGTGAAGTCATAAAACCGGCTGTGTACATGCATGAGATGCCTTATCCATGCTATGCAAGGGACAGGTTAGTTTACCAGTGTCTTGAAGACTAGAGTAGAGGGAGGGATGGGCAAATAAAAATATGAAATTTCACGGTCTATCTCAATTTTTCGGATCATGGAAAATATTGTAGTAGCTGAAGTCAACGGCACTCTTTTCGTACTTGTCATCATATTGGTCCTCCTCCTCCTCCTCCTCCTCCTCCTCCTCCTCCTCCTCCTCCTCCTCCTCCTCCTCCTCCTCCTCCTCCTCCTCCTCCTCCTCCTCCTCCTCCTCCTCCTCCTCCTCCTCCTCCTCCTCCTCTTACAATCATCACTATCAGCATCATCATCTTATAATTACTCTTCGTGTCATCTTTATATTCCTCTCTTTGTCAGATTTATGTTTGTCATCCAACACATGATGCCATTATGCATGTATCGTGGATCTATACTGTAGCCACTGTAGTGCGACCAATGATCGTATCATCGTCTCATGATTATTCTTTGTGTCATCTTTGTATTTCTCTCTTTATCAGGTTTATGTTTGTCATTCAACACATGATGCCATTGTGCATGACAGTATCGTGGATCTATACTGTAGCCATTGTAGTACGTTCAATTGTCTACGAGAAAGAACAACGTCTAAAGGAAGTCATGAAGATGATGGGTTTAAGTAACGTGGTTCATTGGGTGGCATGGTTTATTACAAGCATGTCTGTTATGTCCATTACTGTTTTACTGCTTACTGTCATCTTAAAGGTTGGTGGTTGTCATTTCAATCTAGTTTAGTTAAGCTAATATAAAATTGAAAATATCATAGTCTTCCTCATCATCATCAATAACAGGGGAAGAAGAAGCAACAATGACATCAAAAGCAATTAAATTGCAAAGAGCATTACCCGGTTATGCGGTTTAAAATCAGTTACGACAACCTCCAACACCACCAATGACAACGACGACGACAACAACAACAACAACAACGCTACCATAAGGCAGAATGCCTATTGTTTTATGGACATCGGTAGTTAACTCAATTATTGTATTTCACCTAAGCTCATAATTTCATGCTTGAAGTAATCCGTGTATGATTGGTTCTTACTATTCCCTGAAGGGAATAACTATGCTGTCAATCAAACCTTAACAATCTCTTGGGAAAGCAAGACATGTCAATCAAACTGTAAATCAAAACCTACGAAGTCGTAACGAAAATTATTTCGTGATTGACCGAAATTTCCGTACGATGACGAGTTGAACAGTGAATTTTGTAATGAGTTAAACGCGTCCTCGGAGACCAAGGGCGTCAGGAAACGTGAATAACTTCAATAAAGAATCATCTTGATTTGTCTTATTGTGCTCTAAAACTACCGAGTCTTTCTTGTTATTTTGTCATGACGAGTAAAACAGTGTGTTTTAGGTGAATAACTTCGATAAAGTATCATCTTGATTTGTCTTTATTGTGCTCTAAAACTACCGAGTCTTTCTTGTTATTTTGTCATGACGAGTAAAACAGTGTGTTTACGCTGCACTAAACTCAAACATAGATCGTTACTGAATTTTGGTATATAATAATCATAATTCGGATGAAACAGACAATTTCCTATTGAAAATTTTCAAGATTTTGCGATTCAAACATCGCTTAATTAGTCTATTCACACTAGATTCATAAAATTTAACCAAACTTTTCGTTCGATTTCCCGCGCGAGTTTTAAATGTAGCGCAAAGGCAAATATATCATTGTGTGGATAAACATTTCAACTATGATAATCCGAATGAAACAGATTGAATTCCCTTATGTTTCAAGAGTAAGAATCAAAAAGAAGGTTGTTGCTGACGCTAATTTGGCCGCTTTCTTTGTTAATTCAAGCTTGAGATTTGAACTTGGCGCGCTCAAGAGAGTCTAGTAATTGAGTTAGCACTTTGGATGTCCAGTGATTCTGCCTAATGCACTACGTCCAGTACCACTACCACCACGACCACGACCACCACCAACAACACCACTACCACTACCACTACCAACACCACTACTACCACCACTATACTACCATTACCATCACAACCACCATCTTCATCACTACACCACCAATATCACTATCAAACATACATTTCCCACAGCAGTGGCATCATTATGTCTTACTTCCTGTTGTAAGTTAGCTTGCCGATAGCAACGAGCTTGACATCTTAATTTCTTCAACATTACTCATTGAATTCGTTCTCCATTTCAGTATGGTAAAGTACTCGCCTTCAGTGATCCTCTCATCATCTGGTTGTCTCTCATGCTGTTTGCTATCGTAACCATCGTCTTCTGCTTCTTAATCAGCGCGTTTTTCTCCAAGGCCAAGCTAGCAGCCGCGTGTGGTGGAATTATCTACTTTCTCACCTATATGCCGTTCGTGTTTATATCCATACGTGAAGGAGCCGGACACGTGACTATCAATATCCCAGAGAAGATGGCTGCTAGTTTGCTGTCCACGTCTGCATTTGGTCTTGGAGCTCGTTATTTTGCGTTGTATGAAGAACAGGGCGAAGGAGTGCAGTGGCACAACATTGGAGCTAGTCCGGTACGTGGCTGAGAATAGGTCCTTCATCCTTAATATATCCTAATAATTCGCAAAAAAATATTTAGCTAACAGACTCCATTATCCAAAATGTTGTGAGAACACACACACACACGCACACAAACACTGCGAGACGAAGTCAACCTTTCCCGTGCGTCTGTATTCTAATAGTTGCACAGATGACGTAAAAATGTGATGAAAACAAAAAGTCGAGTTACGTCGCTGTTGTAAATATTTCGGCCAATCAGAGCACACGTATCATTCTGTGACGTCAGCCGAGCGTCTGTACTATGATCACACACACAATTTTCGACCAATCAGAGCACGCGTAATATACGTACAAATTATTATATAAAATCTTATAGTCATGTTCTTCTTGTTTCTAACCAGGTCAAAGGCGACGAATTCACCCTACTAAAAGTCCTTTATTTCCTGGTATTTGATACTTTCCTGTACATTATACTGGTATGGTACATCGAGGCCGTGCACCCAGGGTCCTATGGCCTGCCACGCCCATGGTACTTCCCAGTTCAGCCATCCTACTGGTTTGGTCACAACACCAAAGCTTGTCAAAAGTTTAGTAGAAAAAACTATAGTCCAATGGATACTAATGATGACTTAGAGGAAGCACCACGAACACCAGGCTTGTTAGCTTATGAGAATGAACCTATCCATCTCCCCCTGGGGGTTACTATTGACCATTTAGAAAAGGTAGGTGTGATTGTGTATTTATTAAAGAGATTGTGCTTCACATAAAGGGGAAACAGCAGACGGCAAAGAGGATCGCGCGGACTGCTTTAATCGCGCCTGGCTTAGACCAGTTTTCGTATGAGTGTGAAACGAACCGCGCCGTGCCGTGACCGTATCAGTGCCGCGATGTCTATAAATACGTTCGAAATCCTTGACGTAACCGTGCCGTGCTGTGATCGTGCCGTCCTCACAGTCAAACGAAAACTGGTCTAGAGGAAGCTATACATACATCAGGACTGTTAGCTTATGAGAATGAACCTGTCCCTCTCCCCCTGGCGTTGTTACTGACCATGTAGAGAGGGGTGGTTTGATATATTGTCACTTTTATTATCCATCTCTCTTAAACCGTGGCTTATTGGAGACCAATCAGATCGCGCGCTCGTATATTAATTATATGGGTGTATTTACATAAGTTTTGTTACTGTCATAGGTTTATAAGTCTGGTATCAAAGCAGTAGATGGTCTGGCGTTAAACCTGTACGAGGGTCAGATTACATCGTTTCTTGGCCACAATGGGGCAGGCAAGACTACTACCATGTCTATATTAACAGGGCTGTTTCCACCAACGTCAGGGACTGCATACATTTATGGTGAAGATATTCGCTTTGATATGGACGGTATACGACATAATCTGGGAATGTGTCCGCAACATAATGTATTATTTGACAGGTATGGTTTTTTGCTGTGGATTGTTAAGTTGATGAATCTTCATTGTGTCAGGAGTCCTTACTGTCTAGTGTTTATGGTTTATCATCGTCATCGTCATCATCATCATCACTATCACCATCATTGTCGTCTTCCTTGGTCGACATTAAAATCATTTGTCACCGCTTTCATCGTTAGTCACTATTATTGTCATCCATACGGCTTTACCGTCGTCGTCATCATCACCATCATCATCATCATCATCCCCACCACCATCATTATCAATCATGACTATCACCATAGTCATTGTCGTTGATCGTCACTTCAATAAATCTTTTATAAGTTTATTGTGTCAAGAACTGTCTGCCAAGAACAATAGCTGCACTTGTGAATTACAAGTAATAAAAGTTTTACTGAAGTTACTCCAGCCTTGCCAAGCGCCGACATCATCATCATCATCATCATCATTCTCATTCTAATAATAAACATTATCGATATCGGTTTTTAAGGTTATGTTTCTATATTGTTAGGTTGACAGTTGATGAACATTTATGGTTCTATGCACGTATGAAGGGGATAAACTCTGCACAAGTCAGGAAAGAAATGAACCAGTAAGTTGTTGATTTGATCCACTCAATCAACCAGTCAAAAGATAGACACGCACACAAGGCCGGTACACGCGATGCAACTATCCTTGAACTTTTTTTGCAACGGCTTTGAGCGCAGCAGCCGAGTTGCACTGTGTCAGTATCCACACATGCTTACGTTGCGCGCAGTTGTTGAGTGAACAAGACGCTACACTCGCTACACGAGGAGGCCCGAGTAACAAAGCTTGCTTGCAAAGGCCTTCTGGGTAATTTTGCACACTTGCTCGTTTGACGACCACAACACAGATGTAGACTCAGTCCACCACAAGTAGCCCGAGTAATTAACTTAATTATTAAACTCCAAAGTATATAATAAATGGTATTTGTGATTTATTTTCCAGGCTTGTAAAAGACGTTGGACTACCAAACAAGCGACACTGTGCCGTGGAAACCCTAAGTGGTGGGATGAAGCGTAAACTCTCCGTTGCCATGGCGTTTGTGGGTGGTTCCCGTACTGTGATATTAGACGAGCCAACAGCTGGCGTAGATCCTTATGCAAGACGTGCTATATGGGATTTACTTATTAAGTATAAGAAAGGTAATGAGGTTTGAAGCTGCGGCACCGCCATGGCTACGGCACGGCGCGGTCCGCTTCACACTCATACGAAATCTGATCTATTTTCTCAAACTACTGAATCAGTTAAGAAAAAACGTACGCAAGTCAAAAATAGCCCAGACATGTTTGAAGGGATTTGACTTTGTTTGAAGAAGAAAATATTGCAAATACTGCATAGTACCTCATAGCTCCTCTTCAACTCTCTATCTTAACTGCGTTTATTTTCTCTCAGGTCGTACCATCCTTCTATCCACACACTTCATGGAGGAAGCCGATATTCTAGGAGACCGCATCGCTATTATTTCTAATGGAAAACTACGATGTGTTGGATCGCCACTGTTTCTAAAAAGTCGTTTTGGTGAAGGTTACAGTCTTACTCTTGTAAGAAAAAAAGATCGATCACCGAGAGGCTCGTCATGTGATCTTGCAGCGGCGACTGATATTCGTAGTCCTTTTTCTTCGATGCTTTCCATCGATTCAAGTGAGTCATCGATGTTTTAATTTATTAATTGTCAAAATCTTTCAGTTTGTATGTAATAAATAAATGTCAAGAACGGACAGTAATACACTACGGTCGGAAGGAAACAATGCCACAGGCGACAAGTAGAACAAAAAGACATTGTTCAGAGTAATCCACATATTCTTTGTTTTTGTCGTTAACACTAATCCCGAGCTTCGTTTTAATAGTCCAGAACTGGACCCACTTTATCTTCGCGCGCACGGCCAAAATTTAAAATTGGAGCGAGCGATGTAACGCTAACGGACGCGTTCTGGACTAATTACTAATTACTAATTTTCCCCTGTCTGGACTAAATATTTTAACGCTGATTGAGATTATTTACCAAGAGAGAGATTTAAGAGCAATTCATTAAAACAAGGAATAGATTATTTGGAAATAAATGATATATTAAAATTAGAATCGTCAAAAAAAAAAAAAAAAAGAAAAGAAAAAAAGAAAAAGAAAAAAAGAGCCTGACGCCCGCGCGGCTCGAACTCCGTCCTTCTGATCCAAACGCCCGAGACTATCACACTGCGCCATCTGAATATCTAATTTGCACAACAATAGACTCAACGTTCAAAAGATATAAAAGGTTATTTTGTCTTCCAAATCCCTCAGTAGACCAGTTAGTCTAGTGGTAAGGTGCAGTCATTTACGGCCTAGGATCCGACTGTTTCCTCCCTCTTTGACTGCGAAGCTTTCTGCGTACTACCGATAGCGCGGATGGGGCCGAAATCTCCATCCTATACGTAACATGCGATGATTCAGCGATTTGTCTGGATGCATGGTCGATTTTTTAGGTTTTGCATAAAATTAGCATAATTGTGTGGGTTCGAGCCTTGGCTGCGCCAAAAGAAATTCTTTTTTCTCTTTAAAACATGTTTTTCTATTGATTTTGTTTCCTTTTTCTTCTTCTTTGCATTAAGATAGACGGAAAAAGCTGTTGATTTCGAAAACTAGTTACAATTAAAAAAAAATTCCCTTGCTCCAAGAGGAAATGGTCCTTAATCATTAACTTTAGGAAAATAGACGGACAGTCGGTCGGTCGGTCAGTCAGTCAGTCAATCAGTCAATCAATCAGTCAGTCAGTCAGTCAGTCAGTCAGTCAGTCAGTTGGTCACACAATCAGTCAGTACGGTCGGTCGATCTGAAAAAAGAAGGAAACAAGGCAAAATGAATGAAAAACATTGTCCATTAATTCCATTTTTTAAATCCATTTTTCCTCACAAGATACCCAAGAAGAGAAAGTGACCAACTTCATCACATCACACATTCCCGCAGCCCAACTACAGAACAAAACCCAGCAAGAATTCACCTTCATCTTACCCGACAACTCTGTAAAGAGAGGCACTTTTGAGAAACTTTTTGCTGACCTTGAAGCGAATATGGAAGTCCTTGGGATTGATAGCTATGGCATCACAGACACATCATTAGAAGAGGTACATAGTTGTGTGACACTGAAGTTGTGTGACACAAGTGCGTGACAAGATTTCGGTGGTGAGGAAGGGAGGGAAGGGGAGAAAATGGGGAAAAAGAAGAAGAAAGAGAATACGAAAAGGGAGCCTTAGCCCTTGGCTTCACGTCGCCACCGCAGCATCAATTCCCTTAGAGAGCTCTCAGGCTGTCCTATATGTATTGCTTGTGTTATATCCAAAGCCATTGAAATTGGAAACATTTTGGTTGTAGGTATTTTTGAAAGTTACTGACAAGTCATCTAGTGATAGTGGTAAGTAATGTAAGAGTAATGTACAATGGTAATGTTATGGTCCCAGTAATCTAGTATACATGAAATCAATGGAGAATGATGTGGAACTAGTACTAAAGTGGATAGAAAAGCTGTAAGCGATAGAGCTCTAGTGTGGGACGTGGATATTTCTAAGCATTGTTAGGGTGTAAGTTTAAGTACGAAGACTAGTATAGGATAAAATAGAGTAGAGGACATCTTCGGGGATCCAAGGGGTGAGGGGGAAGGGAAGGAGGAAAGGAAAGAAGGGACGCAGTTTTGTATTTGTCTGCTTATAACGTCATGGAGGCCGTAGATCCATGAGGATGTCTAGGGTAGGGTGATTTACCTCGTCTATGGAGAGAAAGAGGGTGAAAGATGGAAAGCGGGATACTGAAGAAGTTGGAGGATGGAAGAGAAAAGGAGGGGGAGAGTGAGGTGGAGAGAGATAAACAGAATCAATTAAGGTTTTCGAATCTAGAAACAGCATTATGTCATTAGGCTCGCCGGGTGTTGTTATCGTAATCACGCAAAGCGCTAATTCTTGGTGGAGGGTTGCGTTACGAGCATTAACACGGCAGCAAAGGAGATTAAAGGAATTGCCTGCTCTGCCAACTCGTTTATTAAACTTTGCACAAGAGCTATTTACAAGCTAAGCAAGAGTTCGTACTACAAGTTGAAGTAGAGCCAGGCCAACCGAAAGACTTTCCTTATTCGGAGTGGCTGTCAGAAGGAGTTCCTTACTCGACCACTTTCCTTACTTAGGGCTGTACTTGTACAAAGACTAAGGAGTGTGAGAATGTGACAAATATCGATAGTCTTTATATAATAACCAAAATCTAATTTCCTGTTTACATCACGTTTGGAGTCAAAGAGAAACCCTACGTTGGTCTGTTTGGGTTATAGTGAAAGAGGGTGTGTCACACAGGAAACAATACACAAATCCTAGAATCAAAACGGTCAAGGTTACAACATTTAAAATGCTTAACAGTAAAATTACTCAAAAATACAATTGAGGTTCATAAATACATAGTTACTGGAAATCTGTAGCGTAACACATTAGTCCTCCTTCAAATATATATTTTTCTTTTTTTATGGTTTAACAGATGATAGTATAACAAGTCAAGAGTCGCTTAACTTGGAATCTAACGGAGATGACGGTCTGGAACTTAACACTGTAACAAATACTACAAGCGATGACAATGAACGACTCTTACCTCGTGTACCATCTACCGGTGATCATATTGGCAGGCAGAATGGTGAGTCTCTTAAAGATGATTGATTAATTCCGATCTTCCTTTCTTATTTCCTCACTCTTCTCTTTACATTAACGCCTTTTGTTTTACTACCTTTTAGTAAAACTTTAATTTGATATCGATTAATTTGTTCCACCATTTTGTTCCACAGTTCCCAGTAATGCACCAGGAGGCATCGGAAGCTACACCCTCATAGGATCAGCTTTAAAATGGCAGCAGTTTTACGCTCTGATTTTAAAACGTTTTCACCACGCACGTCGTAATTTCAAAGGCGTCATATCACAAATCTTATTACCCGCAATATTCATCAGCATTGCAATGACAATGGCGCTATCTCTCCCTCCTACCCCTGATCTACCACCTCTACAGCTATCACCATCAATGTTCCCAAGAGACAACTACATCCCCTTTGGCAACGAAGCTAAGGGGAGGAACAGACTCGCTGAAGGGTTGGAGCGAACTTTGACTCTTCCCTCAGGTGTTGGGGCAACGTGTTGCCTTCAGTCCACAAAGTACATCGCCAAAAACAACAACACACAACTCTCTAAAGATCAACTTGCAAAACTCTTTGATGAATCTTGTCGTAAAGCCATAGACGACGTCTCGAGTGTCTACCTTAAACCCAGTAGTGCCAAATTTAAGTATATTTACACCAATGGATCAGCAGACTTGTCGGAGTCAGTGACGCATAACGATACTGGGCGTGGTTGTCAATGTTCAGCTAACGGCACGTGGTATAATTGCCAGAAGGGCGCGGCAGGCACGTGGCCCAAGGAGTTGAAAACGATCACCTTGGATACGCTACAGAATGTTACTGGTAGAAATATGTCCAAGTATTTACTGTACACGACACAGACGTTTAGAGAACACAGGTTAGTGGAGTTTCAGTTGATGATGATTATGAAGTTGCTATATTACGCGCTCTGTGATTGGTCGACAACCGTGTGTGATTACAGTACATACGCACAGATGACGTCACAGAATCGTACGGCGGCTCTGATTGGTTGAAATAGTTTTCTAAATATAGGCTCTCACACTTTACTTTTTGGTTTTCATCATATTTGACAGGCATATTTGTCTTCTTTGCATCTATTAGAGAACAGGCCTACGGAAAAATGGTATCTATTTGTTTTAGTATAATATTCACATAAACAATTCGACCAATCAGAGTGTGCGTAAGATACATTGACGTGATCTATGCGTGTGTACAGTTATAACACATGGTTCTTGACCAATCAGAGCGCATGTAATATACCAATTATTATATATATTTTTCCCCCGAATCATTTCCCACTCAGAGAAACACACACACATTTTTAATACTTCTATTCTATTGCTAGATATGGTGGCCTGTCATTTGGTAATGTCGTCAAGTTTGTCCCCAAGAACTTCAACAGTATTCCTATCGCTGCAGTCAGACGACTAGCAGTCAGAGAAGCTGTCAAGGTTGGTGTATTAAATACTGTTGTTATCGCTGCTGCTGTTGTTTTTTTCTTTGTCGCACTCAAGAAGCTCGCCATTTCGAATACAAACTCGTTATTCAACTACTATTCTTCTCAAAACTGCACTTTCTCACCTGATTCTGAAGTTGCGCGCGTCATATTGTCTGTATACAGTGCTATTTGCGCAAGTTGCAGCAAACTTGGAATTAACATCGAATAATGTACTCCATCCTTTACTCTCCTATTATTTCCGAACCTCAATTAGTCTTAAACTATCTACCATTAACCCTAGAGTAGTTCTAGATGGTGGGTTTTGTAATATTTCGTGGTCTGGTGCATGAATAACATATGTATTGTCTGTACTTCAGTCGTGGTATAACAACAAGGGATACCATGCTTTACCAACCTACTTAAACGTGATGAACAACGCTATTCTACGAACTTCTCTTGGAAAGGACAAAGGCAACCCGGCTGCATATGGTAAGCTTTGTAGCTCTAGTCGCTAACTTAATCAAATGCACTTTTAACGCCACTGTGGTTGTTTTTAGGTATAACAGCATATAACCATCCATTTCCGTTTAATGGCTCGTCCCATCATCACTTGTCGGCGGAGTATCTGTGAGTATGACGTCACTTGTATATGTATATGACGTATACGACACATGACGTCTCATGATCATGACGTAGTAAAATTTAATTGAAAAACGTATCTTTTTTAGAAGAGTAAGTTCTCCCATCCGCACTAGGACGGCATTTTCGTTTTTGACGTTTAATTTTAAGAGAACCGCGTTTTTAAAATATCGAAATTGGTGTGAACGTACCTAGATGTTAAAGTGGTGTCGTTTTCCGTTTCCAGGCAACAAGGAACAGACTTAGTGATAGCCATCTTCGTTATCATCGCCATGTCGTTTGTCCCCGCCAGTTTTGTCGTGTTCATAGTCACTGAACGATCATCTAAAGCCAAACATCTTCAGTTTGTTAGTGGTGTGAATCCTATTGTTTATTGGTTTGCTAACTACCTATGGGATATGGTAAGTTGTGATATAGGTGGGTTAGCGCTAGAGCAGATTTCGTATAAGTGTGAAATGGACCGCGCCGTGCCGTAACCGTGTCAATGCCGTGATGTCTATAAAAACATTCGGAATTTCTACCGTAACCGTGCCGTGACCGTGCGGTGCCGTTTTCACAACTACACGAAATCTACTCTAATCCAGGGTTAAGTCTAAAGAAAATCTTTGGTGTTAACCCTGAGTTACCGCGCAATAACCCTCTTTCGAGCAACCGATCCCAGTTTAAACACCACCCCTGCTAACATCCACCTCGTTATAAAAATTAACAACATTCCGACGTCGGTTTATATGTTCGGTATTTTGACGTAGTCTGACGTTGGTTTTTGGTCAGGGGGAGCAAATACGAAGGACAAAAAAGATGCATTTAAATAACCTCTTCCGCAGGCATCTCTTTGCGTATTCTGGGCTTCCTGTGTAGAAATAGTGTAAAAGAAGAGCCTCTAGTTTCACTCAGCTTTTTAGGACCACAGGAAGCCCAAGATAAATGAGTTGCTGCGGAGAAAGCTGGAATAGTTTTGGCGTATGCTCAAAGCAGATTTTCTGACTTTGAAAACTGTATAATCACGGCGCCACGCGTTCCATTTCTCTCCCATACGCAGGGCCGTAGTCATCATTTAAACATTGATACGGTTTTTAAAAGTTGGTCCGGTTTTTCGTTTTCCTACACGTTTTCCTGCTTTCAAAACTGCAATACAATGGTTCTAATGGTAAAAGTTGGTCCGGTTGAAACCTGAATAACCGTACCGGTGGCTACGGCCCTGATACGAAAACAGCTAACTGAGTTAGTGTGTTGTTTATTACAGTGTAACTACCTGATTCCTGCATTAGCCTGTATATCACTACTCTATGTATTCAACGTTCCTTTTCCTTCCCACACGAAAACTGCTTACTGAGTTAGTGTGTTGTTTATTACAGTGTAACTACCTGATTCCTGCATTAGCCTGCATATCACTACTCTATGTATTCAACGTTCCTTTTCCTTCCCACACGAAAACTGCTTACTGAGTTAGTGTGTTGTTTTCACAGTGTAACTACCTGATTCCTGCATTAGCCTGTATATCACTACTCTATGTATTCAACGCGCGTTCCTTTTCCTTCCCACACGAAAACTGCTTACTGAGTTAGTGTGTTGTTTATTACAGTGTAACTACCTGATTCCTGCATTAGCCTGTATATCACTACTCTATGTATTCAACGTTCCTTTTCCTTCCCACACGAAAACTGCTTACTGAGTTAGTGTGTTGTTTTTACAGTGTAACTACCTGATTCCTGCATTAGCCTGTATATCACTACTCTATGTATTCAACGTTCCTGCCTACGCCTCAACCACAAACTTCCCTGCTGTTGTTTGCTTGTT
This sequence comes from Telmatactis stephensoni, assembly GCA_029948255.1. Lineage (NCBI taxonomy): Eukaryota > Metazoa > Cnidaria > Anthozoa > Actiniaria > Isophelliidae > Telmatactis > Telmatactis stephensoni. The sequence goes on from JALIZF010001899.1 coordinate 816,247, forward strand.
CATGCTGTACGGGTAAGTTAGTTTCATCGTAGCCTTTGACCGAGCTACAGTAAATGTTTGATGATTTATTACCTTAGTTAAGGCAAAAGATGCATGAGTGACTTTGTTATTACGAAGGCGCAAACCCTGTGCAGACACTTCCAACATTGTTTGCCAGCAGCTTCGATAAGTACTTAGTCTATGCAACACTAAGGGTATCAATAGATGATACAGCCATTGATATACATTCTATTTGATACACTTGGTGTTGCATACAATAGGTGCTGCACACACCAAGTACTTACCCCAGCCTCCAACACACCGCTGGGGAGAGTATCGCGGGCGCACGAAATTCCGACGGCTGGAGAACCGAGCCTACTTTCAACAATGTTGGCTCCAATGTGTTGGATACGTTTGAACATCCATTTAAGACAACAACGTCCAATCACTTCTTGTTCTGTGATCATATTCACCAAAGTGTGACACAATATTGGATCCTTTGAAGACAAACAATTGGCAATGCAACAATTATGAGTCAAAATATATCACGCTTTTGGGGAGCGTTTGTACAGGGTTTTATAAGTGGCTCGACCCACAGGACCATCGCTATGATTCTCTCATCCTTGCGTCAACTTCTGTCTTATCTGTGTAGATCGCTAGAACTTTGAATACTTTGAATACTTACTTCCAGTTCCAAGTTTATTTTTTCTTATACAATGCATGCTAAATCATTAATCGTTTAAAACAGCATCAGTTAATGTAGTTGTTAATATCTTTTAGGTGGTCCATAACACCTATTATGTACCCCTGTGCATTCTGGTTTAACGAGGCCAGCTCAGCTTACGTGGCCATGATAGTAATCAATCTCTTCGTTGGTATCACAGCTACTGTTTCTACCTTTATTCTCCAGCTATTTCCTGATGACGAGGTAACAGTTAGATCAATTCTTGGGTTACCTGTGTTAATTGTCATAAATTTCACCTCTCTATGATGACCACCTCTCTGCAGTGACAACCTCTCTGCAATGACCAGCTCTGTACAATGGCTGCCTCTGTACAATGACCACCTCTGTACAATGACCACCTCTGTACAATGACCACCTCTGTACAATGACCACCTCTGTACAATGACCACCTCTGTACAATGACCACCTCTGTCCAATGACCACCTCTGTCCAATGACCACCTTTGTACAATGACCACCTCTGTACAATGACCACCTCTGTACAATGACCACCTCTGTACAATGACCACCTCTGTACAATGACCACCTCTGTACAATGACCACCTCTGTATAATGACCTTCCCTCTACAATGAATACTTCTCTAAGTACAATGGCCACCCCTCTACATTGACAACCTGTCTACAATGACCACCTCACTGAATATAGTCCATGGTGAAAAAGGTCTGACTTCTCATGATTAACGTATATTTTTGTTTTCCATTGTATAGGTGTTGACTGATATCAATAGTGTCCTAAAAGATATCAGTCTGGGTTTTCCTAACTACTGTCTTGGACGAGGTTTAATGGATTTAGCCTACAACCAGTACATGACAGATTACTACATCCAAGTTGGTCAGTAACAACAATGAAACTGCAAAGTTCAGACAACACGTTGATCGACCCTTCTCGAATAATACTTAAGAAATGCGTCGATTGAATGTTCTAGAATCTTTACTTAATTTTATTAAACTTCAATATAATTCTCCCCAGAGGCCAGAAGTGAGTGATTGTAATGACGATGATGAATGATGTTGATTATAGTGGTGATACAATGAATACTGTATAATGATGATGTCGATCATTCTATTTTTCAGGAGAAAACGACAAGATTCAATCACCTTTCGAATGGATGATCGTGACCCGTAATCTAGTGTTTATGTTCTTCGAGGGAATTGTGTTTTTTATTCTCACTATTTTGATTGAGTACAGATTCTTTTTGAAACCAAGGTAAAATACTTCCTTTAAGATCTACGACAATAAAGGCACGGATACGCGATGCAAATTTTCTTGCGCGTAACGGAAGTTCCACCGTGTCCACCTTTGCAGCAGTTGTTTGCAACGTTACTAAAGATGTTGCAAAAGTTGAACTCACTTCTACTTCCGCAACTGTTTCACGCAACGTCGTAGGAAAAATTGCAGAGTGAGAACTCCATTCTAATCCTGCAACTGTTGAGCGCAGCGTTGTGCGCAACTGTTGAAGGTGTGGACACAAGGTACACCTCCTGTTGTACGCAACGATACCGGAAAGCTGCAAAGTTGCCTGTGCAAATTGAAAATCAAAGGCACTTTTCAGTGGAAACCTCTCTATGGGAGATACATCTTGCTTTCGTGCTATGAAATACGGTGACCATGCACCTCCCATCCCCACCCTGTAGCTTAAAGCAGACACACAGTGGGTTGGAAGCCCTACAGGAGTGATACAACTGTTCTGGATGAACTGCACAACACAGTAGTTTTCTTCTTTATATCTGAACTAAGATAAATGAGTACACAAAGATGATTGTGGTTTTCACTGCATTGTTACTGTTTCTGTAGACGACTGCCAGTGTCCAAGGTTCCCATACAAAATGAAGACGAGGATGTTGCAGCAGAACGTGAACGAGTTAATCGTGGAGACGCCATGAATGATTTAGTTCGTATAGAGAACCTTACTAAAGTGAGTAGATATTGCATCTGATATATAACTGTGTTAATCTACTAACTTGATCAATTGAATGCCTTAAACAGAATGAATTGCTGGGGTTCATCCATTCCTTCCTTAATTAAGTACAATGAAGCGGTAGCCATGTTGGATGAACAAACAAGCGACGCTAATGAAAAAATATTTTGTTGAAGTTCATCCAAGATGGATGCCGTGACGTCACATGCTATACCCAGCAATAGTCAATTTCCGGGACATTCTTTACCTGCCTCATACAAAGGAATCACAACGAGGCTACGTGCATCAAGCTTGTAAAACGTTTGTCTTGTTACAAATGAAAGAGCAGTTTTGCACGCAGTCTATTTTTCCCCCTTTGTATGTGGAAAGTGAAGTATATCTTTGAAGTTGGCTGTTGAGACGAACGAATGAATGAATACGAACGAACGAGTGGATGAATGGATGGGTGGAAGGAGGGAGGGAGGGAAGGAGGAAGGGGAGGAGAGAGGGAAAAAGAGAGAGAGTGAATGACTGACCTAAACAAATGAATAAATGAACACGAAGGAATGATTGGATGGATGGATCGATGAAGGGAGAGACGGGGGTGAGTGAGTGAGTGAGTGAGGGACTGAACAACTGACCTAAAGGAATGAATAAATGAGTTGATGAATGAGTGGAAAATGAATATGCAACAGATTAATTGAATAAGGGGCCGTTTACATGATTCCGGAATGAGTTTCATTCCGGAACGAGAATGAATTTCGTACCGCGTTTACATGATACTGGTACGAAATGTCGTACCAGAATGAGCGTCTCGTTCCGGAATGAAAACCCAATGAACTCATTCCAGAATGACTCGTTCCGGAATGAAATTTTACTCTGGTATCATGTAAACACATACAAAGAAATATATGGCAACCGGGATGAGCTCGTTCCGGAATGAAACTCATTCCGGAATCATGCAAACGGCCCCTAAGTGAATGAACAAACGAACGAACAATGTAACACTAAAATCTCAGATTCCTGATAAATTATGTTCTTGTTTCCGACAGGTCTATCGTTCACGCAAAAGAGGAAAGCATTTAGCAGTAGACAGACTGTGTCTAGGCATACCACAAGGAGAGGTAAATTAAATGTTATGATCAAATCTACATAAAAAAATTATTAGAAAATGTCAAAATCAAATTAAATTAAAGAATTAAAAAAAATTAAAGAATTAAGAAATAGATAGATTACCAAAGACGTACCGAAGGGTGGGACTTTTCTCGAAAAAAAAAACCGGTTTTTTTTTTTCACTTTTTTTCCAACAGTGTTTTGGACTTCTTGGTGTAAATGGCGCAGGCAAAACGAGTACGTTTAAGATGTTGACAGGAGACACGTCAATGACAGCAGGGGACGCGGTTTTAAACACATACAGGTACAGTACACATAAGGGTGTCTGCATCCCTTCAAGGGGTAGGGTAGTGCTCGAGAGTAGTCCACCCATCAGACTTTAAACTGAGAGACTAATGGTTGGATTCCCTTTGTTCGTGGCTTTAGCTAAATTTGTACGAACGACGAAGCCGAGCCGTAGATAATATTCATAATCTAAATCCAGGGGAAATAAGACTTCAGATCATTAACACTTGTCTACCTTTCGTAGGATTTCTACCGATATTCACAAGGTTTACAGTTGTATAGGATACTGTCCACAGTTTGATGCCCTTATAGACGAGATGACAGCAGAGGAACAGATTTATTTATACGCAAGACTAAGGGGTGTACCTGAAAAAGAACTCAAACAGGTGTGTATGTGCATTACATTAAATAGATGTGGGAAGAATCTTTTCTCGCTATTACAGGTATGAAGTACGTTGGGTTTGTTATCGCAGCCGTTTCTAGATTCGTTACGCAATTGCTGCTGTGTGGCCTTCTCAATTGCTGCTCGCGGCCTTCTAAACGAGAGGTTTAGAATTCGACTTCCCTCACATCTGCGTAGTCGCAGTGCATGTGTTGCAATACCCACTGAATGAAGCCCTAAAAGAGCGAGGAAGGATATAAGGCTCATTTCGGGCTGCCCACTCTTGTGAACTAAGCAGTATGGACGTTCAGTATCGTTCTTGAATCCTGATCCCGATCAAAACGGTTTAAACAGATATGATAAACTATAATGTTACGATTTGTCGTCCTCTTGTCGTGTTTAGGTATCAGCCTGGGCAGTCAAGAAACTTGGACTGTCATCGTATGCCAAGTACCCTTGTAAGGCTTACAGTGGTGGGAATAAAAGAAAACTATCAACAGCCATAGCATTGATTGGTAATCCACCCATTATATTTCCTGGTACGTATAGAGCAATCATTATATTTATCTTTAATACCATCGTCATCATTAACAGCAATAGAAATGACAGTGTGTAGTTTGAGAAGACAGCTGTCTGGTTTCGCTCACTTCCCTTGGTCCACCAAGAAAGACCGAGAAAGATATCAAGGGGAGTGAGGAAAATGACGAATCATCATCACTGATCAACATCATCATCATCATCATCATTATCATTATAAACGACAATATAATTAAAACTGTCATAAATTTGACTGCTTATAGGATGAACCAACTACAGGAATGGACCCACACGCGAGACGTTTTCTATGGAACCTTATTCTTAGTATCATCAAAGATGGACGATCAGTTGTACTAACATCACACAGGTACTGGCAATATGATCAATAAAGGGAGGGAGGGATGAAGTTAGGGAGCTATTCTAGTTGGAAGGAGGTCTCCCATGTATGTAATTGGAGCTAGAGTAGTATTCGTGTGACCGTGTCAGTGTCGTGATGTCTATAGTAGTTATACAGTGGTTTAGAGTAGCATACCGTGGAATATCCCACGAGTCACTTGTATTTTCTAGTATACACACGAGCCTTTAGGCAAATGTGCATACAAAGAAAATACAAGTGACTAGTGGGATGTCCACAGTATGCCACAAGAAACCATCGTATAATTATTTTATCCCACGCCAGAGAAAATACAGCAATTGGCGCAATGTGTCATGGGAAGGATTAGTGGAATACCGCCGAATATACAACGGTTTTCCTGCTTTCTGATTGGCTGTATTTTCTATGGTGACGTTCATGTCGTGAACGCAGTAATACACTGCGGTCGGAAGAAAACAATGCCACAGGCGACAAGTAGAACAAAAAGACATTATTCAGAGTAATCCACTTATTCTTTGTTTTTGTCGTTTTAACAAATCGCGAGCTTCGTTCTAACAGCAGTGGATGACCCCGTGAACGTGGCGTTTTCACAGGCCTAACCCTTCTCACTTCGTGCAAAACTGGTCTCGACGTCTTTTTTGGAAGTCTGTCAAACCTCTGTGAGCGATATGTCCCTGTCTGTTTCCCTAGTGTGGGGGCAACGAACTTTACGTGTAGACACACAAAAAGAGAGTCACTTACCCTACGTTCCAGAGTTAACTAGTTTTCTGTGTTTACTGGAGAGAAAAACGATAACCTCTGAAACCCAGAAACAGTTTACTTGACGTGTTTTTCCTTGATTTAGTATGGAGGAATGTGAGGCTCTGTGTTCACGACTTGCTATTATGGTCAATGGGCGCTTTAAGTGTCTTGGAAGCTGTCAACATTTGAAAAACAGGTTAGAGTCCAATATATTATATCCTTATTTAGGGAGGGGTTAATGAAGTTAACCATATAATTATATAAAGTCAACGAATAAAATTGTCGTTTCTTATGATTAAAATGTATATAGATTTTCCATATGTATCTCTCACATAATCATGTTGGTTTGTTAGTTTGTAAGCATTCATCGCAGCCTTTGCCATCAGGGTCCCCTATACCTTTTGCGTGAAACGTGAATGGCTGGTTTATTTTGACTTGAAACGTGATTTAAAGTCTAAAATCTTAACTTTTGATTTTTTTTGTGAACGTGAAAGAGAATTTTTAATTATCCGTGACGCGTGAAAAGACCAATTTTTTACGCGTGATTTCATTTTGCAAAGGGCTATAGGGGACCCTGTGCCATCCCCATCGTCATAATGTCACAAGTGTGTTAATACTCAGTAGACAGATTTAGGAAACGAGACCCGATGTGAGATGAGGACAAAATTACCTTTGTTTATTACGTAACAATGCTTAGACGTTCAGGAAACCATTTCGCTTGTTTTCGCTTCCTCTTTTTGACATCAGTGGCGTTGACGGTCATTTTGAATATAATTCGTCAGCGCGCGCGGCGTCCTCTTTTACGTTACTTCGCGTTAACATAATCCATTTAGTTTCATTGGGCGACGAAACACTGGTGGAGAGAAGGGATGGGGTAGGGGGTGGGGGTAGGGGAACACACTGGTAGACCACTTTGGTGAAGAGGCGCGAAGGTTAACCACCACCTTTTCTCTTTACAGGTTTGGCGAGGGTTATATTGTAACACTTCGTATCCAAGGTGATTTACCTGACATGTCTCCAGTTATGGACTACTTTAAACACAATCTACCACTGGCCACACTGAAGGTATTATACTCGATATATTTAAGGAATATAAATGCGCGCGCATGTTTCGATATTGTGATATAAACCCGACTGAGTGATGTACATATAGATCGCAAGGAAACAAGCTAAAGAACAAAAGGGTGGGATAGGAAATAAAGAATATATTGAAATGATCTTATTTCAAAACAGTAAAAAGGGAAAAGGGATTTTTTTAAAAATTTTAACTAGTTTTCGAAATCAACAGCTTTTTCCGTCTATCTTAATGCAAAGAAGAAGAAAAAATAGGCGCACAAAATGCGCATGTAGCTACAGACTTTGCTTACAGCGATTTTCAGAATTATGCGAAAAGTCCGTGAATTGGAATTTGGTTCAGTTCACCTCTGTCAGTCAATTTTAAAAATACGAAGATTTAACTTATACCAAAATCATATTTAGCTTTTACAGGTCGTTCGTTTAAAGGTCATTATTCGTCATTTGGTATGCTTTTAGGGATCTTTATAAGTATTTTTTGGGTCGTTTGTTTGAAGTGGCCGAAAAAAACAAATTCCACTGAACGGACTCAGTTTGGAGGTCAGAGTTCACATTATTTCGAAAATCGCTGTTATCTAGAGAGGAATTGTTCGGAACAGTTATTACATTTTTTACAATAAACAATCGTTTGGATTGAAATGGGACTCCTCAAGGAACGTGTTTGATTGCACATGTAATAAAAGTGAACTACAAACTGTATTGAAAATGTTAGTTTATTCAGAGTTAACTCTGACTTATTCAATCAATTTTGAAGTACCTATTATAAAAAAGCCCTGTCTCAATCGGTCCTAAAGTAAAATTTAAAAGAAACGTTGGGAATCAAGAGATGAGAAGTCAAGTCAGTCAACCAGTCATGCTCCTGATCACTATGTCCTGATCGACGCAATATACATTCCACTGAAGTAGAATCCACATCAAATAAGATATGAAATAGCTTAACACGATGATATTCGTGTACAAACAGACAGTATTTGTAGCGAAAATTCGTCTGTAGAAAATCGTAAGCAAGCTTCGCTTACAGTTGTCAGTTGTGACTGTGAAGTGTTCGTAAATTGCATGTGAGGACCCGTTTAACTGAAACTTACTATTTCTTTTGATTACTTGGCGTCTTCAGTTAATTTGGTAGATACGAGGATCACCGACTATATGAACCTTTTTTTCTCGGCATCGTTTTTTCCTTCACACAACTTCACAGTACAGTTCACCGCTGGCATTCCTGATGATCAGCGAGACAGTCGATCAAGCAACAGCCGACACAAAATCACATTTCGATAAAACTGCTGGAAATTTTCAATCCAGTGGCTTGAGGCTACAGTAACGAGCTAACCAAGGAGCAAATTATAATGTAGTTTACACAGGGTAAACATCCATTCACGGAAATTCTTTCTGATAGCTTGGAAATTTCAGATTAGATTCTACTTTGCTTTGTTTTTTTATCGTTTGTCAGATCGTTTGTCGAACACTAACGTACTTGCTTCTGATTGGTCAGTTTAGGACTTATGGGTTTCCTGTGGTGTTACTTACGGACATGAACTCGATGACATAGTAGCTACGCCTCGAAACGAGGCTGTAGCTACAAAAAGGAAACAAAATCAATAGAAAAACAGTTTTTAAGAGAAAAAAGAATTTCTTTTGGCGCAGCCAAGGCTCGAACCCACACAATTATGCTAATTTTATGCAAAACCTAAAAAATCGACCATGCATCCAGACAAATCGCTGAATCATCGCATGTTACGTATAGGATGGAGATTTCGGCCCCATCCGCGCTATCGGTAGAACGCAGCGAGCTTCGCAGTCAAAGAGGGAGGAAACAGTCGGACCCTAGGCCGTAAATGACTGCACCTTACCACTAGACTAACTGGTCTACTGAGGGATTTGGAAGACAAAATAACCTTTTATATCTTGTGAACGTTGAGTCTATTGTTGTGCAAATTAGATATTCAGATGGCGCAGTGTGATAATCTCGGGCGTTTGGATCAGAAGGACGGAGTTCGAGCCGCGCGGGCGTCAGGCTTTTTTTTTTTTTTTTTTTTTTGGACGATTCTAATTCTAATGTATCATTTATTTCCAAATAATCTATTCCTTGTTTTAATGAATTGCTCTTAAATCTCTCTCTTGGTAAATAATCTCAATTAGCGTGAAAATATTCCGCCTTTCTAATAATGTTTAAATAATTTTTCATTCTCAATTATTCGTTCTCAAATTAACTTTTCATAACTCTTCATTGATCAAATTTCATCCTCTCTCGCTCGGGTTTTAATTTAATAGAAACAGAAATAGTACCTCGAAGAAAATATGTTAGACGACATCAACCACAAGGGCTTTTTTAGCAATCACTAGGGTTTTTATGCTCTTGGTCTGCGCCTGCCTTTCCTTGTTACTGAAAAGACTAAGTCTGTGTATGTTGCTTGCGCTTATATTTGCGTCACTAATGCGTGCCACATCTTACTCCCAGATAACACACACACATACAAATTTTGATGGTAATTCACATATTAAAGATAACACCCAGGACCCATTTCGGTCTCAGCTTTTAGGTTCGATGATTTTGAAAGGGTTAATGTTTGTGCAAATAGCTATACACAGTGTGGAATAGATACTGATATTCTGAAACACGGTATTAGGGTCACTTGCAAGCTACATGATGTAAATTCCTTACATGCAGTCACTGATGTTTAAAATTGTTTTACAGGAACATCATCATAACATGCTTCAGTACCAGATCCCCTCTGGTGTTGTCAGTCTTTCCAAGTTGTTTGGTTTAATTGAGTCTTCCCAGGACGCATTGTGTATTGAGGACTATTCAGTCAGTCAAACGACTCTTGACAATGTAAGCACTGGTGATACAACTATTTTTATTTCAACAGATTTTTCTTCTCCGCTCACTACTTTCCCATGACCCATAATTTCTTTTGCTTTGGGGTCATCTAATACTATTGTAGTCGAATACAAACAAAATGGCTTTGATGATGAAACACTGAGCTCTCTTATAATAATCTTATGGAGAGGTCAGCAAATGGACAAAACTAAAACGCCGAAGAAGTCCACAAACCTCTTTCAGTTGACTTTGAAAAGTTTTCTTCTAAAAGTCACTAGCTAAATGCCAGCTGCGTCTCAAGGGGCTAATCTTTATGGGCATGTGCAGTAGTGTATACAGCAGTAGTATTTCTAGGAAGGTTGACTACTCCGGAAAGGAGCATGATGCAACATTTCACTCCCTTTTTGCTTCGGTCTTCATGGAATTATGTTGTATATTAGACAGTTTTGCTTCTGCAAAGAATATTGTTCATTGGTTCTTGCCAGATTCACCGTGATGTAATGTAATGTAATGACGGTCATCCCCAGGGATGTACAAGAGATGTCCATCTTTGAGATTACTATTTTTTTTCTAAAAACGTCGCAGTCATGCAGTTTAATCCCAGATCGTACCCTTGATCTACGGCACGCCCTTCGGTAACGGCCGAAGACGTCACGAAACCGACACGTTACGGGGCTTACCGACCCGTGAACCCTTTACGGGAGGGACACCATACATTTTTGTCGAAGATGATTGTCGGAAGCTTTCATTTTCACTCCTAAAAGGTACCAAAATTGTGGCTCAATCTATTTTACTCCTTAAGGTACCAACAAAACTTTCAAAATTTCATTCTGGTACCAGAAGTACCTGCGTCTGACCGTGAGCACTCTAAAAGGTACCAAAGCCCGTGATTTTGTCCTCTAAAAGGTACGATAACCGTCCCTGTCTAAAAATAAGGAAGTTCCCCACTTGCCTATTTATAGTCATATACGAAATCTACTCGCTTACCCGTGCTACTACTACTACTTATATCTCATTGTTTTTATCAATGTTTTATAGGTATTCGTGAATTTTGCGAGTCAACAAAAAGACGAGAGTGAATATGACGAGCAGTCGCTTGGTCTCTCCACACATGAGTCACGTGGTCTAGGTAGATTACCCTCCATGTTACACGACACCAATATTCGCTTTAGTACATTACAAGAGGATGAAGAGGATGACTTCCAGGTCAGCTTCGACGCTACGGTAAGTACAGTAGATATCATGCTTTTGTCACGTGATAAATCACGCGACATATTGCGTGACGTATAAACTGACGCATATTCAACAAAATACATTGGCTACACATTAGATATTATTCCACTTCTATTTATTAGTTCTTCTCAGCCTTGTTCAATCATGAGATGAAATAGTATCCATAGATTAATGGTCGCGTAACTATCTACGCACGGTCACGTGACCACTTGATGTAATAGGGTGCATGGATTATTGGTCACGTGACTGCTTGACGTAATAGTACGCATGGATGCGTGAATTAAAGGTCACATGAGTACTCGACGTAATAGTACGCATGAATTATTGGTCACATGACTACTTGACGTAATGGGACGCATAAATTATTGGTCGTGTGGACACGGGTGAAAAACGCATTGCGCAAACTCAGAAGTTTTAAATAAAACCATTGGGGGTTTAGTAAATCTTGAAAGTTAACGCTGTCCTTGAAAAGTTAGTGCTTATTTTTTTCCTATAACATTGCTTTAGTTGTTCTCTTTCCCTGGTCAGATAATACACGAGAAATTCGCATAATACCACGGTAGTTGAATCGACGGTACGCGTCTACGAATTCCCGCCGAATTTTCGATCATGCGCAGTGCGTTTTTCACCCGTGTCGGTGTGAATAGTTGACAAATTAGCACAAGGAAACCAATTGATCGTCTTACTAGAGGTGAATGGAGCTAGTAAAGTGGAGTAAAGTTTTGAGTAATCGCTATCAAATTCGCCAACATTCACATCACTGGAAAATTTTTGCTCTACTTTTGCAAACGTACAAGTAATGTCTTGATATTTAATTATTTCCAGTCCCGACTTGTTTTTAATGAACCAAGCGAGGCGTAGACCACATCAAACAAGTATCTTCTCTGTGCGAAAACCTTGATTGGGATTCCTGTGCAGTTCTTTGGAATGCAATGATAGGCATATGAGACTTCATATCAGACAAAGGAAGAAAAACTGTCCGATCCAGTTTGGTTGTAGTTAACGATAAAGATAGCCATTGTAACAACTTTTTCAACATTTTGTTTAGTTGATGATATCAGTTTTAGTGTGTTTTCATATTTAATAGTTTTGTATTTCTCCTTTTTTATTTTAATTGAGGTTGGGTAAGATTTTTATTTTAATATATGTGGGGTAAAAGAGGGTCATGTTATTTATGAGGTACTCGACCTCTGTATTCGACAGAAAAATTGATTTCAATTGTGATTAGGAAATAAGATTTTGAATTATAGTAATCTAGACGTAAACTAGAAACATTAGTGTTTGTAAATTAAGATTAAATTTTAGGTGTTACGCAATGAGCTTTTATCATGTAATTCTAAAAGTCACAGTACAGAAATGCAATTACCATTGATGGAAAGAGCACTTCAAAATTAGTAAACCTGTGAAGTTTGAATGCAGTGACTTTCAAACTCACGAAGATATGGATTTTCCGAAATCGAAATTTTGTATGAAAACATTCGCTGGTAGTCAAGAGATGCCTACCAGCAAAGGTTTTCTTACAAATTCACACTTTTCAAAAATTCATATTCTCGCGAGTTTTGGATTTAATTCCTTCAAACTTCACTGTCTTGTTAATTTTAACATGCTCTTTGCAGCTATGGTAATTCTTTTTCTGTTTTACTTATTTAAAAATCCCTGATAAAAGCTCATTTTCAGCCCGCGTTGCTGGTGGTCTGCGGTTTTTGATTACTTAGCTTAGCCTTATGTCTGAAGGGCACAGTTTGAATCACCGTACGGTATAATTGGTGTTGTTCATTTGGTCTAAGTGTAACATTAAAAACCTTTTTCTCAGGTCACTAAAACCGCAGACCAAGAGCAACGCAGACTACACATTTCTTAAAAATTTCTAAGAGTAGGCAGCTGGACTGAAGTGTTAGAATTGTCATGCAAAGCGTGACAAAGAGATTGCGTGACTAACTTGGAGATGGAACGAATTGCTAGCCTTTAAAAAATAACTAGTAAGGTAATGTAGAAAATGAATTAATTTACATTGTTTCAATATTTTTGTGCACTGGAAATATTTATTTTCTAGAAGTATTTTAAAATAAAGTTGTAATATCAGGAATGTAAGACTGAATTAATTCAATAAAAGTATTCATTATTAACATGTTTCGCTTGATCATTCAAGGTCTCCAAAAATTCGATTTATGACGTCACAATTCTGCATTTAGTGATGCATGTGCCGCATTTTGTATGGGCTATAGCCGTTGCATTTCGTCGAATTTGGGCCATTTTTGAGCATTTTGCATGGGCTATAGCCTTTGCATTTCGACAATTTTGGGCCATTTTTGAGCATTTTCGATGGGCTATCGGCTTTGCATTTTGACGATTTTGGGCCATTTTTGAGCATTTTGCATGGGCTATAGCCTTTGCATTTCGTCAATTTTGGGCCATTTTTGAGCATTTTGCATGGGCTATAGCCTTTGCAATTTGACGATTATTGGCCATTTTTAAGCATTTTGCATGGCCATTTTGCATTTTGTCGATTTTGGGCCATTTTTGAGCATTTTGCATGGGCTATAGGCTTTGCATTTTGTCGATTTTGGGCCATTTTTGAGCATTTTGCATGGGCTATAGCCTTTGCAATTTGACGATTATTGGCCATTTTTGAGCATTTTGCATGGGCTATAGCCTTTGCATTTTGACCATTTTGGGCCATTTTTGAGCATTTTGCATGGGCATTTTGGATTTTGTCGATTTTGGGCCATTTTTGAGCATTTTGCATGGGCTATAGGCTTTGCATTTTGTCGATTTTGGGCCATTTTTGAGCATTTTGCATGGGCTATAGCCTTTGCATTTTGACCATTTTGGGCCATTTTTGAGCATTTTGCATGGGCTATAGGCTTTGCATTTTGTCGATTTTTGGCCATTTTTGAGCATTTTGCATGGGCTATAGGCTTTGCATTTTGTCGATTTTTGGCCATTTTTGAGCATTTTCCATGGGCTATAGCCTTTGCATTTTGTCGATTTTGGGCCATTTTTGAGCATTTTCAATGGGCTATAGCCTTTGCATTTTGACGATTTTGGGCCATTTTTGAGCATTTTGCATGGGCTATAGCCTTTGCATTTTGACGATTTTGGGCCATTTTTGAGCATTTTGCATGGGCTATAGGCTTTGCATTTTGTCGATTTTTGGCCATTTTTGAGCATTTTGCATGGGCTATAGGCTTTGCATTTTGTCGATTTTGGGCCATTTTTGAGCATTTTGCATGGGCTATAGGCTTTGCATTTTGTCGATTTTGGGCCATTTTTGGGCATTTTGCATGGGCTATAGCCTTTGCATTTTGACGATTTTGGGCCATTTTTGAGCATTTTCAATGGGCTATAGCCTTTGCATTTTGACGATTTTGGGCCATTTTTGAGCATTTTCCATGGGCTATAGCCTTTGCATTTTGTCGATTTTGGGCCATTTTTGAGCATTTTGCATGGGCTATAGGCTTTGCATTTTGTCGATTTTTGGCCATTTTTGAGCATTTTGCATGGGCTATAGGCTTTGCATTTTGTCGATTTTGGGCCATTTTTGTGCATTTTCAATGGGCTATAGCCTTTGCATTTTGACCATTTTGGGCCATTTTTGAGCATTTTGCATGGGCTATAGCCTTTGCATTTTGTCGATTTTGGGCCATTTTTGAGCATTTTCAATGGGCTATAGCCTTTGCATTTTGTCGATTATTGGCCATTTTTGAGCATTTTGCATGGGCTATAGCCTTTGCATTTTGACCATTTTGGGCCATTTTTGAGCATTTTGCATGGACTATAGCCTTTGCATTTTGACGATTTTGGGCCATTTTTGAGCATTTTGCATGGGCTATAGCCTTTGCATTTTGTCGATTTTGGGCCATTTTTGAGCATTTTCAATGGGCTATAGGCTTTGCATTTTGACGATTTTGGGCCATTTTTGAGCATTTTGCATGGGCTATAGCCTTTGCATTTTAACGATTTTGGGCCATTTTTGAGCATTTTGTATGGGCTATAGGCTTTGCATTTTGTCGATTTTTGGCCATTTTTGAGCATTTTGCATGGGCTATAGGCTTTGCATTTTGTCGATTTTGGGCCATTTTTGGGCATTTTGCATGGGCTATAGCCTTTGCATTTTGACGATTTTGGGCCATTTTTGAGCATTTTCAATGGGCTATAGGCTTTGCATTTTGACCATTTTGGGCCATTTTTGGGCATTTTGCATGGGCTATAGCCTTTGCATTTTAACGATTTTGGGCCATTTTTGAGCATTTTGCATGGGCTATAGGCTTTGCATTTTGTCGATTTTTGGCCATTTTTGAGCATTTTGCATGGACTATAGCCTTTGCATTTTGACGATTTTGGGCCATTTTTGAGCATTTTGCATGGGCTATAGCCTTTGCATTTTGTCGATTTTGGGCCATTTTTGAGCATTTTGCATGGGCTATAGCCTTTGCATTTTAACGATTTTGGGCCATTTTTGAGCATTTTGCATGGGCTATAGGCTTTGCATTTTAACGATTTTGGGCCATTTTTGAGCATTTTGCATGGGCTATAGGCTTTGCATTTTGTCGATTTTTGGCCATTTTTGAGCATTTTGCATGGGCTATAGGCTTTGCATTTTGTCGATTTTTGGCCATTTTTGAGCATTTTCCATGGGCTATAGCCTTTGCATTTTGTCGATTTTGGGCCATTTTTGAGCATTTTCAATGGGCTATAGCCTTTGCATTTTGACGATTTTGGGCCATTTTTGAGCATTTTGCATGGGCTATAGCCTTTGCATTTTGACGATTTTGGGCCATTTTTGAGCATTTTCAATGGGCTATAGCCTTTGCATTTTGACGATTTTGGGCCATTTTTGAGCATTTTGCATGGGCTATAGCCTTTGCATTTTGTCGATTTTGGGCCATTGTTGAGCATTTTCAATGGGCTATAGGCTTTGCATTTTGACCATTTTGGGCCATTTTTGAGCATTTTGCATGGGCTATAGGCTTTGCATTTTGTCGATTTTTGGCCATTTTTGAGCATTTTGCATGGGCTATAGCCTTTGCATTTTGTCGATTTTGGGCCATTTTTGTGCATTTTCAATGGGCTATAGCCTTTGCATTTTGACGATTTTGGGCCATTTTTGAGCATTTTCAATGGGCTATAGCCTTTGCATTTTGACGATTTTGGGCCATTTTTGAGCATTTTGCATGGGCTATAGCCTTTGCATTTTGTCGATTTTGGGCCATTTTTGAGCATTTTGCATGGGCTATAGGCTTTGCATTTTGTCGATTTTGGGCCATTTTTGAGCATTTTGCATGGGCTATAGCCTTTGCATTTTGTCGATTTTGGGCCATTTTTGTGCATTTTCAATGGGCTATAGCCTTTGCATTTTGACGATTTTGGGCCATTTTTGAGCATTTTCAATGGGCTATAGCCTTTGCATTTTGACGATTTTGGGCCATTTTTGAGCATTTTGCATGGGCTATAGCCTTTGCATTTTGTCGATTTTGGGCCATTATTGAGCATTTTGCATGGGCTATAGCCTTTGCATTTCGTCGATTTTGGGCCATTTTTGAGCATTTTGCATGGGCTATAGCCTTTGCATTTCGTCGATTTTGGGCCATTTTTGAGCATTTTGCATGGGCTATAGGCTTTGCATTTTGACCATTTTTGGCCATTTTTGAGCATTTTGCATGGGCTATAGGCTTTGCATTTTGACCATTTTTGGCCATTTTTGAGCATTTTCCATGGGCTATAGGCTTTGCATTTTGACCATTTTTGGCCATTTTTGAGCATTTTGCATGGGCTATAAGCCTTTGCATGGACTATATTCATTGTGAGTATTTTTCATCGTGAATATTTTCTCAAAAATGCTAGGCCTGACTCTGATCCCAGGCCAGATTGTGAGTTTCTAAGTTTACTAAATACACAGACGGGACTTGTAGACATAAAGAAATTCTTTCTCCTGATTTTCTTATAATCATTTATTTCTAACTTCAGCTTTTCTGTGCCCTAGTAATGCCTTAAGAATATAAACAAAGTTTTTGATCACTTGTGCTATGTCAGGTTTCCTATTAAGACAAGGAAATGTATACATGACCACGTGATTGACTCACGTGTCCTACTTAGTTTCTTGAAAAACTTTTACCTAGTATATATAATCTAGTTCAAGCCTCTGGATAACGTATCACAAATATTGTGCTATAAACACGTATACATCTTTGGGACAATCACCTCGACTCGTTAAAGTCCTCTTGTGCATGTCTAAGAGAGACATGTATCAGGATAATTATTTGTGCGATGTGTAATCAACAACTGATTCCCAAGCGCTGCAGACGTGTTTGAGAAGAATGTCCTCTGGGATATCAAAGGTCGGCTTGTCCGCTTCCAAGAACCAATCAAGATATTCTTGAAGCCTGCGATAGAGAAAATTCTTTATAAATAAACATATGAAATAATTCACGAAGAGCTTGGAGCCTTGGTGATAGAGATCACAAATGTGTCTCACTGATTTGATACACGATGCAACTTTTTTCGGCAAAATTGCGCGCAACACCGAGTTGCATCCTGAGTCTGCCCCTCAACTGCTGCGCGCAAGAGATGCAAAAGAGGAGTTGCAACGTTTTCCGTAACGTTGCGCGCAACATTGCAGGGATAGACACACGGTGAAACCTCTTTTGCGCACGATGTTACAAGGAACGCATTTTGTGCCTTGGCCATTTAGTCTGTCGACTGGTTTTGCCCTTTGAATAATCGTCTACAATATTCAGGGGTTGTGAGTAGAGAGATTGTCTCAAATGAATCCGTATTTTGCTCTCATCGCAAATCCTTCATTATCAGAATGACTGGTCTGTGATGCCATAAAGCTAACAGTTACTTAAACTCCAAACACTTGGGCTCAGAGGGCGCCTTATAAGCGATTCATGGAGTACCTTTGAATGAAGGTTCGCAAACAATGGATTATAGAAACTAGTTAAAGATTTTTATTAGCATGAGAATTTCTATAGCCCTCTTACCCTTCATCAGCATGTTCTTCCTTCTCTTCATATACATGAAACGTTATCATTTCCAGAAGAACTACAGATAATTGAGTGGAGTCCACATCTTTGAGGAATTTTCTAAACTTTGCTTGCATTTGTTTTGTAAGGAGGATTTTGAAACAGTCGGGTAAATCTTCAAAGGGATCCTGAAATATTGGAATAATACAGTATTACATCATTGCTGAGGTCGAGTTAACTGCGTGAAATGATCACGTTACCGCACGGTCATTGCACGACACAAATATGACACGACATGATCACGACACACTACGCTCATGGCGGCACAACACGGTCACGACATGACATAGTAACGACAAGAATGGTCACGAACGACATGGTCACAGCACCATATGGTCACGATTCAACATAATCATGACACGACATGATCACGGCACAGCACAGCAGTCACAGCACTTCACGGTCACGACACGAATGGTCACGGCACGAAATGGTCACGCCACCATACGGTCACGAAACAACATGGTCATGATATGAATGATCACGAAACGACATGGTCACGACACGGTCACGACACGAATGGTTACGACAAGACATGGTCACGACATTGTACGGTCACGACACGACATGGTCACGAAATGAATGGTCACGACACAAATGGTCACGACACGACGCACTCACGATACAGCACGGGCACCAAATAGGAATAAGAAAAAGGTATGGTTTCTCTCAAAAGCGCTGAAGGTTTCATTCTTAGGTATAGGAAATATGCTCCAACAAATTCCTTACCTGGTTCTGTTTCCTTAGGATTTTAGCTTTTTCCTGTGCTACAATTTGCCAAAGATGGATGATATGGCGCAGTTCACAACATTGTTCTGCCTACAAGATAAGGCGCTAGTGTTTAAAACTTATCTCCACCAGACACTCCAATTATTAACGTTACAGCTTAGGGAACACTGCTACTGTTTCAAAATCGTTTACACTTTTAAGTTCACAAAAAGCACTTTCTAGTTACATATAAAGAAGATTGAGCGTGAACTCTAAGGCGTACGCTTGACAGTTGCAGTTAAGACAATGGTTCTCGATCATATATTTTACCTTCCGGCTCCTTAGACCTCTTTCTTGAGGTATATGAAGAACGTCGTGTAAATAATGGCTGACCAGCTGTTTGGGGTCTCCCCCACTGGAAGCAAGAAAGCCAATGGCTAACTCTAAGGAGTTTTTGACCTCACAAACATCATTGAGTCGACGGTAGCTGGACGTGATCATCTTTACTGATGGTGGTGTGATGTTTTCCTGGAAAACATTGTTATATTATGTCGTTCTCTCGCTAACATTACTACATAACAGACAACAGGTAGGTCCATATCAGCAGTATAGAGACTTTGCACCATCACGTGACGGCAGCCATGACAAGAGACAGGAACAATAAAGCCTGGACTAATCTGGTTTACATGAGAAAGAGTGTTTTCCAGAAGGAAAAGACTCTATTGTTGTGCCTCCTGTCATGGCTGCCATCACGTGATGGTGCAAAGCCTCTATTACTGCCATTTATTTAACTTGCTTTACGAAATAAAGTATGTATGTACCAACAGACTTATGTCGTATCGTATTGGCTGAGCTATGTTTACTGGGCAATGAGATACACAAAGACCTTTTTGAATAATATTTTGTCAAAAGGCTTACCTGTTTGATTTTAGATCTCACCGAGAAAAATATATCCTCTTCGTTTTGTCTCAGGAAATTAAATTGCATTTCCTAGAAAAAATATTTTAGAATCAACCGTTTTTAGATGTTCGAATGCAGTGAGTGCAAAATATACATATTAGGGTATAGTCCCGCGCAATCCCCTTCTTTTGGGATTTCTCTGTTGGCCGTCCGAGAAGGACTAGGCCAGCACAGGAACCCCTTTATAAAAACAACCACAGGGAACCCAAAATAGGAAAACAGTAAGAGGCGTCTCACCTCAAAAATAACAATACTTTTCCCTCGAATTAACCTGTCAATCAAATGCCTTTGTATCGCTGACCAATCATACTCTACTTGAGTTCCCTGACCAACTGCGAGTGAGTAATTGCAGTGTGCATGAATTAAAGGAAGTAGGTCACGCTCAGCGTCGTACGATACCAGTTGAGAACGCGTGACTTCTGTCACACGAACCTTTGAAGCGTTGCTGAAATAAATTGAAAATGTAGTGATGATCAAGTTACAGACAGCAGATGTCTTGCATTACAGTATTGTTTACGTCTGTGTATGCCAGCATTATTGATTTATAGTGGCTTATGGTGATTTTGCGAAGTATTTGCGATAGAACACGCACGCTCTGGCCTTTCCCTTGAGATAAAATTGCCACATTATACAACTACGTATCTTGTGTGGTCAAGAGACCATAATACTAAAGGTACACGCTGAAACTTTCATCTGAAACTTGCCTAAATCGCCGTTGCGAGACAAGTTTTACAATGCATTGCACCGTGTAACATGTTCATTTAGCTGAAACTTTCCCCGGGTCGGTTTCACGAGACTGTTTCACGAAAAGTAGAACTACTTTCTACTCCTACAACAGAAACGTGTGTTGCGAACAAGTTTCAGGACGAAATTTCAGCGTGTAACACCCCTTATGAAAATCAGCGGGCATTGATGAAATATTTCTCTTTTCATTCCTATTTTTCTTAAATTCAAATCGACGCATTTCTTTTCCCATGTACACACTTACCTTGCAGTACTATAAGTGATGTTAAGGTATCGTTGCAAGAACTCATTATGTGATTTAATGAGGTAAAACAGAACAGACATTGTACAGGACTCGTGTCCATTACTGATTGGCAGTAGGTAGGATAAAGGAGTCTTATCATCTATCGCCATGCCGCAAGTTTCGCTAGACAATCGAAAGCGACCTGAAAACAACCAAAATACATAAAGCTAATGATATAGAATATGGTCTATGTAGACTATATGTATGTATGTAGACTTTTTTTTTTTGGGGGGGGGGGGAGGGGAGGGATTAATATTTTATAAATATTTTATCGCACGCGCAAGGCTCTTAAACAATATAATTCAAAAACCGAAAGCAAACGGTCCCGTCCGCGCGCACGTCAAAAATAAAATTCTATTGTTTGAGAGCCTTGCGCGCGCGATTGCGAAGTTACTAAAAATAGCCTTAGTCGCCGCTAACATCGCACAGACATCAATGCTGAGTTTCGCTCTCTTAGTATTATGGTCTCTTGGTTCCTATACAATGCGTAAATATACGTGCACGAACACTGGTGAACTATTGAGTAGCTAGTGAATTGGTAAGTCCATGAAAACTGTTTCAAAGCTGTAGCAACCCAACAGATAAGCTAAATCAAGTTGATTAGGGTCTCTTTCCAAAAATTATTTACTTTAAAATCTCCACTTACCTTCATCTAAACTATTACATACAACACGCCAAGCGCCTTTAAAGCTGTTAAACAGAGATTTGAATTCACTCTGTGCTTGCCCTTAAAATGAGTGAACATAAAACAATTATAATATATATGTAAGTATATTTCACACTCGACAAAGCATACATTATAATTCTTAATTTTTATATGAATCGATAAAGTGTTGCATACTATAGGGATTAAGGGTCCCCTTAATCGGCAAAACTGATTTGATTTCCGTTCAAAATCTGAATGAAGCCTTTTAAAACTGTGGTGTTCCCCAAGCTTGAATTCTGGACCCAGTATGGTCTAATTTTAATTCGCACTAGCAAGAAAACCATAATACTAAGAGAGCGAAACTCACGGATTGATGTCTGCACGATGTGTTTGTCGCTTAAGGTTATTTTTAGAAACAGAAAGTTGACCCATATGATGTACGCAAGGCGCTAAACTATGGATTTTACGCGCGCACGGCTACGAACCATGTCAACTTCGTTGCTAAAACCTTAACCAAGCACTTCGCGCAGACATCAATACCATTTTCACTCTCTTAGTATTATGGTCTTTTGGCATTAGCTAATATTTAGGTAGTGTTAACCGAATTAAGAAAAGTCTTTACAAATGCTTTGGAGGTGTTCCGCAGGCATCTGTTTTGGGGTCTTCCTATCTATTGCCGGGGTTGGTATCATCATCATCATCACCACCATCATCATCATTATCATCATTGCCCTAGTCATCATGATTATCATGCAATGTAAAGTAGACATTATCATTACATTGATATTACCATTCAAACTCTTCTGAAATTCTTTGATGGTCATGTCCATTGCTTTCTTCTTATCAAGTCTTCTGTTACAGTGATCCATCAGAAACCTTTGTAACCTGTGTATATCAGGGATGTAGCGCGCAACACGAAGTTTGTGTTCCTAGAAATCAAATCAACACAGAATTTCAAATAGTATTAAACTCCTCTACCCCTCCCCCCATCAGTGCTACGTTTACAAGTATTCAAAGCTATGCTGTAGAGGGAAGTCGAAGCAGCAAGCTCGGGGGGCTTTAAGGGTATTTTTTGGGTGGGGTTGTGCCGTGGACAACTTAAAACCCTGAGCCTATCCCAGACCTAAGATTGGGATTTTCCATGCCCTATCCCAGACTTAATGTGAGTACCATATTCCAGACTAAAATGACAATCTGTTAATAAACGTTTCTTTGCCTGAGTTTTTTTATTTAATTAAAAGCATGCCTAAGATGTTGATATAGCGCCGATATGGTGAAGACCATGCCCTATCCTATACCAAAAGGGTACCCGGGTCATCTCGACTATAAAAAGGCTAAAAAACTGTTAACCTACCTCAGCCCTGAGAGCTGAAAAACCGTACCCGCCGCACATACATGCACGTATGACATATAAAGGGGAGTACCCCTCTGGGGAAACCGTGAATCTTATCGCTTACAATGGCATTAACAAACTAACCCACCCCTTGATCTTTCATGAGATTTATGAAACACGATTTCACCATTCTTGTTGTACCGAGCTCACCTCTTGGAAGAAAACTCGCAGAACTTCACAACGCCGATTCTTCTTATCAGCTGCCATCTTCTCTGAAAACATCTGCTTTGCGTGTTCCACAGTAATCCTTGCTCGATATCTCCAGAAACATGGATTCGTTGAATTGAGTTGGTCAGGACGCTCGGTTGGATCGACCTCGTAAATCTCTCTCATTAGAGGATCGGTACCAACACGTTGGTCTTCTGACATGATGGCAAAACAGGTCTGAATACGTTCATCGAGGGACTGAAATTGAAAAAAACGTATAGTAGACCCTTAGAGATTAAAAATTTGCTCAAGATTTGAGAAGCCAAATTGTTTAATTGTGTTTGAATTTTCCATAAATAAGCTGTGAACTTACTGATAAAATGGGTTCAATAAAAGATGAAGTAAATTCGATCTCCCACTGTCTTCTATCGCCTGAAGTTGACAGCACACCATTCCCAAAGGAAAGTGGAACATCTACACAAAAATGCAATGTGGTTGATTGGGTGAATGTAATGAATGACTATCGACAGAGAGAATAGATGGAACGATGAATGGACGAACAAGCGAACGAATAAACTATGAACGAATGAACAAATGAACGGATGATTTGACTAGAAAACGGACTGGAATAAATAAATTCATGGTTGGTTAACTCACTGACTAACCAAAATACTGGCAAAATAAATGTTTGTATACAATAACGCGAATAAATGATGCTTCACTTACTTTTTGCACAAAAATGTGTGATGCGACTCAAAACACAGTGAACTGTCAAGACAGCTTCGTCTTCACTACGATTAAGAGCCGTTGCTAGGCAACGCAGATCACGTGTCAAATGTGCCCAGACAAACTCATTCAAAGTGTCTTGTTGTACAGGTGGTGTAAAGAGTTTGACAGTGTCCTGCAGGAAAATGATAATATTTTATACAATTACATGGAATTTAGCTTATACTTCGACAGCAGTATGGGTCCTATGGGTCGCCTTTATCCCGAGAGTCATATCGATAGAGCTCTCCCGAGAGACCTCTCAGAGAGAAAAGCGACGAAGAGGAGACGGCTGAAATTCTGGCTACGACAGCAGTAGCTTTGACATTAACTTTATTTGGCCGACACGTAAAAAGTAGCAAAACATATGATGACAATATTAATTGTAAAACATAACTTAACAAAACATAAATTATAATTTATAAAAGTGGCTCCAACTCTGATAATTTACAACCATTCTCAGCATTGTTTGTGCCAATGTCTCTTTTAAACCTAACCTGACTAAAACACCCCCATCAATACCACTCAATATTTTTGCGTTATTTTACGGGATTGTTTACGTAGGTTCACATACTCCCGTAATCTTGCCTTTAATGAACGGACCCCAGATGAATATCGCATGCGTCGAGATACGGGCCCTTGGAGACTCACCTCTGGGTGTCTACAGCCTCCTACCAACATTGCAGAATGCATGATTAAGCGCATTATGTGGACGGCTGCAGGTGAAACGGTTCTTCCAGTTTCCGCGGAAGACGTTGAAGGGTTAGGGTTACCAAGAATATGTCCACGACTTGTACGGTCTTCACTAAATAATACAAAAACAAAAAAGAATTTCAAAGGGTTATAGATTATTCAAGAACTGTACAGACCAGCACAATGGAACTTTAATTTTACTGCAACATTGCGCACAACACAGAGTTACACCGCGTGCCCACCAAAGACTTGCGCGCTTTAAAGTTACAACAGTTAAACAGGTTCAGGATCAAGTTCTACTTCTGTAAAACAATTTTGCATACTCAATTTTGCAAACTCAATGCGACGCGAGAGCAGGATATAAAATGACGAATGTATCACATTCGTTCGTTGCGTGACTGCCGTGACAACATCGCGACACCCCATTCAGGACGCCATTTTACTTGTTTTCACATTTTCTTCTTAGTGTCGTCAACGGTCGTTTCTAATAAAAATCATCTGTGTGCGCGGCGTTGCGTCGTGTTTGCTAAGTCACTCTAGTTTTTGCAATTAATGGCGCCTAACAGTTGCATGGGTTGAACACGGTGAAACTGTGTTGCGTGCAATGTTGCAGAAAATGTTGAACCGTGTGACCGCGTCATTACCGAGATTGCGTGAAAGATGCAACTAACATGAACGTCTTTGCGTGACGGTTATTTGACATACCGTACAAGAAGAACAAAATTGTCACATAAACCAATAAGTGATTTACTAAGTATTTCAAAGGGAAAACCCCTGACTTACGGAGTAGTCATATCTAACGGTTTATTTCCAGGTAAAAGTTGATATCCTGTTCCACCGATACCTGACTTGCATTCAGGACAAGTAGATTCTTGGTTTGCTCGTCCACACTGCAAGGAAAACACAATTCTGTAATTCGTGATTTTGATAGAAATGGCTTTGCAATTTGTGCACTTACATCTCCAATAGAGTAGCGATGTCCTGCAGGACATTCTGTAAATAAAACAAATTGGTTACAGAAATATTGGAACATCGATGTTTGAATTTGAATTGGGGCAGATAGACAGACGGGCGGACGGGCGGGCAGAAGGACAGACAGATAGATAGATAGACATACCGATGGATGGATGTACGGACAGACGGACGGACGGACGGACGGACGACGGAAAGAGAGACAGATCGAGAAACAGACGAAAAAAACGGACATGCAGACGGACAGAGAGGCTATGAACGTTAAGCGTGAATATGATAAATATCGCTGATACTCACTATACCAAGTAACATTCTCTTGAAGTCCACTTTTCACCTTTTCAAATTCGTCCTCAGGCATCGTTGGGAGGAACGAATCCTGAAAACAAGTAAAATTTTAAAACGTAAATTGAATATGAATAAATATAGGCCTCGAGATGAAAGGGTTTTGAGGAAGAGTAACGTTTTTGCAGAGAACAGATGATATAGCGCAGTTGTACCACATCACTTCGAATGAATATGCAAACCGCAAGCTTACGGAACATGTTACTTTTATTCGAAAACAAATAATTTCTATATCGCTCTTGTAATGAAAACTGAGCATTACTCTACCGATTCATTAAAAAAAACATTATCCAGAATCATGGAAACAATTCACTTATTGACTGGGACCGAGGGAAACATTGGCGGTCGAGGGACCACAAAACATACTGCTTTCCCGAGGTCCCAGTCAATAAGTGTTTTAATTTGTTATATACCAACTGTCAAAGAACAAAATAAAAAGCAAAACGTCGCTGCCTACAGTTAAAGTTTTTAATCAAAACTCACACAAAACTGACCTTTTTTCACACATAGTTTTTCGGAGAATCGTTGCAGCTCTTTTGGTAACATTCCTAGTTGGTTATTATCTTTTTTTCGGAATAAATGTTGTATATTGGTCTTAAAAGTTTGACAATAAACACGAGTTTTGCCTCATGCATGTCCGAATGAATGAATTTGTAAACGCGTGCTGCCAAAAACCAGCCTTCAAAGCTCAATCTACTTCCGGTTTTGTTATTACCGGTCAATAAAACACACTGTTGCCCGCTGAGAGTTGTTGCTGGGGAAACAGCAAAATTTGTTGACGTTCACGTGATGCGCTCTCGCCCAATCAGAGCACGGAAGAAATTGACTTTGACAGTTGGTATATAACAAATCATTTTAGTGGCATATACATATGTTCAAATCATTTTGCTCATTTACGCAATTTTTTAAATCTCTCATTTTGATGTCTTTTTTATCTTACCACCATAATTGCAGGTCTGTGCATCAATGACTTTAAGGTAGTCAAAACTTCACTATCCTCAGCACATTGTAATAGAATCATTGTATGAGCGACGAGTTCAGAAAGGTCGATGGTAGCTTGTGGTTGAGCAGGCTGGACAGAAAGGGCTGAAAACCCCTCTCCATGAGAATTATCCAGTAGTTTTGTAGCCAACTGGCGGGCCTATAAGATTTTTGTGAAATTGTAAGGAACAAATATAAATGGAGAATCAAATAAAAAAAAGAATGAAAGAAAAAAGGCAGAGAAAGAAATAGCGGGAAATGAAGAAAAAAGGAATGAATAAAAGAAAGAAAAAAGAGTAAAGGGAAAGAAAGAAAGAAAGAAAGAAAGAAAGAAAGAAAGAAAGAAAGAAAGAAAGAAAGAAAGAAAGAAAGAAAGAAAGAAAGAAAGAAAGAAAGAAAGAAAGAAAGAAAGAAAGAAAGAAAGAAAGAAAGAAAGAAAGAAAGAAAGAAAGAAAGAAAGAAAGAAAGAAAGAAAGAAAGAAAGAAAGAAAGAAAGAAAGAAAGAAAGAAAGAAAGAAAGAAAGAAAGAAAGAAAGAAAGAAAGAAAGAAAGAAAGAAAGAAAGAAAGAAAGAAAGAAACGCTTGAACGATTGTACGATTGTGGTGACGGAATAAACTAAACCAAAGAATAAAAAATCTGAATAAATGAAAGCTTAAAAGTGAAAGAAAAAAGCAAAAGGGAAATAAAACAGAAACTAGACGGCCGAATAAAGCATAAAAAAGCACTTAGTGCCATTCCATCAGGTTGCCAATAGATTTCATAAAAGCAAAATACCTCCATTGATAGGTTGTCAGGACTATCCAAGAATGCGCGAAGTTCGTTGTGCTCCTAGAAAACAATGCAAAACATAGTTCAAATCGTCTGTGAAAAGGATGACAATAACAAAAACAGCAACAACAACAACAACAACAACAATAGCCCAGACGTACATATGGTGCAGTATGAGGGGACGGTGGGGGGGGGGGGGGGGTAGGGTTGGGGTTTTAAGTAATGTTTAATAAGTAAGCAGGAGTGTTTCATCAAGTTTTATTTCAATCAGCGTCTTTCGGTGTCCGACAGAGTTCAAATGGGCTCCTGGCTCTGACAAGAATACAAAAGCTCAATTTGGCTTACTGTAAGTTTCTGTCTTGGGTCTCTGTAGCCACATGTGATTTCTCTGTAAATTGACAAAAGACACAGAACGTCCCTGAAGACAGGAGCATCGTGAGCCTGTAAGAGGAAGAAATGAACAAAGAATAAGCGAAGGAAAGTACAAATGGCGAAGAAATGAACGAGCGAACGAATGAGCAAAATTAAGAACGAACGAACGAACGAACAAACGAACGAACGAATGAATGAACGAATGAACAAACGAACGAACGAACGAACTAACGAACGAACGAATGAACGAACGAATAAACAAACGAACGAATAAACGAATGAACTAAATAACGAATGAATGAATGGCTGCAAATGAATGAACGAACGATCGAGTTATACCTGGGCGGTGCTCATCAAATCGTCTACAGTTTCAGACAAAAGTCCTCTTGCCAAGGCATCGCGTGTGTCCATGTACGCATCACCATAAACAACAAACCTGTCAGGGCTTTCATCTCCAATCTGTCCAAAAAACATACATTAATTAATAAGTACAAACGATTTGTTAGCTCTTGATGATATGGATTAGTGGGTTGGTTAAGGCGTGGATCGCTCGTTTCGTTCGTTATGTTTGGACCATGATCATGCTTAACTGGTTAGAGTAGAATTCGTATGAGTACAGCCTATTTCCTACACAGGACGCCTGTTACGAAGACTACTATGAGTGCAGAGCAGTTTCGAGCAATTTTCTCCATTCCATTACTGCATTGTAGCCGGATCTTCGCGCTCTGATTGGCTAAGGAACATATCGAGGGCTTCCGGTTGGCTGTAATTTTAGCACCAAAACCGTTCAGTATGTCTGTATCAAAGGTTTTCTACCCATACCAAATCTGTTATATAAACAATTAGCCCAAAAATTTCCTACCTTATCTCTGACAATCCCTTGTGGAATCAACCATTGCATTTGTTGGTCTACAGTGAGTTCTCTAATAACTGACGCACCATACCGTCTTGCTATCTGCTTCAACAAGTAGATGACAGGCGCGTCATCCATTAACTGTGAAAACGTCCCTTCCACGACCTTTAGTAGCGTGTCTAATGCATTTGACACTTCCTCGTTGTCTCTGAAACTGACGTCATCCGTCACGTGACTTTTAAACAGCCACTCAGCAGTGAGTGTTAGGACATGACGTGTGTTGGAAATTGCCTCCAGTACCTTGTAGTCAAGCCTCTCAGAATTATTGACATCACTGAGTACACTTATTGCGTCTGAAATCATTTTCGTTGACACGCCAATCAGCAGATGTATCGGCAAGTGTTTGTCTGTCATTTGTGATGCAAAGGAATCCTATGGAAGAAATAATAAAAATCATAATATTAGTGCTTTAGAAAATACATTTCGTGACAAGATTAGAGTTTGTGAGGGCATCTGCGAAGGAGCAAGTGTAGCTTGGTTTGTTAGCGCGCGGCTTTCTGATGCGAGAGTTCAATTCTCTGTCGGATCACCTCACACTCCCACACTTGTTTTGATTTCTTTCCATTCCGTGTAGCTTTAATTAGCTTAAAATGCCCTTAAAACGAAGATCTTATGGAAATAGAGGGGTAAAGGGCGCACCGTCGGCTTCCTGGGATACCCTGGCTCAGCTGAAGGAACTTCTGAGGCTGAATATTAGTGCTTTACCTTTACCTTTTTACCGTCTAGTGGTCTTTTGGCGTTCTTGGCTTATATAAAAGCGACCATATCCTGTTTTCTTAAAGTCTCCTATTAGTCCTGATATTTCTTTGTAAAGGAAAAAGCCTACATACTACATACCCAAACGTTTATCTTACCTCTATGCAATCCACTGTCAGTTGACATACGCGGACAACGTGACCTGAGGCAGAGGATAGCCCCTGTGCTCCATCAAGATACCGTTGGATATACTTCTCTACGTCTTTGCTGCTACAAGGTTGAAGAGAAAATGAAGTTCAGGATTTTTGAGAGTGTATGAGTGGGTGCAATGATAAGTGAATGAATGGGAAAGAGAAAGGTATGAACAGTAATTCTAAAACTCATTAATAATTCATAAGCAAATAGACCAATTGAAGACGTTCATTTGGTCACGTGTTGAGACCTTTATACCGGATATAAACAGTGATGCATAAACATGGGTGTTTTATCATAATCAGTTAAAGAACTCATTAATTTAACTAACTCTGACAAAGCACCCATGTTTATGCACGAGTGTTATATCAGTACAAGGTCTCAGTATAGTTGTCTGATCATTGACCTCGTACGGTACCGACGAATCTCCACCAATCAGAGCGCGTGTAATATACCAATTATTATATAAAGCGCAGTTACCTGTCAGTAGTCAGTAGTTGCTGCAGTAAGAAAGATCTCACCACTGGTGTATCATCAACTTCGAAGTCAGGAAATGGAGAGAAACATTTCGTTTTTTCAGAACTACTGCCAGTGATATACCTCATGAAGATATCAAACACTTCAGGGTCTAATTGACGCTTGTTGTCTTTTCCACCAAAACATAACAACGAGATTAATTCCATGAAGAAAGAGTTACAACGACGGCGAAATTCATTAGCGTCTTTAGCGGACGAACTAAAAGCAAGAAACAAAATTAGATCTAGACAGAATATAACGTGTCAGTAACATCAACTAGAGCAGTTCTCGTGTGACTGTGAAAACAGCAAGGTCACTGCACGGTTACGACAGGAATTTCCAATGTTTTTATTCTTTCTATTGACAACACGGCAATTGCCAGGTCATGTTACGGCGCGATCTTTTTCACAGTCATACGTATTTGAATCCGAATTCTACGGATTAAATATCAAACTACACAGTTGACTTCTGAAAAAATAGCTATGAAAAGAGTGTCGGGAAAGAGATGACGGAGGATCATGCGCACTGGTCTCTAAAACACTAGATAAATTTTTTTTTTTTTTTTTTTTTTTTAGGGACGTATGGGAGAGTACATTTTGAATGTAAATACGTACCCTCTTTAAATAAAGTGTATTGTATTGTATTGTATTGGTTCTGGATCTGCGCAGGGCCTTTTGCCTTAATTTAATTTGGTCATGGAGCGACCCTCTAAGGTGAACACTCATGAAAAGAGTGTGGGTTCACTTTAGAGAGCATTAGAATACAGAACGATTTGCTGTAACTTGGCAAGTAAAGAAGCCCTAGCTAGTCTTGTCAATACCTTGAAAATGAACCAATGCAATCAATTAAGAAACATTCCACAGCTTCAATTGAAGTTGCACTTCTGAAGTCTGTCCTGTCGTCCAAAGCCTGGAAATGTAAAGAAAAGAAAAAGTAAAACAAAAATGCACAATAAACACCCCACCAGTTAGCCATGCAGTACCAGGTATGATAACAAAAAGTATGCAATAAGTTTAGGAGGCTTGCATTTGTTAGCATATGAATGTCTGGGGAAAGTCGGCAAAATTGTAGGGGGAGGGGGTTGTGTTATTGTGGGAAGCTAAGTGGAGGGTTATCAAATTTTACCAACTTTCCCCCCCCCCCGACCCCCACTAATAAATGAAAGCCTCCTTAAAGAAGTTTTCACTTACTTTGCTGAGTCTGGTAATGTATCCTGACTCCAAGTGAAGTCGTCTGCCAGTACTTTTGTGTGGATACACGTGTTCGATAAAAAGACGAACGCCAGTGATGCGCTCCCACAATGGCCTATAAACGGATGACAAAATTGCTTTTTACATTTCTTTTGTGAATATTAAGATAGAACGAGAGGTCCATTTTAACAGCTGGAATTATATAAACTGAGTTTAAAACATTCCTCTCATCGGGAATAGAAAGACAGTGAGTGTTGGATGAGTATACAGACTATATAGACTATATTGAAAATATTTTGCTGTTGTTCACCCAAGATGGCTGCCGTGATCACTTGCATCTCTGTCAGCGCATTGTAAAAATGATATCATCTTTCCCAGACATCGTGAAAAATGATTTGTAGAAGTTAAACCTTCCTTAATGGTGGAAGAAAACTCTTCTGTTGTTGTCTTTGCTAACACAATTTGAATGAAGCACCAAGCCATAAGTCAGGTTTTGACCAACGACGGAATAAGAAGTGCAAGCAATTAACATACCCAGACTCAGTAATGCACTGTTCATTGTCTTCTGTCATGAAATGCAGCAATGATTGTACGTATGTTGCTTCCATTTCTGCTTCCGTCTTTCGTGAAAGCCATGCTATACTTTGAGCCTTTAATACGTATATGCACATGGATAATTAGCGTTTGTGGCTTCAACATACCTACATCGGTCCAAAACATGCATTGTTTTCTCCTCACTTTCCACACCGTAATCTTTAGTTTGTTCAATCATTCTCTCTGCGGGAGCTCGAACAAAAATCACTTGCTCGCACCAGTCTTCCCTCTTTTTTGCGACTTCCATGCTGATTTCTAGTGGTTCCAAGCTTTCCAGACAGATTTGAAGGGCAATAGCATCTAATGTCTAAAGAGTAGATATTAAATTAGTTATGGCAACTGTTAATCAGTAGATATGAAAGAAAAGCTAATATGTAGAAAGATCATACAGTAGAACCTCTCCATACATTTCCTTGTAAATGAAATCTCTATAAAATTTACACTCCTTCATTCTTCGTCCCTTAATTGTCCGTATCAGAGAAGTTGAAACGTACTATGTTCAAGAAGAGGATAAACAAAGAAGACTGAATATTATTAGGCAATCAGCACTCCACGTGACCATGACGGGATCAAACAAACTGTGGTATGCGCGCGTCACGTGATGTGAAGTGTTGTCCCACTATTAGAACCTGCTTTGCGACCACCAGGCAATATTCAAAATAACCGACGGAGACTGGAACGAGTTCTAAAAATAGCCCAAATGATGGGCAACACGTCATAATTGGCTGCTGAAGTTTTCTAGCACGCCGAGTCGAAGTCTCTCGGTGTCTCTATTTATGCACTTGTAACAGAAACAAACAATTTCTCAGTGAAAACTGACTTAACGTTTTGTTCATACCTGAACTAGTTTCAGTATGGTTTATCAAAATCTAATTTCTTCCCGAGACTTTTTGAAACATATTCATGTAGAAATTCTTACCATTTCGCTTTCATTCACAGTGAATATGTCAAGAAGTCTTGCAACTATAGTTGGTCGCGTTCGCACAAGTTGACCAAAGCAGGCCAGACGTAGCTCAATACGGGAATAAGCTTTGTGGACCAAAGCAATGTCAGGGAAGGTAAAATTTGTATTGTTACCCACAGACATTATATGTAGTTGCCTGGTAGTAACGATTATTGCTCTGGCAACAAGCTGCAAATAACAAATAGTACGTAAAATGATATGAGTATTCAACTTTCAGATTTGAGCATTCAATTGAGTATTCAAATATGATGATATCTTTATTATTACCTCATCTTCGCCTTGTTCTACTGGTTTGTAGTTCATGTGTACAAAGTCATGAATGTATCTCTCTACAAAATCTTGGCTATTGTTGATGGTAGCCATGACAACAGATACGTCAGAGTTTGTGATTATTTGGCGTAGACATTCTTCGATTGGTTCGTTGGAGTTTTCTGTGACAAAGAGATGGTCAATGAAATGTTTACTAGCAATTTGCAAATTTGTTCTCTGATTGGTTAATGGTAACAATAGTAAATAAGAGTGGAAAAAAAACACGATTGAGCGATGTATAGGTCGCAAGGAAGGCAAGCTTAGGAACTCATGGCGTGGGATAGGATAAAATATAAAGCCAAGTAAAACTGGTCCATTGGGTTTTCTTTCCATATTTTTGCTTTTGTTTTGTTTTGTTTTTGTGTTTTTTTAATTGTAACTAGTTTTCGAAATTAACAACTTTTCCCGTCAGTTTTAGTGCAAAGAAGAAAAAAGAAGGAAACAAAATTAATAGAAAAACAATTTTAAAGAGAAAAAAGAATTTCCTTTGGCGCAGCCAAGGCTCGAACCCGCACAATTATGCTAATTTTATGCAAAACCTAAAAAATCGACCATGCATCCAGACAAATCGCTGAATCATCGCATGTTACGTATAGGATGGAGATTTCGGCCCCTTCCGCGCTATCGGTAGTACGCAGCAAGCTTCGCGGTCAAAGAGGGAGGAAACAGTCGGATCCTAGGCCGTAAATGACTGCACCTTACCACTAGACTAACTGGTCTACTGAGGGATTTGGAAGACAAAATAACCTTTTATATCTTTTGAACGGGGAGTCTATTGTTGTGCAAATTAAGTGTTGAGATGGCACAGTGTGATAATCCAGTGCGTTTGGATCAGAAGGACCGGAGTTCGAACCACGCGACCGTCGGGTGTTTTTTTTTTTTTTTCTTTTCTTTTTTTCCCGCAATCTAATTCTAATATAGAATTTATTTCTGAATGATTAATTTCTTTTTTTGGTATCTATTTTTAACGAATTACTCTTAAATCTCTCTCTCTCTCTCTCTCTCTCTCTCTCTCTCTCTCTCTCTCTCTCTCTCTCTCTCTCTCTCTCTCTCTCTCTCTCTCTCTCTCTCTCTCTCTTGGTTAATAATCTCAATCAGCCTTTACATATTTCGTCTTTCTAATAATTTATCATTGTAGAATATTCGTTCTCGTATCAATTTTTTTAAACTTTTTTTAAAGAGTTTTGCTAAGGCATTTCTTGAATTCGCCCTAGCGGGCTTTTTGGCAGGAGGGATAACGGTTGAAATTCTGTCTAACATTGTTCATGGACTAGTTTCGTCTCTGTCAATACATTCAGTACTTTTAACAATGCGTGTTGAAAAAGGACAAGCAAATTGCAACCTATCAGTTGGACAAGAGAGCAGTTTTTTTAACGTATGACACAGTTACGGTATGAATTTTGATTGTTTTAATAGAGATTACGGCACTTACACGGTCACAGGACAGCGCCGTAAGTTCGTTTCACAGCTCACACGAAGGCTCTATCATCACTCAAATGCACGCGAACTGTTAAACTCAAAGTTCCAGCTTCAGGTCCAACCTCAATTTAAGGTAATTCGCCATGGAAAATTGGAAATTACAAATAGGAATGGATTGCATTGATTTTCTATATTTTACCTGCAATGTTTGCTGCATTATTCCACATTTCATCCACTTTCTGCTTCAAGAGCCACGAAAAAGGAAGCCTGCAGAGAAACACGTGTGAATCTCGACCAGATGACGTCACAGGTGCGTGACGCCTGAGTGTGACACCTTCATCGTCATTATCATCGAGGAACGAGTCGTAGTGAAGCGGCGTAAGTTGGTCATCTTGAAAGATTTGAAGCCAAAACTTAATGAGTGAGGAGTCTCCTTTCTGCAGTAGGTCCAAGTTACCGTCTTTGTCAATGAACGCGATTAGCTCAGACAGAATTGGAACGACCGCATTTTGTATCTTACGCCATAGAGCTTTTCTGTAAGTTCCACTTTCCTGAAGGTCTGCGAGTTCTAAGGCTTCTGAGGTTGACCAATTGGCTCCTTGTCCCCCCATTGTTTCATCTTTTTCCTTAAGAAGCTCGTGAACTCGAGAAATTAATGCGTGTTGAAAGGAACTCGTGTCATGAGCATGCGCTGTTAAGGCAAATGTATTTTATCAAGAAACTATCATATCAAAAATGCATTAAATACTAATTAGCTATAACACACTGAAGTTGAGCTTACTGTCGTATGTGTCACTTTCTTTGGTAAGTAACTCCAACAAAATCACTATTCTCTTGGTTGCCCTAGCAACGGTAGTAGGTCCGTCATCGATTCTTCCAGCTGCTGCCTGCACTGACTGTCTTAAGACATCAACAGCATCAAGAACTTGTTCTTTGGAGTCAGTATTATAACACATCTCAATGGAAGCCTTAAACAAGTCACTGAGTGACTGGTCTTTGACATTCTCCAATGTAGGAACATAAAATGAAGGGGTGAACAGCTCATCTATGTGAACCGACTCCCATTGTTGCCCCTGGAAACCAACGAAGTCTGGGTACCCGCCAAGGATTCTGGGTAGCTGGATGATAACAATGATGTGTATTGGATTGGTGTCTTCTAACTCTTCAATAATTTCTGCACGCTGTTTTAGAAGAAGGTGTCGAGCACAGGCCAAAAGATTGAAAGTTAGATCTCCTGATATACACTGCACGATTAGAAGGCCTTCATCACCACCAAGACGTGCGAAGAAGTCCCTGTTTTCAAAAGATCGTTGATAATCACTATCATGAAATAACACAATTATAAATGACAGTGACTGTTACAAAAATTATGGTGATGCTGGTAACAATACAAAACAGCAATGGATACGACAGTAACGATAGTTATAAAGGTGATGATGCAATGGACGATGACAATGCAGGGTCGGATTTAGGAGAAGTGCGAAGGGGGTGCGCATTCCCTCCTGAGTTCTGTGGCGACTTTGAGCCTTTTCGTTTTAACAGTTTTCCAAAATATTCTTTGGATCTTTTGGACGGTTTCCGATTTCTATAATGGTACATCCTCTCCTGAACGATAATCCTGGATCCACCTTTATAATGATTAAGGTTTCAATCGAGCCTTAAACCGAATCGACAAGTGGCCCCAACTGGCAACCTAACAGGTTGCCAAATAGCGGTTTCATTGCACAACTATAAGTAGTGACTAGAATACGGGTTGATGAAGATGATAGTGATGATAGTGATAATGGTGGTAGTGATGTAGTGAGCCTTAGCCAGATCCAAACTTACCCAACGCAGTCGCAAAACTGTTGCGCCGTCTGAAACTGCTGCAGAGTTATACATGACATGTGGTGACGTTCAAGACTCGACGCTTCTGCAATCTCATCCAGGTTATTTTCTGAAAGGAGTCTGGAGTGGGTTGATACCTGAAAAAATAATGATTTTAAAGCAATAGCCGTTATACTTTGAGAAAGACTGGCGCCACCACCAACACCACAACCACCAATACAACCATTAACACCACCAACACCATCATAACAACAACTGAGCACCATCACCATCACCACCACCACAACCGGCACCCTCTTTATCATCATCATCATCATCATCATCATCATCATCATCATCATCATCAAAACCAACAGCAACAGCTGCGGCAGCACAAGTACCTGAATCAGAAGTCCATCTTTGTGTTTTCCTCGATCAACTCTTGTAAGAAACGATGCCAAACTTGAATGCTGTTGCTCTTTGAAGTACAAATCCCAAATCTTGTCTGCTTCGCCTTTCAGTTCACTCGAGTGTAATCTGACAATGGCATCTGGTGTGCAACATTGAACAAGAAGACGTTTTGACTCTGAAAGAACCTGGAGAACGAGAAATCGTTTTTACAAATACTTTTTGTCATACCATCTTCATCCCTGTTTCTTGATGTGTCGGTTTTCCTATTAAACTGTAGCTAAGCCACACCTCTTTGCCGGTTCTACTGGTCAGTCTATATATGCATGCATATCTGCTGTCTATCTGATTTGGTTAGTAGTAGGCTCGACTTGCATTCGTAGTGGCTCGGTGCAACCGACAAAGGAAACTCGAGACGACACTCCATGGCAGGAAACCAAGGGTGAATGGCTTCCAAACATGGTGTAAGTACATGAACCAACTGTTGTAAGCTTGTCTTCGGGGTTAAGGTCTTGTTTTTGTACCCAATGACAGCATGTCATTGACAGTAAGGATTAAGAGCTTTGAGGACGGATAAAAATGAATCTAAAGTAGTCATATACTTACCGCGTCTTCCCATTCTTCTTTCCTCTCATCATCGTCAAGATTGGTTCCATCCTGTCCAAGACTGCTACAGACCGACAGTATCACTGCTGGAACTGTGTCCTCGTGGAATCCAACAAATGCATCACCTTTTGTGAATTTCCTAAGAATTGAAAATGCAAGAAGGGTATTTGATTTTTTGCTCAGTTTCCAGCTTTCGAAATCTCGTGCGCCTGCAATTTCCCCTCCCCTCTACGCAACCCGAAACCTAGAATCTACGTAAGTGTTCGCTACACTTACTTACGTAAACTAAGTAAGTGCGCGTTAGCTGTCTCTAAAATATGGTTCCCGGCTGGGGTGACACTACTGTTTGCATTATCAACGATACAAGTATTACTTGTCTCGCCTTCCCCTCCTTTCCTTTCCCTCCTCGTCTTCCTTTCCCCCCGTCCTGACGTCCTGGCCCTCTGAGTTGCTCTTATCCTACCTCTTGCGCTGGTAAGTCGGTGTATTGATCTGTGAAAATCGCTCCACCCAGCCTGTCAGAATGTGAACCAGCTCTCCTTGTGGAGGACTTAAACTCGTGGATAAAACCAAGAAGTGTTTCTCTAGGCGGTTGATCAAAGGGATTGGGAATTCCTTGTACACGGTGCTCTTCTCTGCTATGACAATCAGTCTGGTAGAAGAAGAATTATTGATTTGTTGAATTGGAAAGGAAATTAAATGGACTAGTTTAATTTAATAGTTACCTGAAATTTGGATCCACTTTACATTTCACTCGATGTGCTCCTAAGCCAAGGTCCACATATCGGTTCCCACCAAACTCGACATAATACTAAATGATGAGAAAAATAAATCTTAAGGCGGGAAAACATCAAACAATTTTTATATAAAAATGGTATATTACGCGCGCTCTGATTGGTCGAGAACCGTATGTGATTACAGTACACACGCATAAATGACGCCATTAAATCTTCCGGGCGCTCTGATTGGTTGAAATGTTTCGATGAATATTATTTATAACAAATAGATTCCAAAATAAAGGCGCCAAAATGTTGTGAGAACAACATTTGACTTCGTCTCGTGGCGTACGTTTTGGTTGTTGACGTCATCTGTGCATCTATAAGCGTACAGACACACGGAAAAGTGGAATCTATCTTAACGAAAGTACCAAACATCCTACCTGGTTTAGGGCGTCATACAATCCTTCATACAGACGTTCCATATTCAGAAGAATAACTGTTCGTCCCGTCTCCATGCAGACTTTGATGTCATTGATATTACGACACACCTGAGAAGGTAACGTATCAGTAACCGGATACACCTTCAACCCATTTTATAGGCCTGGGATTATACACTATCTTGGTGGGGACGTAATTAGATGGAAAATATCGGTAATCTCAACTGATCAGTTTGTAAAACAGCTTAAAACAGACAGAACTCGATCATGCAGATAGCGAATTGAACGGCAAATCATGAGAATTGAAAGGAGGGGTATAACAGGGTGTGGTGGAGTATTGGCAATATGCTGAAAGGAAAACTTGTTAGATAAATCACAAAATTCCTGTATTGTAAGCAATTAAGGTCATTTCTGAAAGTAGTTACATTATTAATTTCTAACCTGGGTGTACTCAAGATCCTTAGGAAAGCTGCTACCAAATATAAGAACAGGATCGTTCTCATCTTCCCTGGTTTGGCGCAAATATTGTTGGACGATGGTGAGAGCTGCGTGGTTTTCGGTAAGGATCAGTAAATACCGACTCTCTCTGTGATAAAAAGAGAGAAGAGAAAACATTGGTATATAAATGTTGCACAACTATCAATGTGAGATGTTAATATTGGTTGATGTATAACATTTAATCAAAGGGACAAGCGTTGCTCAGTTGGTTAGTCCAAAGCTTTGTGATGCGAGAGGTCCCGAGTTCGATTTTCAATGACCTCACGCTTGTTTCGTGACTTCTTTCCTTTCCGTGTAGCTTTAAGTAGCTTTAAATACCCTTAAAATGGGGCACTGATGGAGAGAGGGGTAGAGGGTAGACTGAGCGCACCATCGGCTCCCTGGGAGTCCAGCTTCATTGTAGCTGAACGAACTTCCAACGCTAAATATAGTGTTTTGCTTTTTACGCTAATTCATATTTTTCTTAGGCCAAATTCAGTTTTTACCAGAAGCCTATAACTCCTGTTTTTGCTGAGGAAGGAAAGCCAAGAAATCCATTATTGAGAAAACAAAAGTTTCAGGTATTTCTACCTTTCTGAAGGGTCCTTGTCTAGATACGACTTGATGAGATTCAACGAACTAAACTGCCTTCTTTCCTCCTCTTCATCCTGAAAAATAATACCATTACTCAAGCCAGAGTTGCAATTCTCTTGTATGTCATAAAAGTTGTCGATTTCAGGTGGCAAGAGAACAAATGATTGTTGTGTTCAGATGTATTACTGGAGGGGGAGGGGGGTATCATCCGCACCACTTATATATCTCACTGCTCCGAAAATCAATATAACAGTTACTTACAGTCTTTACAGTGTGATTTAATACTGTACTCCTTATTGTTATTGTTTAAAAATTGTTACCTCTCTAACACGACGTGTAAGAACGCCATCCAGATTCTCCATAAACATTTCCACAGGATGAAAATCGTCTTCCTCAAGACCTCCGAAGTTACGTCTTACTGCGTATTCAACGTCCTCCCAGAACACCAATAGCTTTTCTTTGGCGGCAGAGAATACCATTTTAATGAGACTAAGTGAAGCGAATGAAAAACAATATTAGAATTGACACGAATGTAAAACACATCGCTAAAGGTTGAGATGACAGGCATCCACAAGACAAGACCGAAGAGGAGTATTTTTGGGTTAAAATTCATGTGTTTCATCGTTTTCGTAATTTCTACTACCTTACGTCCAACCCACTAATACGGCCACCCCGCTAATACGACCATCTCATGTTGGTCTGACAACAAGAGATCCTATACTTAATCTCTTGTAGATAATACTCCGTTAATACGGTCACCCCGTTATTACGGACAGTTATTTTTGGCCCTGAGATGTGGCCGTATTATCGGGGTTTTACTGTATCCCTTCATGGGGGAGAGTCGCCTTAATTTTTACCTATAAAAATCTCTCAGCCCAAAGAATTCTTCCTTCTTGGAGTCCTTCAATACTTTCTTTTGTTCTTCGTAAAGCTCTGCATAAGCTCTTGCTAGTGCAGGAATGATTGGAGCAATACGATCTTGAACGTCTTTATTGGATGCACAAATACCCCTGGGAAAAAGTGTTTGATACAAAATAACTTTACATTGGATAGAAAATAACTAATAATCTTTAACCTGTCGGATTTTGAAGCTTGGCTTTTAAGTAACTACGGGATTTTTTCGCCAAGACTGCACAATTTCTTAAGATTCCAAACATACAAGACCTCCTCGACTCGAGACTCTTTGACCACGGCATTACTTACATAGCACTATCTTTGAGTTCTTCCAACCCAGGCACGTCACGTGATAGCATTATCCCTCGGTTCATCTTGGCCGGGTCTAGAGCCCAGTTTGAAATTCCAATGAAAGCCACCCGAGTTGGCTTTTCGTCCGTTTCTATGATGTCATCGGATGACGTCACTCCGTCCTCAAGTAATGGGTGCAGTGTCTTCAGTGGTAACATCGGTGAGTCTTCAGCCAGGCCGACCTCATCGAGCACTACAACTGATACAAACTTGTCTGGATTCTTGTCTTTTTGAAGATTCGAACACTGACGGAATGTCTCCTGGATCCCCTCGGGGGTAGACAGGGGACTGCATTGATGTGCAGACATCTGGACCTATTAAATGATCAACAACAGATAAGGTTATCAAAGTAATCTTAATTGTTATTTCATATGTTATCAGATATTGATATGTATATTACTAGACAACATGCAATGATATTATAAGTATATTACGCGTGCTCTGATTGGTCGAGAACCGTGTTTTATAACTGTATACACGCATAGATGACGTCATTGAATCTTACGCGTGCTATGACTGGTTGAAATGTTTCAATAAATATGATTATAAAACAAATAGATTCAATTTTCCGTGGATCTGTAGTCTAATAGTGCACAGCTGACGACATCAAAATGTGCTGAGTGAGAACAACACTCACGTTACTCGACTCCCGTCACGCGTCTCGTGGCGTACTTTTTTGTTCTCACCACATTTTGACGTCATCTGTGTATCTATTTGAGTACAGACTCAAGGAAAAATGGAATCAATTTGTTAATTTTATCATTCAATAGATGAAACGCGTTGTTATTCCAATTGATTTACCTCTTTGAAGGTCTTGAAAAGCTGAGATCTGGATGCACCTCCTTGCATATTATATGCCACAACTGTCTTAGCAAGCGATTTTGAACTGCCTGGTTTGCCGATAACAAACAAAGGAATACGAAGCTCGATACAAACCACCATCATAAACACATTCTCACTGAGGGCTGTGTTCCGAGCGATGTTAGGCCCAGGGTCAAGTTCTTTCAGGACTGCTTTTTGACATCTGTGCGTAAAATAGGCAAGAACTTGTTTTAAAAGTGGAAAAAGCATGTAAAACAAACTTGTTAGCTTTAATGGGAGCGTTTTTCATTCAATCTCTGCGCCTCCAACTAGGACGACAACTAGCAAATGCAAGCCAACTACACTAGCTTAACTATGGTCATAAAGAAAAGCAGAGGACTAAGAAGAAACGCAAACATATCGTTTGTGCGTGTACCAAAAAACAAAAAAGTGTTTCCCGCCTTTTATGCAAATCATGATCAATTCTCTTACAATACTTTCGTGGTTTTGTAACATACCGTGATATTTCTTGCAGTATCCTAGCTGCTCCGCCGTACAAAGCGCATGGACGTCCAAACGCTTGAGTGATGGTTTGGCGATACTGATATCTGTCTTGCAGTTTAGCGTGGTAACAGACACCAATGGCAAGGATGAGTGACCACGTGATGGGATCAATACGCTGTGAATGTGAATGTGAATTATTATCACGTCACGCAAAGGAAATCTGTGGTTACAAACTCTCAACAATGTCCAGAATGTGTGCGAGAACTAGAATACCAAAAGCCGTGAACCAGAAACAATGCCTACTGTCAATCAGTTCGTCATTCGTGATTTGTTAAACCTGTCATTGAGTCAGAAATGCAAATACACTTACAGTCTTTAAGCTGATGTTACACTGGACGATTTGCAGCCATGATTTGCCGCGCAACGCTAAGGTGGTGTTTACATGGCACTAGGATCATCCTAGCAGGCGAATCATCCTACCTGCTATACATTTACTGCATTCTGTTTAGTAGGATGATCCTAGTACCCGAAGTGAAGACACAAATTTCCATGTAAACAGAATGCAGTAAATGTATAGCAGGTAGGATGATTCGCCTGCTAGGATGATCCTAGTGCCATGTAAACACCCCCTAAGTTGATGCTGTGTAACAAACCACCCAGAACGATATTTAAGCGCAATTTAGCTTCAAAAACACGTTGAGAATATCTGATTTGAAGTCAGAAATTTCCAACGCAAAATATCGAATTTGACCCAAGTTGTCTCGACGCTGCGTGGAAAATCGTCGTTGCAAATCGTCTCGTGTAATATCAGCTTTAAGTTCTCAGAGGTATAAACTTACTTTAGTGATGTCATCAAGGTCATCATCATCATGAGCAACAGCAGCAGCAGCATCTAGTTCAGCATCATGGCCAACATAATCATCATCAGCAACAACATGCATTGGTGGTGGTTGTGGTGGAGCTATTTTTCCCAAAAGTATCCGTCCAAATGGGTGCTTCTCAAGTGCCAAATCTTCACCCGCATCAAAACCGACGTCTTGAGAACGTAATCCTGACGTTGAAGGAACGGAAAGATCTTCCTCCAGAAATGTCTGTGGTTGAGGTTTCTTAGCTGCCTGGAAATATGGACGACGTTCTTCTTGACGTTCTTCTTCTTCATCAACAGAATCTTCATCTGAGTCATCGCTTGTGTCTTTCCTGCCCTGGAGTTGTTCTTCCTGCGGACTTTCTTCGTTTGCTATCTTTTCAAGAAGAGGTCTAAACACGTCTCGGTGTTTATAGAACCAAATCATGACGTTCATTGTTCGTTCAACGTCACGAAGACTTACAAAGCTGCACTCGTCCTGAAACAAGAATAGTTTTGAAATGTTCATAGTTCTGATAGCAACCTTTCTTAGCTGGAGAGATACCAAATCAAATAGCAAATCGGGAGAGATACTATTAAGGCCGACCGTTTTATTTGTTTGTTATTAGAGAAGTAGCTGATTGTATACTTACTTTTTGCTCCCTCATATATCGTTGAGATTCAGCCAGTACTGACGTAATAGCTTCTACGAGGCTTTCATCACCAGGGATCCCGTGGGCCTGTTGATCTTGAATCACCTGGGCAAGGAAAAGCAGTGAAAAAACATAAGAATATCATGTTGTAAAACTGGTGATTTTGTTTGTTTGTTTGTTTGCTTATTTGTTTGCTTGCTTGCTTGCTTGCTTGCTTGCTTGCTTGCTTGCTTGCTTGCTTGCTTGCTTGCTTGCTTGCTTGCTTGCTTGTTTGCTTGTTTGTTTGTATGTTTGTTTGCTTGCTTGTTTGCTTGTTTGTTAGGTTTGCTTGTTTGTTTGATAGGGCCCATATACAACACTTACATATCGTCTGACTATTTGTCTGGTGTACAAGACTTCAATTTCTGGCTTGAGTTGTCCAAAATCCCAGATTAAGGAGCACATGCTTTCTGGTAGGGCGTGGACACGATAGACAAGATGACGAAGAGGTACACGGCCTGAAGAATTAA
Organism: Telmatactis stephensoni; assembly: GCA_029948255.1. Lineage (NCBI taxonomy): Eukaryota > Metazoa > Cnidaria > Anthozoa > Actiniaria > Isophelliidae > Telmatactis > Telmatactis stephensoni. The sequence continues at coordinate 860,620 of JALIZF010001899.1, forward strand.
GATTTGGAAACTAACAAAATCTGTCTACAACGAACTTCTACACATATCTATAAAACTGTTTTTAAAGTAATTAGCTTTCTCTTTTTCTGCCTAGACCATCCACACAAAGTGACAAGCCGTGCAGATAGCATGTCTGTCAAGGCAATTGCTTTCCTTTGAGGAAATAAGACGTTTTCTGTAATTCCTAACAGTCATTCTTGCAAGAAGGAAAATTTGCCTCCCTCTCACTTCTTCACACCACCCGTCGTTCAACCAAATTGCTATTACTTTACAGTTTAAGGATCATCATAAAATCCTGCAACATCTTTTCCTAATCTGTAGCAACTTTTTTTAATAACAGCGCTCCACAGTTTACTTACCGATTCGATCGCTGATTTTCTCTGCTCTAACGCTGTACCCAAGACCCGCAGATTCAAGTTTTTCAATCATCGTGTCTGTATGCCTTTATTTGAATAAAATGAATAGTAAAATCAGCGAAATACAGCCTTTAAACAAACGTAAAAATCCAGAGGATTTTGATCATCTTCATAATCCACAGGAAGTCCAAATATGCAGTGACATAAGCATAAACATAGAGTCTGCGTATGTTGCCTTTGCTTATGCTTATGTCACTAGTGAAAACCAGGCTTTAGTCTCCCTCGCAACTGTGTTTAGCCTCGTCACGCAACGCTCCCCGCGTAATGAGGCTAAACACGGTTGCTAGGGAGACTGTATAAATCTCGCTTGTTAATGTCGTTACATGAGAAACACTCGATCACTGAAGATTTAGATTGTGAGCGCGTGAAGAATAATGCAATGACTGACAGTTTCATGTTTAAATTTCTTACTTTCTGTAAGGATTGCATGCTGCAATGAACCTCAGTCCATCAGCCTCTTCGCCAAGTGGTCGTCCATTCATTCTTCGATCAACCATGATTTCCTTCACTAGATCTAAGGCCTCTGTGGTGTTCACTTCGTCAAAGAACAAAACAGTTTCTACACCACTCTTGATGTTTTCTCTTGCCATCTTTTTGGCTTGCTGTACTTTATTCTCGATGTCCCGGAACGAGGTTCCGCCGTGTACCTGACCAAGACGATTTGTTGATTTTAGTCAACTTCAAAAATTCGTTAAAACAAAAAAATCTAGTGCAATACCTTAACTAAAAGCATGTTCCTTGGTCCACCCATTCCTCTCTGTAAACCGCATAAATATCGTATAAGTTTGGTCTTTCCACAGCCAGTCTCTCCCATCACCACCACAGGGATACCACACCTATAAAACAGACAAATGTATTTTGGTACTTTAGTCGGCATTTGGAAACATTTTAAGAGTTTTAATCTTAAGAAAATAAAGTACTTGTAACTACTTGTTCTGCTATTTTAAATTTGTGCCTCGTCAATATCTAGTAGCTTTGCTTTGGAGCAAAGCTGACGTCGAATATTCAAATGCGCACGCAATTTTCAAAACAAGGGCAGTTCGTTAGGCTCTTAGCTTTTAATGCATACCATTTCAATCTGCTGTTACCTTGATACGTACCTAAATCGCATATGTATGGCCAAGATCTTCTTTGCATTGTCCTCAGTAAGCTCGTATGTTTCATCTGGATCGTGGGGCCATTCAACTCCCAACACTCGACAAATCTTAGATATTTTGTCCATCCTTAGAAATGTACCGGATAAATTAGAAAGAAAGATAAGTTAGAATAGATGAAGGAGGAAAAAAACCGAATTGCTGTTGGTTCGCTTATTCACAGATAATCAAAATAATCAAACAAAAAAGAGTCGGTAGCCATGTTGAATGAACAAACAAAACAAAATAGTGGTAACGCCTCTATCGAGGCTCAACCAAGATGGCTTCTATGACGTCATTTTCAGTCCCAGAGTAACTACAGAAAAAGCAAGTGGCTGACTGATAGAGACTTTGGCTGAAAACAAGAAGTTAAGACAGACAGACTAAACTTCAGTTTGAATTAGACGCCTCCCAGTGGAACTGGAAATAACCGACCTCTAGTTCGTATAGAGAGACAAATTATATTGATCTACACTCAAGAAGATTGCATACTTTGCTAGTAACTCGAAGTTTTCTTCAAAATCAACGCGTTGAACATGGAGTCCTGTCCTTAGATGCCTGGTCATGAGATTCTCCCTGATGACGTCACCACTTGCGGGGTCAATAAGGTTACCATCCGGGTCAATACGGAATCCAAGGAATGTGAATGTCGCGTGGTCGGGATTGAAAAATAGGTATGGATGAGGACTGCAAAAAAAAAAAAGACAAATTTTTTTTAAGGACAAATCCGTATCAAGTGATAGTGACGTCATAATGGCGTCAAAGAACTGAGAGACATTGAAACTGATCCAAACCTGCTTTCCCATCTTCTTCGAAGTTGATATTGTACAATGTCTTGTTCTTCCTCTGTTTCCCCTTGGTCTCTCACGTTATTAGTAACATCCCCCAAAGATCGAGTGGAAAAATCCTTTGTGCATAGGAAAATGAAGTTTAATTTTTTTGGTAGTATTTTGAATAAAGAGTTTATTAGGACATTTTCATATTTAGGAAAGATTTATAAGAAAACTGCGGACACTTTTCGTCGATATCTCAATAACTAAGTCAACATTTCAGTGCATCGTAAGGTCGATATTCAAGTTCTAAGGTCGATATCTAAATTCTTAGGTCGATATCTAAGTTCTAAGGTCGATATCTCCTTGCTAAGGTCGATATCTCAGACGTTAATTGGATGTCTAGTGGTAGGTTCGAAATTTCAGTGCCCGGGATCTCATTGCTGTGCCGATATGCTTGTAACTCTATTAGTTAACGAAAAAATGTGTAAAACTGTTGTTTACCTGGGACATTATGGTCATGAAGAGAACTACAAACAAACGAAATCCTTCCAAAGTGTCTGCGACGTTCTCCAGTTGACAAAAGGCACTTTGTTCACAGTCATTCAGCTGGTAGTTCAAGAAATCGACGAAATGTTGTAATTCAGCCCAGGAAGGGTCGTTTACTCCACAATACCTGAATAACAAACATAGATATAAGGCCTGGTTCACAAGAGCGACACAAATGCAAATGCAGAAGCAAACCGATGTAAGTGTGAACTTGAGAAACGCAGCACACGTACAGATGCAAACGCAAGCAATGGAAAATTAGTCATCTTCTTGAGCAGCAAGTGATAACATCTGCGCATATCTCCAACTTCTATTGTCTTGGACAAATGGATAATGGATAATTTGAAAGGATCATTTCTAGCTGTTCGTACTTCTGCACTCGACTGTAATGCTCCGAAAAACTTTGGGGAGACTATATACGACTCTCTTTATGAGAGAGGAAGCCCTAAGCCAGGTTAAAACCGTAATCAGTTGAGGCCACTTCCGTCCAGCGGTTCACGCATACTCGTCATGTTATCACCGCTTGCTATTATCTTCTTGCTTTTGCATTTCTGCTTGCACTTGCGGGAATAAGCCTTTAGCATTATGACGTTTCATACCTCTCTCTATAACACAATCCTTTTGAAGTGTCTATTGTTCATCAATTTAAGAATATAGTGTTTGTATTCTCCAGGGATTTTAAATTTGAATATGAAAGATTATTGAAGAGGATTCTTGTATAGATAGAGGTATGGAACGTCATAAAGGTAAAGGCTTATTTCTTAAAGTTTTGAGTTTTCATCGTGTATACGTAAATCAGTGTTTGTGCAAATGCAAACGAACACAAGTATGTATGTATGTATCTCTCTTTGTAAACAACATCATTGCACGTGTGTATCAACTTCCTCGCATTTGCGTCGATATGTGAACAGTGCTTGCACTTTCACTGGCATTTGAGTCGCTCGTGTGAACCAGCAGGCTTAAGGTTAGAAGTAAATGTAATTTAATTATGCTAACTCTTTAATTAGAAGCAAGGAGAAAGGATTCACAAAAAACTACTATTTTATGTCCACATCAGCCTCAGGCTGCGTATAATTTAACATGCATTACCAAATAAAGGATGTATGTAAGTATGTATGTATGTAAAACTGACAAGATTGCTAAATGAAAAGAGGCTCTTTTAGATCATAACATTTTCCATTTCTAATATAGATTAACGGTACAACCACACATTGAAGGTGAGTCAACCTCTATCAGGAACTATAGATTTATTATTTCAAATTGAGTTGAAACATTAAGAAAATGAACAAAATATTATGAAATACTACCGGTAATGTAAAGTACTACCAGCCAGCTCCCCCCCTCCTCCCTTCCCACTCCCTCCCCCTCTCCTTTCTCCCTAGCGCCAGCTACACAAGTTACCGGATTGGTTAAACAAACCTCATGAGAAGACGAAGACATTCTGCACTACCCAGGTCCAGTTGTTCTGGATAAAACATAAACTCGTGTAGAACTTCAGGTTGGTATTCCAAGTGCTGTAAGTACTGAAAAACACGTTGTACTGGCTCGCTTTGGAATTTTCTTTCGTTAAAAAGCGGGATGTAGTCTTCTTTTTCTGGAAATAAGAACCATATGACATTGGGATGCTAGTTTGAGAGTAGATAAGCTTTCGTATGATCGGTATTTTCATTGCCGTGAAAAATGGAAGCGAACAAAACTTCAGTGTGAGGGAACAATAAATGACGGATTCAAGAAAGTCAAAACTTCATTTTGTTTCCTTTTGTCCATTTATTTAGTTCAACGAGTGACCGTATCTTTGCATGTCTTTAAGGCGAGTAGCACGCGAACGTACCTTTTTTCATTTTTTCCAAAGCTTCATTTGGAGCAACACAATGAATGGCGGGAAGCTCATTGTAGAAATGATCACGAACTATATTCCTAGATTTACGCTGGAAGGAAAAAAAAGATATTGTTTTCATATTCCTATGATAAATGAAAATCTCCAAAATTGGATGTCGACCTTTCATGACGTCGTTCACTTACCATGTTCTGTTGATTGTTTGATGACGTCATTTCAATGGCGTATAAGTCACGTGGGTTACGTATCCATACCCGACCTCGTCTGTCTTGAATGGACCCAAGGTAGAGTAGATTGAATAAGAGAGTGTCCAGACCAAACTCAGCCTACATCAGACAGACAACAGTATTTATGATTTGTCAAAAAATCTCGTCTTTATCATCATCATATCATCATCACCATCACTAAGGACATTAATCAACATCATATCCCATAGATACACCATCGATAGCTATGCATTATTTAACAAATAGATTCCATTTTTCCGTGTGTCTGTACTCTAATTGATGCACAGATGACGTCAAAATGTGGTGAGAACCAAAACGTACGCCACGAGACGAAGTCGAATGGAATCTATCTGTTTTATATAATATTTATCGAAACACTCCAACCAATCAGAGCGCGCGTAAGATTCGATGACGCCATCTATGTGTGTGTACTCTAATCACACATGGTTGTTTGACCAATCAGAGCGCGCGTAATATGCCAATTATTATATAAATCATGAGAACGGTAAAGGTAAAGAAAAATATATAAACGACCTTGCGTCGATAACTTGAGAAAATCAACTTCAAGAGTAACTGATAAATCCATCTTTCCCAAATCAGTGCTTCGTTTTACGGGCATTTAAAGCTTCCCAAAGCAGCACGGAATAGACAGTAGTCGAAACAAGGCAGTGTGCACGATCACTGACTGTGCATCAAACAAGCACCTGAACGAACTAAGCCACAATTGCTCTTGATATCAATGAAGGTAGATGGTGATCGATATCAATGGTGGTGGATGATGATAATACTGATAACGATAACAAATCACAAAGATTGTCTTACCGACGGTGAAACATCAAAATGGAAAATCCTTGACACAGGAACATCACTTTTCAGCGAATACGGGAGCAGGAATCCCACAGTGTCTGACAAATTTGCTGTTTTTCCAAGCAAAGGAACAATGACGCATTTTTCCACGTGTTCTCCCCTGTCTTCGAGAAGCTCTGTCATGGTTCTGTTGTTGGTAAGTTGTTCTAGTTCTTGCACAAAGTCTTGGATGACTAAGCTTTTTCCAGTACCTGATCGCGTCGAGGACACCACTAACACTGACGACAATCTAAATACAATGTTCAAAAAGTTGTAATTCTCACACGTTCATACAGTAATATAAAATTTATTTGAGGGCAAATATGATCCGATAATTTTACTGAGAACAGTCGCTCCTACATGACAATGACAAAAGCTTCTAAGCAAATGACCCTTATTTAGTGCATTTTGGATAAGACTGTATCAGGGTTTATCTGCTCTATAAGCGCTACAACTCTTATTTTTGCAACTTGGACGGGATGTTGATGGCAATTTAAGATCTTTACAGTGACAGAAATTGTAGTTTTCGAAATTTGTCTATAGAAATTTGGAAAGCATTAACTATTTCATGAATGGAATCACTCGGAAAGACATTAGAAAAAGTGTATATGTTTCATCCGCGTGTGTAATTTGTTCGGAAAATATTCGAGCTGAAACTACACACTCGACTGAAACATTTACATCATTTATTTTTTACCTATTTCTTCTCTCCACCTCTGCTGCTGGTACCCAGTCAATCTCTTGGTTCCCAAAATGAACTGGTTTGGAAGGAGGAGCTTTGAAATATTGTTGTAGATACAAAAGAACTTCATTTGGGCGTGGACAACGCGGTGCACCTTTTACTTGATATTTCTCCCAAGCGGTTGCCATGTGGGATTTTGTTTCTTGTTCACTGCTGCAAATCACTACAAGTTGATAACCTGTATAGTTTCGGGGAGGAAAAAAAATTATAAGTTGCTGGGCGTTTTAACTATCAGACGGTTTTAAATCAATATTTACCATCATTGTCGTATTCCTGGGTTAGTTTATGGAAAGACTCGACGACTTGTTTGCTGTGATCAAGGCTTAAATTGTCTGCATTTGCTAAGCAATAAAACTTGTCTCCCTTATTTGCCAATGCTCGACGCCATAAAAGCTCAACCTGCAAATTGATCATGAAGATAAACAAGTCCTGAGTCAATGATGACTCTTTTATAAAAAAGTTAATTTTTCGTTGCGTACTCTAGATCTTCAACTGTAAGATCACTTTCTGGGATCTATGCCTCATCATCGTTATCCTAGAAAACGCAAAGACCAGAGGCAAGTCAGTTGGACGTAACTGTTACGTCCGACGTTATGTTTTACGCAACTGGGCCCTAGTCAGGATCCTTTGTAAATGTGGTCATCAATGCAGCACATTCTCCATTAAGTTTAGTGTTGGCCTGATCAAGGGTTAGGGCTTAGTTGGACAAAAGACGGGTTTCCTCTGATTCAGGATTAAAATCAATAGTTTTCTTTAGATTTTACCCTGGGTTATTAACAACTGAGCCCAGAGTCCGATCTCCTACACGTATATTTAAGACCGGTGTTTATGTGCTACACCTTTACGACTACCGATATCCAGTTCTTTATACCTCTTCTGGTGTTGTATCTTGAGTACAAACTAAAATTTCATGTCTTGAAGGAGAGACGTCCGTCTCCAGATAAAGCCCGATTATAGTTGCCAAAATATCACCTGAAAAGGAAGAAGACATTGTAAATTACAACACATGGGCCTCAAATTGCCACTATCCAAAATGAAACATCCAAAATGTAAGCAGGCTAGGGTGAGGGTAATATTATGTTTAATTTATTACTTACCTTGAGGAACGATCAACAAATTTGGACTCCCCTTCTTAAGATATTCAGTTGGGAATTTCATAGCTTCGACATCATCTGCAAAAATGGATAAACCAGAGAAGAATTTGTGTGGTATTCAACAGCAACAACAAAAGACAGAGAGAGAGAGAGAGAGAGAGAGAGAGAGAGAGAGAGAGAGAGAGAGAGAGAGAGAGAGAGAGAGAGAGAGAGAGAGAGAAGAAAAAAGAAAACCAGCAACCACGCACGATGCTTTCACCCTCAATAAATAAAGTCTTCATCATCATCATAATGTTTGCAATACCTCGAGCTGCAGAAGCTAAAGACCCCAATAAGGTACTTAGTTCTTGGAGACTCAAGTACCTTCCCTCACAAGTTTGATCCAGGTCACTGACATAATTGGTCTCATCAGTTTCTGTGTCAGATCTGAAAGAAAAGCAAAATTCCTTATTCATACCTTATTGATATCCATCATTATGATAGAATGGGATGAATTGATATTCATTATTATAATAAAATGGGATGACGTTAAGGCAGCATCAACACAAATAGGTGAATCTCCATCCTCAGTTAACTCACCTGTCAATTTCCATATCCTCTACCTCCTCTTCCTCCCCCTCACTTCCAGCTTCTCCTGTCATCTGTGCTTGAGGAAAAAGTGTAGCATACATCGGGTTTTTGGATCCTCTTTTACACATTTCCGCAATCACATCTTCGTTTTGCTTGTTTCGTATGCACCACATGAGAAGCTCCGATTCGTCATTTGTGCAATTACACGCCACAATGGCTGCAGGACCAACATCTTCAGAGTAATCTAGTTCTTCGATATTCTGGAAAAACTTCTGGTATTTTTCCATGAGATTTTGTTCACTCTTTTCACTATCATTCACCATTGAAAGAAGTTGGTTTTCTGGAGCCATTGGGTCGTCCACATCTATGTCGATGGCAATGAGCGCTTGTTGAAGGTGTTCTGATTTGACTCCAGGTAGTACACTATCCAGGAGCATATATAACTACAAGAATCATAAAAGTTGACAAGAGATCATTTGCAATAAGAAAGCTGGCATCATGTTTTCACCTTCAATAGACAGTAAGAGCGGAGAGGAACAGGCATTTCAATATCCTTTCTCCTCATTTTTCTCCCTCCTCCCTAATATTTTTTCAGCCATTTCTCCTTCACTACATCTCATAATTGTTTTCCTCCCTCCTCCCAAACCGATTTTTTTGCCTCTTTTCTCCCTCCTCCCTACTTTTTTGGGGCTATTTCTCCTTCCTCCCTTAACCGTTCCTCTCCGCTCCAGTAAACAACAGAGGATCAATAGAATCTAACCGGAAAAAAACAGGACATACTAAGTATCCACATTGTTACTTTGTTATAACAAGCGTTTGGAATATGCAACGCTTTGTTGATGCTACATTCTTCTGGCTTACCTGCACTTCAAGTGAACCAAGATTACGACCTCTTCTCAAGTCTGCAATTTCCTTCCTCAGATAAAGTAACTGCTTGGCGGTGAAGTAGTTTAACTCAATACACTCCTTCCTTTGAGAATCCAATACGGCCATCCAGGCTTCATAATAATTTTTCAACAAATCGCCTTCGTTCTGAAGATCTTTTGAGACATTATGACCACGCACACTTGCACAATGGAAATCGTTTTTCCAGTTAAGATGGCTGACTTCCCCTGACTCACAGAGATTAATGTATGCGGTTCCGACGGTAATCGCTCCTTGCAAAATCTTTTAAGAAAACAAATGGAAAACTTAATATTGTGTTGTAGTTTAGCTGACTCTACAGTAAAACAATGGTGCATCCAAAGATCTATCACAAATTTTTAAATGAACAAAAAAAGTAAACGATCACTAAACAAGAACCTTATTTTTTCTATTATCATGATCAAACACCGAAAAACTGGTCATCATATTTAACCACGAAGTTGTTTGACAACCTATAATTGAGTACATGATTAAGATCGGTCCCTCGGATCAGGAGTGCTTATAAATGCCCAAATGTTAAATCACTTACCTCGGTGAATTTTTCCACGTCTTCCTTTTTTCCAGATGATTTTCCAGCAATTAACATCAGTTTACTTTGCAGGTCTTTCAGTTCATTTAAGGTATAAGTTTCTTTTTGTAACCCTTTGACTTTTTCTTTTGGGATCATTAAAGTTATTGCTTTACTGAGATCCATTTCGTCATCGTTGCCTTGACAACCGATGGTAAGGGTCCCACACTCGTTGATGGTCTCGACCTGTTGTAAGGAAGACATAGCGGCGGAACCGTGGAAGTCTTTTACGTTTTTGAGCCATTCCAGATTTCTTCCGGTATCTCGCTATTTTTGAACCAAAATTGAAAGAAAATATTAGAGGAAGCAACTCTAATGCAATGGGATTTGTAATTTTCCTTTACCAGTTGTTGCGGTAGTCTTGGGTTGTCGTCGAGCATATCCCAAATATCTTCACATAAATCCATCAATTTCTCAAACCCAGTGTTTTCATTAAGGTCGTAAATGATTGGTCGAAACGCACGTGTTGAAGTATGCAAGGCATTGATACGATCACCCTCGATGTCACCTTCTCCGGCAGATATCATCGCAAGATCAACCAAGACTTTGATTTCACTGGGATCTAATGTGAGAGTCAGATATGAATTAAGGAAAGTATTAAAAACATCTTATAAAAACACGAAATCTTTAATTTGAGGATTTTGGTTTCAAGTTCGAATTACAAATCTTCCATAATACGAAGTGACCGTAGTTAAAGATGTACATAGTATGGACATTTCTGTGTGTAGTAAGTTAGTGTAAGAGGTAACATAGTGGTGTATGTATGGGGGGACACGGGTGAAAATGCACTGCGCATGATCGAAAATTTGATGGGAATTCCGTTCGCGTTCCGTTCCGACGCGTTCGTGCTGTCGTTCGTGTTTACAAATAAAAATACCGTCGATTCAACTGTCGTGGTATTATGCGAATTTCTCGGGTATTATTTGACCAGGCAAAGAGAACGATTAAAGCAATCTTTTAGGAAAAAATAAGTTTAAAATAACTTTTCATGGACAGCCTTAACTTTCAAGATTTACTAAACCCCCAATGGTTTTATTTAAAACTTCCGAGTGTGCGCAATACGCTTTCCACCCATGTCGGCATGGGGAGGTTCGACCCACCGGGAACTTCATCCTTAAGCCAATTTATAAATTCTTTCGATTCTACTACGGCATCAAGACAATTAATTTTCTGCTCGGACAACATTTGCAGCTTTTCTCCTATTTCGCTGAATTCTTCTCGCAAGGAATTCAACTGCTCTCGTGTAACTTCTGGGCTGATCTGGAAAAGTGGAAAAACAAGGGAAAAGGGTTAGTGTTAATTTTAATGTGAATCTAGTTTTCCGGTGAACTTCAAGCTGAGAAAAGGAAACATACCTGCTGCAGAAATTCCTCGACCATCTCGAAACCGTCTTCACTGAGTTCCATTTCATCTCGAAATTCTAAGATCTTCTTGGCTGCACCAATGCAGCTCTTCATTTGATGATATCGCTCGATCTTTTTCACTTGTTTTGCAATTTGAACTTCCTTTACCTCTTTAGAGCATGCTTTTGCGATTATACAAAGATCTTTTTCCAGGTAGCCATAGCGATTCTGATACAATTCCAGGTATCTATCCACATCCGCCAACAATATCTCCCCAGTCATAATTACATTAAGCAAGACTCCACATTTTTTGAAGGTTGGATTCCAAACTGAATTCAACACGGCTTCAAGAGTCATTTTCTGACCACCAAAGTTATGTTGTTCTTTAAATTCCTGTTTCCACATTTGTTGAAAAAGTTCACTCTGGTAGATCTGATGAAGTTTGCTTATCATTTTCTTGAGATCGTCCGACAGCCCGAAGAAAATGACCTGCACTTGGATGTTCCCAGCACCATCTCTAACATGCACTGCAAGATTACTGATTTCATAGTCCAAAACATCCGTGTTGACTTTATCTTTTATTTCTTGAACTTCAACTAAATGAGAAACAATAAATAAATAATAATAATAATAATATATAAGGTATTTTCAAATTTGAAGATGATCAAATACCGACACCGATCATCAACAACTCAGTTCTTTTAACTCACAGAAGGAATAAATAATAGTCAAACATTTACCGTTTTGTTGTATCAAAGGGATATTCAAGAAGGTGCTCAATTCTGTTTGCTCTTCTTCAAATTGATCAAGCTCACGAAAACGTTCTTGAAGTATTTCAGAAAACGACTCATCATCTTCATCTTCGCTGTTTTCATCTTTCAGAATGCTCACAAGTTCCAAAAACTTTTGGGGATCTTTCTTTAAGTAGCGCAGTGTATCAACTGTAATGTTCCCGGTCGACAAGTTTTGTTCCATTGCTTTGAGAAAACTTTCAGCTCGAGTCAGTAGGCATTGAGAATTGTGGGAAAGAGTCGAAGCACTTTGACCTGAAAAAGGTGTATACACATCAATCAGAAACGACGTCAGCATGGCTCTACGCGACTAAACAGAAGGGGGTGACCGCTTTTTTAATACAGAAACTTTACTTTACTTTACAGTAGTGAACCAACATAACAGCAAGGAACTCAAAATATGGCAATAATATGAAACATCCTCTCATTTTCTGCCGTTTAGTAAGTAAGTATAAGATTTCTAACACGTTGGACATTTGTGAAGAGACAAGAGAGAGCCACTAGTGACACGCTTATCATTTTGAATTATAGAGAGATTAAGATTCACGCAAACGGGAAACGGCAGATAACAGAAAGAATCACGTGACCGGGTTTTTCTTTTCGCGTCTGGCGTTGCTGTTTCAACGCGAGGGTGAGCCATTTCGTGTCCGGTTCCCTCGTTGAAATGCCAAACCCGCAACGCACGCCAGGTGCGAAAAGGTCACGTGATCTTCTCTGTCATTTGTCGTTTGATTCCGTAAACGTGATTCTTAATGTCTCTAATGTCCACAGTGAAACGTACGGAAATAACGCAGATAATCTGGCAATGGGCCCCAAGTCAAAACATGACTCAAGAGTTGATGCTGCCTTCTGTCTTCTTCAGCTTCTCTAGGCCAACACTGCTCAAGAAGAAGTGACATCATCCCTCCTACTTTCTTTGATCTGATGCTGTCAGGATCATGACTTCTTAAGCTGTCAAAAGCTTTGGCTTGTTCTGAGCCTCTACCGCCCTATCGAACGAAAAAAAGTCAGTGATAAGAATAGACTTTTCTCTATTTCATTAGCAATTTTTTTTTCAACCTGGGACCTAATGATCCCTAAAATACTAAATTACATGTTGCACTCAGTAACTGTGCACAAAATGTAGAAAGTTCCAGTGAAAATCTAAAGAGATGTGAATTTTTCAAATTGTGAAATTTTACAGAAAATGTATGGCTGGGGGTATATGCTATACCCCAGACATACATTTGCCTGTAAGATTAAGGCCTACCCCGGGCCCTAAGATCGCCGTTATTTTGGGCGATCTTGGGCGACCTTAGGCGATCTTAGGCGATATTGGGAAATTTTAGCCATTTCGAGTTGGCGCTCTTAGGCGCTCTTGGGCGATATTGAGCGATCTTGGGCGATATTAGGCGATTTTAGGGCCCGGAGTATAGGCCTAGATTAAGGTAGATAAATTTCAAAAAATCATAGCTCTACGGATTTTCATTGGAATTTTCTAAATTTTTACACAGTTACTAAGTGAGATATACTCTTTAGTATTTCAGAATTCATTACGTCATACATACATACATACATACATACTTTATTGAGACTCCCTTTAACAGGGCTTTTCAGTCACAAATACACATAATAATTTACAATAAAATAAAAAACTAATTTACAATAATCAAAAACTAACTAAATGGAAATTAACTTATTCTAATGCTAATCTTTATTAAAAATTTTCTTAAAAAGGTCTCGCTTAAAACTATTAATATCTTTAGTGTTTCTGAGATCTAGAGGAAGACTATTCCATTCTCTGACTCCCCGGAAATAAAAACTTCTTTGTCCCGTTGACAACCTGCAGCGAGGAATATCTAAACTTCCAGATCCCCTAGTATTCCTGCCATGAATGGCAGAACGCCTAACAAAATACTTAGATAAATACTCTGGAGCCAATCCATTCATACGTCTTAGGTTAAAAAACGTTCATTTTTGGGAAAGGTCTATTAAAAGAACTGTGGCGCATGCTGCATAAAAAGAACACTCGCACAGGCATGTGAGACCTGCGAAAAATACAATGCGAAAGTTCTGTTCGCCCTTTTCCTTAACTTCCAATTAAATGAAATATTTGGAACGAATAGGATTTTTATGTTTCATCTCTCAGGTCTAATTAGTTATGTTGCATCATGCAGCGTTATCAGATGTAACAAATGTTTGCACCGGAATTGTATTAGCTACCAATCTTTCAATAGTATATTGAAGACAATATTAACATGTATATCCATATATAGCAATCGTACCATTCATAAAGTAGCCAATCACAGGTCGAGGGCAGTGATCATATCATATCTAAACCTGCTGGTATCTTGCCATTCTGATTTACCATCGAAAAGATCAGAGCTAACTTTGTTTTAAGGCCCACCTTCTCCCCATACCGCCTCTTTTGGAGTTTTGGTATGGCGTCTTGTCTGCCCTCACCTTTACTGGTTCAGCTTAGATTTGTTGGTTAACTGATTTTTAATTGATTTTTTGGTTTACTATTAAAAGCGGCTTTGGGGTTTTTCTCCATAGCCATTTAAACTCCATGTCAAGTTTTGTTGATTGTTGCCAGACCAGTAAACGAGCTCGGTAATTGCAGCACTGAACAGACAGCACCGTTAAGATTGATTAATTATCATTTTGAGAATGAAACATAAAAAGGGGGATAACTCAATATTTTCCAGAAAAAAATATAAATGTATGATAAAGATGTGACTCTTATATATGCATGCCTTGATTTGTACGCACCGTAGTGACCTTCTTGATGGCATCAAAAGCAGCTTCCTTGAACCATTTCTCCAGTTCTTTGTGAAGTTTACTGAAATCCACTTCTGAATAAAGAGTAATCGTCTGCAAATCATCCATCTGAAATTTGGAGAAGCGTAAAGCAAAAGTTGCAATGCACAGAGGTATAAAAATTTTTCCTGGGTAGGTTCTTTTCCACATTAATAAATTAATGTTATATTTTATCTAATTTGATTTTGTAACGTGCAGAAATAATAATAATATACGTAAAACATTGCTTACACGCCGTTTATATTTTGAGCTACCTCATGTACGAATTGCTCAAAAAGGGAGTGGCTGATCGAGACCGAAAAGAGCAAATGTACATGTGTATGGGCAATTTTCTCCGATGAACTACGTTGCATGATTGTCTGGAAAAGGTAGGTGATCACCACTCATGACATTTCCGCGCTATATATATTACCTTAGTAATGCGTGTGCCAAGATGTTCCCTCAAGCCAGTTTCCCAGAGAGCGTGTAGCTTGTTATCTGTAAATTCTACTTCATAGAGCGCCGAGTAAATCTAGAGAGAGAAAATTAGTGAGAGTAAAACCTTCTTTTTAATCCGCATGCGGCTGCAAAACGAAAGAAAGAAAGAAAGAAAGAAAGATAGATAGATAGAAAGATAGAAAGCAAGCAAGCAAGAAAGCAAGCAAGCAAGAAAGGAAAGGAAAGGAAAGGAAGGAAGGAAGAAAAGCAAAAGAAGATAGAAAGAAAAGGCGAGAAAAATTACGATAAGAGTATACCTCCAACTCTTGATCTCTATAAACGGACGGAGTTTCTTTTATATTTCCCGTGAAAAGTCTTTTAAGACATCTTTGTACGTCGAGTATTGTTTCTTTCATACGTTTCTCACTAAATGCACCATCACTCTGGTTGCTTTGTCGATCATCTTCATTTTCACTAGGATTATGTTGTGGCTGCCTGTTTAGGATGGACAAAGTGTCGGCTAAAAGAGCAAGAAACCGACACACTGGCCTGGTGTATTTTTTCAGAAAGTTTCCCTTGAGAAAAGCCTTGATTACTTCCGCCGAGCCGTTTGCAAGTGAGGTCAGTTCTTCTTTGCCACACAAGCGGGTTTTAGACCTAAATCCATTAATCAGTATTAGTACTATTGAAGCGACTCTGAAATAATCTGAGCCCAGGCGGGGTATTTAAAATTCTGTGACCTTTTGAGTACTGTACGGACACCCTAACCGATGAACTTCTTGGCTGGGATCCCTGTCGTGAACGAGATCGTAGATCACTGAAATTTAATGAGGTGTTAAGCTAAGGTTCACCTCACCAACCAAACAAGTTTATTTTAATGACTTACGAGCGTTGATCTTCGTCTTGGGGTTTAATGTTTTGCTTCACTCTTTCAGACATAGTAGTAAGGCAAACATTGATGGACGTCAACTGGTATATAAAACAAAGCAATTAAGTCCCGTTAGCTAAAATCAATAGGTTTCTTGTATTTCAAAGTACAACGGTAGAACGTTTTTGGTATACCTCATCGTGTGGTAGAAAAGAACTTTGCTTGCTCTGCAGATTTCGAGCCAAAGTCCAGCATAATTCGGGAGCAGGAATGTCTGTTTGGTTTGCGCATTCTCCAAGGTTACATAAAGGTAAACTAAACAGAAATGTCCTTCGAAGGAGTGGATCCAACTCAAACATTGGCTTAACTTTAGGCAAGAATTTTATGGGTGAACTAGAAATAGAAAACCAAATTGAATTATAACAGTTGTTTGTGCGTTTATACACTTTTAATTAGCCTGCGTAGCGGCCCTAAGGGGAAAGGAAAGAGGAGAAGAGGGGAAAGGGGAGAAGAGGGGACTGGGGCGAGGAGTCCCTTCCCCTCCCCTTTCTCCTCTTCTCCCCTTTCCTTTCCCCTTAGGGCCTCTACGCAGGCTACTTTTAATTTTCTTTATATTTTATACGTTAAATAAGCGCGCTTAAAGGTGATATTACACGGGTCGATTCGCAACAACGATTTTCCGCACAACATTTCGTCAAATTGATAATTTTGCGTTAAACGCTTTTGATTTAGAATTCGTATCAAACATTTGTAACTTGTTCACTTAGCAAAAATATTGCTAAAAATAGTTGCGTTTTCCACGGAATAAACTTTACGCCGGGTAACATTTCTTGCGCGGAAAATCGTTGTTGCGAATCGACTGGTGCAACATCACCTTAAGAGTAAAGGTAAAGCAATTATATATCGGTAATTTCTTCAACACGAAACTGGTTTCCCAAGAAGCTGACGATGCGCCCTCTTCATCATTGTTCATTGTAAGGGCATTTAATGCTAATTATAGCTACGTATACACAGAATGGAAATTGAAACAAGGATGTGAGGTGACTGGAAATCGAACTCGAGACGACCCGCTCTGAAGGCCGCGCACTATCCAACTTCACAAAACTTTCTTATCAGCCCCCCTTTCCCCAACATAAACACACACGTGCACATTGGGTGGGATCAAGAGACTATTGCTGGGTTTCATCCATTCCTTTGGGAATTCAAAAGACAATAGAGCGGTAGCCATGTTGGATGAACCAACAAGTGACGCTAATGAGAAATCTTTTGTTGAAGTTCATCCAAGATGGCGGCCGTGACACATGCAACCCAAGAATAATACCAAGAGAGCGGAACTGATATTGGTGTCTGTGCGATGTGCTTGGCGCTTAAGGTTATTTTTAGAAACAGGAAGTTAACGACGCCATCTGGCGCGCAAACAATGAAATTAGATTGCCGCCGGAGAAACGGTTCGTATGCGCGAGCGCGTAAAAATTAAAATTCCATTGTTTGAGAGCCTTGTGCACGCGATATGGCGTCAACTTCCTGTTACTAAAAATAACCTGAAGCACCAAGCACATATCGCTCAGACATCAATCCTCGAGTTTCACTCTCTTGGTATTTTGGTCTTTTATTGGTCTGGTATGAGGTACGCCTAATGAAACGTTGAAACAATTCTAGTCCTGAAAACGTGATTTCCCCTGCCCTTTTTCAGAACGGGGATCCTCTCTTGACATTATATCCATTTTAGAGCAAAAGGCTGGAAAATATCTCTTTTAGGTTCGCACAAAGCAATCAATACTAACAGAAATGTTTATATAATCACAAGCACGCACGTACAATGCTTGTTCGTTTAGATTTTTAGAAAACTATTATATTACCACCAGTTTGACTTTCGAAGTTTAGTCAAATCGAGGTCCTTCATTCCCCAATAACAGTTGTCTTGACCATTGGGCTCAATCAAGAGAACAGTATCATTGTATGGCTGTGACGATTCTGACAAAAAATGCATCAACGGAACTGCTAAGAGCCATTCATGGACATCGGGGTTTTCATTTATGGTGTACTGGCAGAGCTTCAAGATGGCCTCGGAAAACCTTGTCCTGTAATAATATGATAGACCACAAAAATTAAGGTGTCATGATACGTTTGGCACTCCTATTCTTTAGACTTCAACAGAATATGTTCTAATATCATAAGGCTTTTTATTGCAGGACATGTTAGTCGGGGGGCATAAGTGAAATTCGACCCTGGTGCTGGTGAAGTCAAGGTGCTTAAAACCAAGCACACGTTTAAAGAATGATCTCCAAATAAACTTGTAATGATTTTTTGAATGTCACAAATGAGTGAAAGATGCAAATAACTTCCTTAATTTTATGCCAATGCCATGATTTACTGTGGAGAAGGCTGTAATATATAGGCAATTTCCACGATGGCGTTATTACGTGGGCAAAGAGTGTTGGTAGTTGTAGTATATGACACAATTATGCAGGTCGCCTATTTATTGAAGAAACACTCTGTTTTGATGAAATACTCCAAATTGATTATAGCTTTATGAAGAAACCGGAAGTAAAATGTCCCGCGCATGCGTAATAAGAATACAAATGAGTCCTATTTGTCAGGTGTGCGTTGCTGTTCAGGAAGTAAAATGGTTTCCGCCAAAGACGAGCGCGCGTACGTCTATCGCCAAAGCAAGACACTATTTTGCATAGCAACCGTTGCACAGCAACAGTACACCCTTAAAGTGCCCCTGACCCCTGATTTGAAAATTGCAGTAACGATTGTACTCCATGTAAACAGTTGACTAGTGTAATATTTCCTCATTTGATCGGCTCTATACTCGCTGTGAGTTATCAAGGATTTATGCTAATTACATGACGTCTACCCAGGAATTTTCAATATTTGTTCTGCGCTTTAGAAGTGCGCTTCATAATGATATCCAAGAAAGCCTCAAGAAATCCTTTATATACAAACAAATTAAAACAGTGATATGTGAAAAATTAAGATGTTTAATTTACACCATAGCCCCTTTTGTATATTAACTGATTCCTTAGTAGACGTCATTTAATTATCATATGGTAAGTTTAAACCGCCGTAACTCACCAGCGCCATGCTCAAACCAAGAAATGTTGTTCCAGTCATATATACACATAGTGTGGAATGGATACTGTTAATTTGAAGCAAGGGGTCACTTTGAGCCACCAACGAATGTGTTTTGTTCGTACATAGACGGAAATGGAGAAAAAAGTAACATAACAAGGGCGTATCAATACATCAATAATAGTAACCTACTTCAAGTTGTTTTTGGAGTAATATTGCGAGAGCTTTTCCAGTATTCTGTGTAGTTTCTGAGCCCCAAATGATGTGTTGATAGCTAAGCATTGAAACAATGTTTTTAAATGTTCTTCTCTAATGACTGTAGGCGATCGAGTGGCAATGGTAGCAATAGCCAGAGAAGTAGCGAGACAACGAGCTTGGACTTTTTCATCACTCATTATCTTTGTAGACAAGTTTAACTGCAGCCTCGGTTCAATGTATTTCAGCAAAGCCTGTTGTAAAGTTTTAATTCAAGTGACACTGATAAAGTAGGATACAAGGACTGTTTTTGTTATCATAATGAAATCAGTAGTGTTTTTCTCCATATTCACATCCATGTCGGGGCCCACGGCGTCTGTGACATAATCAGGGTTAAATTAAGAATGAATCCCTCCCTTCCTCCTCCCATATAGTAAAAGGCTTGATATGTTCTAATCAGTGGTGTTGCTCTCAGATATCGCAAGCGCTCTCGTAATGTGCTACAGTTTTTTTGTGCAAATGCACACAACATACCGTTTCTAATGAGAAATATTTCCACTGTATACTAGTAATATTTCCTCCTCTTTCGATCTTGGAATATTCCATGCAGTAAATTATCTGATTGATCGTTTCAAGAGCATTGGATCCTTTCTTCGTACTGTCCGTGTCCTCAACATCAAACGAGTCCCATTCTGGGAGCATGACTTGCATTGCAACATCTCGGCCTTCAGCAGGGTCCATGGATTTGACATACGGCAATCTGTTTCGAATAGACTCCCAAAACTTTGGTTGACTGAATGCTGCATCATCGTATTGATGCCAGATAGCTAAAGAGGAGCAAAGTTTCTAGTTTTTTTTCATTATAAACGTATTTAGGTAGCTCCACACGTCATACTCAGTGCTCGTAAGCTACAAGGAAGCAAGGACCACTCTACAGTTGGCATGCAAATTTGCAGGTAAAAAAATATTTAGTCACAAATTTTGCACAGGTTCCCTCTCTTCCCTTCACCTCTTCCCCAATCCCCCTCCGATCTCCTCCCTTCTCTTTCACTTGAGAAACCCCCAACCAACCAACCAACCAACCAACCAATCAACCAACCGAAATAAACGAACGAATCAACAAACAAACACAAAAGCACAAAAAACAAACCGGCAATTAAAGAATCCCTGTCAACCACAGTCCTTTGCGCGCGCTTGGTTTTGTTTTCATTCGGAAATTTGAAGATTTCGCACCTTCAAATCTGATTCGAACAAAGGCTCCAGCATTTTTGTTGTGGCTAGAGCCTCGTAGAGGACCTAGCCACTATGTCATCGTGCTGTAAGTGAGTAACCACCACAGGAACTCCACGCTCGGCAAAACTTCGGCAAAAGTCGACACTCGGTAAACTTCGGGACCAATTACTAGCAGTTGGGAATGATCAGTTCAGCACTGACAAAGAAAAAAAGACTAGGAACCAATCATCTCGAATATTTGCTCGTAAGTTTCCTCATGGAATAAATAACGACTGCGCCATTTTTATTTGGCTATTCGGTTTGTTTTGTAGAGGTGAGTGAATAACTTTTGCTTTAATGAACAATAGTATTTATCGCAGCTTTCATTTGGTGTTTCTAAAGAGTGCAATGAAAGTTGTTTATAACTTTTACCAACTATTAGGTCGATGTTTTACCCACAATTCAGAGCTAGTCCAGAGCGAAGCGACTACCAGGTGACTACAAGAAATGGAAAACAACACTCACTGATTCCATACAAGGAACTAAGATTGCTGATAAACAATCTCCTAAAATACGAAAACAAAAGCGAGCTGAGCCTTTTCGGAGGATATGTGAGCCTCTTAAGAACCTAATACTCAACTAATACTCCCTTAATTCACGGACAGCTATACAATGGCTCTAGCCACATGCGCCTATTTTTTGGTATACTACCATGATGGCTGCCGTAACGCATCGAGCTCGCAAATAACTGTACATGGTTGACAGTGATTCTTTAAACAAACCAAACAAGTAAACTTAATTAACGAAGAAACAAATCAACTCACCCTTTGGTTTACGATATCGTTCAGGGATAATGAGGCAGCGGTTGGTGTGTATCCCATTCCAAAGAGGATAGTCCACAATCTCTTCCCACAAGTATGTTGGGTTTTTATCCTTCACTTGTTTTGCCACGACGTACTTGTAGTAAATTTTTCCAGTGGCTGAACGCAGAGAAATTTTTGTTGTGCCTGATATGAGCGTGTATCCATAATGTGTACTGTTAAGTATTATATTGAAGATTTAGTATACCGTTTAAAACTATTAGTAATTTTACTTTGGTTACGTCAAATTCAAGCAGTTAGTTTAGTGCCCTTATCGGTTTGACTTTATCTACCGTGACGTATACGTACGTATATGTGGTTACCCTTACCCCAGACCGAAGTCAAACCATCCTTTGGCTATGTAGATAGTTGCCAAAAATTTTATTACAGCCTATCAGGATTGGGACATACCATGAACTGATATTTTCCTTCTCCGCTAATGATTACGACATTATTGATACCGGCAATAAGAATGAGATGTTATTTGAAAGACTTACCTGATGGGTATCATTCGTTCTTTTAAAGAATGCCATCCCTTGGGTAAAATTGCACCAATCACGAAAATTTGATCTCCTTTGCTGGCATCATATTCAAAATGAGGAGCCAACAGAGCGTTGAACACAATTGTTATATCACCATCCTTTGAAAGAGTTTCAGCGGCATTTTGGGGATTCAGTGAACTGAAAACAAAATATTATCATACTAAGTTGATCGATCAGTTGATGGTTTGAAATGACTGTAGATTGATTGGATAGTTGATGGATTTAAGGAGATGTATAGATGGATAGATGGACGAGTGAATGGACTGACAGATACATGAAAGCAATGGCAGCCGAGCGGTAAAAGCGCCGGTCTGTCACCTATGTGGTACCGACTTCGATTCTCGGACGGGACATCACGTGACTTGAGTTTGTTAGCTTGTTCTCTCCCTTGCTTTGAGTTTTTTCTCCAGATCCTCCGGTTTTCTTCCCTCAGCCAAGATAAGAACGAACTAGTGAGCTGAGAGTTGTATGCATAGAATATTAATTAGAATGTAGTGGTAGTGTGCATGTTGTAATATTAACTGTCTGGGGTCATTGTGGCCCCTGATGTTGTTGGTCTCCCCCGTGTTGGGGCAGCCATGTTGTACGTGTTTTTCTGGTTTATTTAATTTATTTTATGTATTTATTTATTATTTTTCAAAGGACTCGTGTAGCTTATAACACAGTACTGAGTTTCGTTTGTTCTAAAGCATCAAGAAAAGTATTACAGTGCACAAGTGCTAGAAAGTATTGGGCGCTTAAATAAACATTGATTTTTCATGGATGGACTGATGGATGGGTCATGAATGCTACTAAGCAGATGAATTATTAAATGAACGAACAAATGAAAGAATGAATTAGTGAGTGGATATAGTGTAGAATAGCACTTTGTTCATCCATAGTAACAACTTACATATCATAAACAAAAACTTTGGATTACAAAGAAGCCGTTGGATGGATTGTTGATAGGATTGGTTTCTGAAAAGCTCACCTTTGAGGGACAACTTTTGCCTCTTTATCAGAAGTTTTACCGGACTTCGCCTTGCCGGATTGTTTGCTTTCGTTCTCAACTGGTCGTTTCTGATAAACGTCATAAAAATAACACATAAAAAAATATTTGAACAATTTAATTAGAAACATTCTTTTTTCGAGATTGCGGTGTCACTCCTAAAATGTTATACATAGTCACTAGGGTAATTTAAAAGAGCAAAAATAAGACGTGTTTATTAGACACGACTTACATGTATAAGACGCGAATTTCTTCGTAATTTTGGATCAACCGAACGTTATCATGGTCCCAGAGGTTTTCTCTCTCCTCTCCGGCTCCCCTTAAACTCGAGCTTGCTTGTCTCTGCATGTAGTGTCCTCCACATATATATCTCTAATTACTCTAGGCCGAGAGATTTTCTCACTACCCTTGAATTTGATTGCATTGCTTGCCGCTGCTTCGCTGCTCAAACGCGAGAGAAGATAAGAGAGAAAGTCTCTAATACCAGGGTGGTTCACGTACCATTGATGATTGATAAAAAAGGTTTGCCATAAACAATGATGGCCATGAAATATAATGAGAAATTTAGAAACTATTGTTATAATTGAAGATAAATTGGTGGTATTGATTCTTTTCACTAAAGAGGTTTTATTTGATAAAATGACTATTTTCAGTTAATCTGCTCAACTACTCAAACCTGTCTCTGGGTCATGTTATCACTTGTTGATGTTAAAGAATCTTTGACATTTGTTGCATTTTCTGTAGTTGTGGTTGAAGTTTGCTTTTCACCATTTGCAGCAGAACTTGAGTGTTTTGGGGGATCAGAAAGTGTTCGTTCAGTTTCAGAAGTGTTACTTCCTGTAAAGTTGAGAGTAGAGGAAGATTGTCCTACACCAACTGCAGCATTTTCTGAAGGTTTTTGGAGCCCAGATACTTGTCCAGTGTCACATGTCTCTGTCTTTGTTTCAGCAGATGTTCCGGTCTTTGTTTCAGATGTCCTTGAACTTGTTTCAGATCTCCCTGTCTTTGTTCCTGTAGTGCTGGTTAAAGAAGATCGCCCATCATCATTTGTACCATTTTCAGGAAGTCTCTGGAGACCTGATGATGTTTTTTTAGTTTCAAATGTGTCTGTTGCTGTAATATTACTGGGTGCTGAGGAAAGTTGGTCATTACCACCTGAGTCTTTTTCATTTGCAGCATTTTCAGGAGGTCTCGGGACATTTGATGATGACTGTCCAATTTCAGACGTGTCTGTGTCTACAGTGTTGGGTGGCAATGAAGATGCTCTCCCATCATCATCTGCGGCTTTTTTAGAAGGACGTTGAGGACCAATGTTAATGATCAGTGTTGATGACCAACGTTGATTACCTTTAAGTGCATATTGGTTAGTTTCCAAAGAATCTGAAGGTATTTCAAGTTTGCCATCATGTTTGTTAATGTTGTCTTCTTCATCCACAGTAACACTTGACTGATCACCTGTTTCATTTGACCTGGATACTCCATCGTTGACTGCCAGACTTTGTCCTTCCTTGATAAGTGGATCAGCCGAAATAAACGTAGCTATTATGACATCGTTGTCTTGATCTTGGTCAGCTGGTGTCACACCTTCATTTGTGGCTAGTATAAAGGAAAAGAAAAAATAGAAAATGAATGGACTTTAGTTTTTTCTATTTCGTATTTTCCCCCCTCCCTATTCCTTTAACCATTCCTATTTCTTCTTCTTTTTCTGTCATTTCTTTCTAATTCCCTTTCCCCTGTTTGTTGTTTGTTTGCTTTATACACTACAAAACTCTATGCGAATCAAGATTCACGGATGATCGAGGACACCATGGAGCCTTTTGTCAGATGAGACAAAATAAATAGACTCCCCTCTGTGGTAACAAATATGCAAATACCGGCCTCAGTCGACGAGAAAGTGAAAGCGAAACGACGATAGTTTTTTTCATAAAGATAAAGCAGAGAGATTTTGAAATACCCTACAATTTTGGGAAAAGGGTACCTTTTTACGGCTTTTCTTTTCATTTTTAAAATTTTTGATTCAAATAGTTCCGATTTCTTAATTTGAATTATTATACTGTTAAATATCTACATACAATCTCTTTTATTAAAGCTAGCCCGTCTAGAAGAGTTCTATTTCTCGAAAAAAAGGTACTTGACTTACATTGCGGCGGCGAAAAAGATCCAAAACATACTTAAAAGGATTTCTCCTAAAAAATCCACTTGCTTACCTTTATTAGAGTTTTCCGATGTTTCCGAGTTGGTGGTGTCTGTTTGTGAAGTCTGGTTTGCTGTTTCGGTATTTGTGTCTTGGCTTGTCGATAAATCGAAGCTGACTCGTTCAGCACAAGCGGGACAAAACTTGATGTTAACATGTCCTTGAGCCAGAAATGTCTCCAAAAGACTGGGGTCACTACAGTTAGGGTTTTTACACCTCATAGCTGAAGATTTTGCTTGAAATTACAAGCCATGATTCAATTAACCTTTCACGCCAAACAACATGTGCTGACTTGCACATACAAATACTTCGTTCCTAGGAAAAGTGTCTTTGAGCTGCCTTTCTTGGAAATGAGCCGGAAGTAAATTTAGCACACCACATCACTCGATGCACCTTGATCACGCAATGCAGTCACGCAAGTCACGATATCACAGGAAACGTAACTGGGCCAATACAACAAAGATTACGAATGGTAAAGTTGTTTCGCTACTTAGAAATATTCCTTTGTTTCTATTTTATTTATTCTATATTAATATTGCTACAAACACGAACAAGAAACGGATTTGGGATTTCGACCTCGAAGAGCTGGGACCTAGTTCCATTGGGCCTTATAAGTGTGACGTCATTCATGTGAAATAAAAAACTGACATCATTTCCGAGAATCTTTGGTTTAATTCTTCGTAGAAGGATTTACTTTCAATAGTTCTGATAGTTACAAGTGTACAGCAATTATTAGAAAAGATTTGTCTTCATTATCTGCCGTTGTTGCCTTCCTGAATCCTGAAATACTTCAAAACTTGAGCGCCTGTATAGATCCATCTCCCGTGACAAATATTCCTGTCACACAATAGTGTCACACAATAGCTAGAGGGAGAAAGATGACCCAGATTTTGAAAGCTACATTTCTTCACTTTTTTCATCAGCCAACTTCTTGTCGTTGTGCAGCCAGAATCTGAGATTTGGGAAAGTTTTGTCAGAAGTGCACCTAAACCCTGCTATTTCCCTTTTTGACGAAAAGTTCGAGCATTTCTAAGGACTTGTACGAACAAAATATGCATTTATGACCAATAAGGCCAAGTTGAGACGTCGAACTTTTGCCGTGTCGAATCTAATAGTTGCATTTTGTAATTAAATGAGAAGTGCAGCGTCTGAACCTACTGTATTTGACAAATTTGATTAAGTATTAAATTGAAAAATTCGGTTTGAATCAAATTTGTCAAATTCATTTGATTCAGAAGCCACACTTCTCATCCACAAAATGGAACAATTAGATTCGACGCGGCAAAAGTTCGACGTCTGAACTTGGCCTAAGTCTATACAGCTAATTCATAATTAACAAATTGAAGATAGTTGCGCTCGTAATCTCACTTGAGTTTTGAACATTTTATGACGTCAAGGGTGTGTCAATAAGAGGACGTACAACTCAAAACATCTTCAATTCGTATTTTAAAACAATTATTTGAGATAAAAGTTAAAAAATCCTTATCAAACGGGGCAACACAACGAGCGCGCGCGCCGAAACGCGTCAGCAGTGTGTTAGATCGCGAGATAAGCATCAAGTGTTGTAAAATAATTATTTACAGTATCAGGCCACGGTTGTATGAAGGGTGAATAGCGCTATACCGGCCATTTGATACATCCTTCATAAATCCTTATCCGGTGAATAACATGATGGCGTTTTTTGACAAATTTATCAACTGGATGAAGATTTATACACCGAATAGCGCTACCAACCCTTTGGGATAATTACCATATTGTCTAATCACGTATTGTTTGATAAGAAAGATAGCAGCCAAAACACTGAGCGTTAAAATGACGATACCAACAGCTTATTTGCATATTTTAGGCTAAATCTTTCTTAAATGCATAAACATATATTCGCTCATTAACTTTAGGAGTGAAATATTTTCGCAGAATGATAAGTTCTTGCTCCTTCAACATATCGTGACGGTATTGCGTGACACAGTTTTGATCGCTGATAAAACGATGGCAAAGCGACAGGAACAGTCAAAAATTAAAGGGAGGCTTCTTTCAAACTCTTTCCTAATTTATGTGATTAAAAGCTTTCAGAAATGATTTTTCTGATATTTTGCTTGTTCATCAAGGGACCTGGGGACCAGGGCCGGTCATTTTGTCCAATAATGCTTTGCACGCCGTGTTCACCGTTCACCTGGTAGTGTCACACAATAGCTAGAGGGAGAAAGATGACCCAGATTTTGAAAGCTTTATTTCTTCACTTTTTTCATTAGTCAACTTCTTGTCGTTGTGCAGTCAATAATCTGACATTTGGGAAAGTTTTGTTAAGGCTTGCGGGATATGCATGTATGACCAATAAGTCTACACAGCTAATTCATAATCAACAAATTGAAGATAGTTGCGCTCGTGATCCCACTTGAGTTTTAAACATTTTATGACGTCAAGAGCATGTCAATAAGAGGACAGACAACTCAAAACATCTTCAATTCGTTTTATACAACAATTATTTGAGATAAAAGTTAAAAAATCCTTATCAAACGGGGCAACACAACGAGCGCGCGCGCCGAAACGCGTCAGCAGTGTGTTAGATCGCGAGATAAGCATCAAGTGTTGTAAAATAATTATTTACAGTATCAGGCCACGGTTGCATGAAGGGTGAATAGCGCTATACCGGCCATTTGATACATCCTTCATAAATCCTTATCCGGTGAATAACATGATGGCGTTTTTTGACAAATTTATCAACTGGATGAAGATTTATACACCGAATAGCGCTACCAACCCTTTGGGATAATTACCATATTGTCTATAAATACATCTCCGGCCCGTGAGTTCTTAATCCACCGGTTTTCTCTGGTTTGATTAGCAAGTAATGGAACATAAGAAAAAGGATTCGGTTACCAGAAATAATTAAAACAGCACGCGCTCGCCAGTCAATTTTTCCGGGGGCGAAATCTCATTTGATTCCAGTCCTATATCGGCCAAAACGAAAACTAGAAAGACACGTTATGCTCTAGCTATACACTCTGTGAACGCGCATAAACCATTTACTAGCTTAACTGCATTATCACAATAACAACAGACACAATTGCAGTGGGGCGGGCATCTCGTTTTATTCATGCTACAAGTCTGACGGAGAACGGTAAAAGATTGAGATATTGGTATATATGATAAATAAACTAGAATATATCGTTATCTGAATGAATTTAAAAAACAGAGAAAGTAAATTGAAATAAACGATGAACAATGCCGACGTACTAGGAAAGAGAGATACCTTCAAGTGGCAAATATTCCTTTCTCGTTGCATGCTGAAATACTCTGAACACAATATACCCTTTCGATATGATTATCACAAAACGGCTATTGTCTTAAACACAACAAATACTTGGCACGTGGCATAGCCTTGCGCCCGGCTTAACAACTCCTAGTGGACTGTGTGCATTTCGTAACGCTATTGAAAACATATCTTAAGACGAAAATCAAACTGCATCCGCTTACTAAAAACAGCCCAACTGCCGTCGACTCAGGATATCTATTTGTGCGATGTGTAATCAACAACTGATTCCCAAGCACTGCAGACGTGTTTGAGAAGAATGTCGTGTGGGATATCAAAGGTCTGCTTGTCCGCTTCCAAGAACAAATCAAAATATTCTTGAAGCCTGCGATAGAGAAAAGTCTTTAGAAATAAACATAGGACACAAAGAGCTTGGAGTCTTGGTGACAGAGATCACAAATGTGTCTCACTGCCTAACTTTGTTTGGACAAAATTGCGCGCAAAACCGAGTTGCACCCTGATTCTACCCCTCAACTGCTGCGCGCAACAGATGCAAAAGAGAAGTTCTATTTCTGCAACGTTTTCCTTAAAGTTGCGCGAAACACTGCAGGGATAGACACATGGTGAAACTCTTTTGCGCGAGATGTTCCAAAGAACGTTGCATTTTGTACCTGGGCCTTTAGTCTGTCGACCGGTTTTGCCCTTAAAATAATCATCTCCAAATATTCAGGGGTCGTAACGAGGGAAATTTTGCCTCGAATGAACCCGTATTTTTGCTCTCATATATCGAATCCTTCATCCATATTTTTCAGAATGACTGATCTGTGATGCCATAAAGCTGATTGTTACCTTAACTTCTGAAAATCGGGCTCAGAGGGCACCTTGCAAGCGATTCATAGAGGAGTATCTTTGAGTGAAGGTTTGCAAACAAAGGATCATAGGAACTAGTGAAAGATATAATTTTTAGCATGAGAATTCGTATAGCCTTCTTACCCTAAATCAGCATATTGTTCCTTCTCTTCATTTAAATGAAGCATTATCAGTTCGAGAAGAACTACAGATAATTGAGTGGAGTCTGCATCTTTGAGGAATTTTCTAAACTTTGCTTGCATTTGTTTTGTAAGGAGGGTTTTGAAACAGTCGGGTAAATCTTCAAAGGGATCCTGAAATATTGAAATAATACAGTATTACATCATTGCTGAGGTCGAGTTAACTGCGTGAAATGATCACGTTACCGCACGGTCATTACACGACACGATATGACACGATATGTTCACGACACTCTACGCTCACGGCGGCACAACACGGTCACGACATGACATAGTAACGACACGAATGGTCACGACACGACATGGTCACGGCACCATACGGTCACGACACGACACGGTCATGACAACACATGGTCACGACATAACATGGTCACGCCACTATACGGTCAAGAAACGACATGGTTATGATATGACACGGTCACGACACGACATGGTCATGACACGAATGGTCACGACACATGGTTACGACACGACATTTTCACGACATTACACGGTCACGACACGAAATGGTCACGAAATGAATGGTCACGACACAAATGGTAACGACACGACGCACTCACGAAAAAGCACGGTCACGAAATAGGAATAAAAAAGGTATGGTTTCACTCAAAAGCGCTGAAGGTTTCATTCTTATAGGAAATATGCTCCAACAACTTCCTTACCTGGTTCTGTTTCATTAGGAATTTAGCTTTTTCCTGTGCTACAATTTGCCAAAGATGGATGATATGGCGTAGTTTACAACATTGTTCTGCCTACAAGATAAGACGCTAGTGTTTAAAACAGTTTGGGGAACACTGCTACTATTTCAAAATCGTTTACTCTTTTAAGTTCACAAAAAGCACGTTCTAGTTACATATAAAGAAGATTGAACGTGAACTCTAAGGCTCAAACTTGACAGTTGCAGTTAAGACAATAATTCTCGATCGTATATTTTACCTTCCGGCTCCTTAGACCTCTTTCTTGAGGTATATGAAGAACGTTGTGTAAATAATGGCTGACCAGCTGTTTGGGGTCTCCCCCACTGGAAGCAAGAAAGCCAATGGCTAACTCTAAGGAGTTTTTGACCTCACAAACATCATTGAGTCGACGGTAGCTGGACGTGATCATCTTTACTGATGGTGGTGTGATCTTTTCCTGGAAAACATTGTTATATTAAGTCGTTCTCTCGCTAACATTACTACATAACAGACAACAGGTAGGTCCATATCAGCATTATAGAGACTTTGCACCATCACGTGACGGCAGCCATGACAAGAGGCAAGAACAATAAAGCCTGGACTAATCTGGTTTACATGAGAAAGAGTGTTTTCCAGAGGGAAATCGACTCTATTGTTGTGCCTCCTGTCATGGCTGCCATCACGTGATGGTGCAAAGCCTCTATTACTGCCATTTATTTAACTTGCTTTACGAAATAAAGTATGTATGTACCAACAGACTTATGTCGTATCGTATTGGCTGAGCTATGTTTACTGGGCAATGAGATACGTACACAAAGACCTTTTTGAATAATATTTTGTCAAAAGGCTTACCTGTTTGATTTTAGATCTCACCGAGAAAAATATATCCTCTTCGTATTGTCTCAGGAAATTAAATTGCATTTCCTAGAAAAAATATTTTAGAATCAACCGTTTTCATCGAATGCAGTGACTGCAAAATATACATATTAGGGTGTAGTCCCACGCAATCCCCTTCTTTTGGGATTCCTCTGTTGGCCGTCCGAGAAGGACTAGGCCAGCACAGAAACCCCGTTTATAAAAACAACCACAAGAGAACCCAAAAGTGGAAAACAGTAAGAGGCGTCTGTCCTTTTATCAATCATTCTCACCTTAAAAATAACAATACTTTTCCCTCGAATCAACCTGTCAATCAAATGCCTTTGTATCGCTAACCAATCATACTCTACTTGAGTTCCCTGACCAACTGCGAGTGAGTAATTGCAGTGTGCATGGATTAAAGGAAGTAGGTCACGCTCAGCGTCGTACGATACCAGTTGAGAACGCGTGACTTCTGTCACACGAACCTCTGAAGCGTTACTGAAATAAAATGAAACTGTAGTGATGATTATTGTTTTGCATCAATATTGTTTACGTCTGTGTATGCCAGCACATTTGATCTCAGGAAGCCCAGCTCAGAGCTGCCATTGAGCTGCCGGAAATGGCGCTATATAAATATGTGTTTATTATTTATTATTTATTTTTTATCTATGATGGCTTATGGTGATTTTGCAAAGTATTTGCGATATAACACGTGCGCTCTTGCCTTTGTCTTGAGACGAAATTGCCACATTCTTCAACTATGTATTTTGTGTGGTGGTTCTTGAGGTGTAGGTTAACACGGCAAACTAAAGCAGTTTTTGTATGAGTGTGAAACTGACCACACCGTGCCGTAACAGTGCCAGATGTTCACGGCATTTGAATTTTTTTTCGTAACTATACCGTGCCTTCTCCGTGCCCGTTCTCACTGACCGTAACAGTGACAAATGTCCATAACGTAAACATACCGTGCCTTCTCCGTGTCGTTCTCGCATATTCATATGAAAACTACTCTAATACACCTAAGCTGTGGAATCCGTTACCGCTAAGGGCATCGATGAAATATTTCTCTTTTCATTCCTATTTTTCTTAAATTCAAATGGACGCATTTATTTTCCTTTACTTCCCATGTACACCTTACCTTGCAGTACCATAAGTGATGTTGAGATAGCTCTCCAAGAACTCATTGTGTGATTTAATGAGGTAAAACAGAACAGACATTGGACAGGACTCGTGTCCATTACTGATGGGCAGTAGGTAGGATAAAGGAGTCTCATCATCCATCGTCATGCTGCAAGTTCCGCTAGACAACCGAAAGCGACCTGAAAACAACCAAAATATATTAAGCTAATGATGTAGATTGTGTCTATGTAGACTATATGTGTGTATGTAGGGTTTTGTCCATAAAAACTGTTTGTAAGTTGTAATAACCCCATAGATAACCTAATTTTAGTCAATTGTGGCCCTTTTCAAATATCTATTTGATTTAAAATCTCTACTGACCTTCTTTATCTAAACTATTACATACAACACGCCAAGCGCCTTTGAAGCTGTTAAAAAGAGACTTGAACTCACACTTTGCTTGTCCTTAAAGTGAGTGAAAATATAACAATCATTACATGATTTGATAAAGTGTTACCAAGAGACCATAATACTAAGAGAGCGAAGCTCAGTATTGATGTCTGTGCCATGTTCGTGGCGGCTAAGGCTATTTTTAGTAACTTCGCCATCGCGCGCGCAAGTCCCTCAACCAATAGAATTTGATTTTTGACGTGCGCGCGGACAGGACCGTTTGAATTCTATTGTTTGAGAGCCTTGCGCGCGCGATGGCGAAGTTACTAAAAATAGCCTTAGCCGCCACGAACATGGCACAGACATCAATACTGAGCTTCGCTCTCTTAGTATTATGGTCTCTTGGTGTTACATATTTTAGGGCATACCACAAGCATCAGTACTTGGTCCCTTAAATCCACAATGCTGATTAGTTTCCATTTAAAATTAGAATTAATTATTAAAGCCTTTTATAATTGTGGTGTTCCCCAAGCTCAAATTCTGGGTCCAGTATGGTCTATTTTTAATTCGCATTATCAAGAAAACTATAATTAGACAAGGCGCAAAATTGAAAAAGTCGATCGCAAAAAGTGCAGAAGGCATTTGGGGTAGAGGCTGGTAACATAACTATTCAAAACTAAATTTTCATGCTGAATCCGAATATGGCTGTTACCAAGAAGTATTCTGTAATCTTATACGTGTAAATGACGTATTTGTGAATTGCTACAGTCATTTCATACTAACGGCTTTTTCATGTAATTCCAAAAGTTTCCAAACTTAAAAACAATTACCATGGCTGGAAAGAGCATACCAAAATCAGTAAAACTGTGACGTTTGAAGGATAATTTGTATGAAAACACTTACAGTTATGCAAGAGATACAAACAAATTTCGATATTGGAATTACATGAAAAAGCCGTTATATACTATAGTATGAAATGACTGTAGCAATTCACAAAACACGTCTTACACGTATAAGATTGCAGAATACGTCTTGGTAACGGTCATATTCGCATTCAACATGAAAAATCGGTTTAGAATAGCTATGTTACCAGCCTCTACCCCAAAATGCCTTCAGGTATCTGATTGGCTCGAAAATGCGCCTTGTCTAAATACTAAGAGAGTGAATCTTGCGGATTGATGTCTGCATGGTGTGTTTGGTGCTTAAGGGTATTTTTAGTAACAGGCACATTGCGCGGACATCAATACTGTTTTCACTCTGTAAGCCAACTCGTTCTCTTTCGCTTTCATTGCATTAGCTAATATTTACGTAGTGTTCAATGAATTAAGAAAAGTCTTTTCAAATGCTTTGGAGGTGCTTCGCAGGCATCTGTTTTGGGGCCTTCCGATCTATTGCCGGGATTGGCATCATCATCATCATCATAGTTTTTTTAAATTTTCTTAACATAAAATTTATATTACCATTAAGAGTTTTCTGAAATTCTTTGATCGTCATTTCCATTGCTTTCTTCTTATCAAGTCTTCTGTTACAATGGTCCATCAGAAACCTTTGTAACCTTTGTATGTCAGGAATGTAGCGCGCAACACGAAGTTTGTGCTCCTAAAAATGATGTGAACACAAGATTTGAAAGAACTTTAATTCCTAGGATTCATCAGAATCGTCATTTTGATTCTTAAATAGAAACAAACACCACATTATTACATTCCCCAAAAGCGAGCGCTCCAAAGTTCCTCTATACATACAAATACAGATACAGATACAGTTTATTGGAGCTTATTGGGCAAAAATATCATTACAGTATACCATATGGATCTTAAAAAGATCCATGAGTATACACATGATCTGCATATATATTTTATATCGTAAAGGATGATATTTAACGTCATTTCATTCGAAAATGATCTTCCAGGTAACGAACAGTGCTAGTCTATCCCCACGGTTATTTGAAGCCACACTGCACTATCCAGATTAGAGGGAAGACAAAACAAGGATGTGAGACGGTACACCCTCTACCACCTCCCTCCATCAATACTCCGTCTTACAGTATTTCAAGCTACACAGAACAAAAGAAATTAGAGAAAAGTTGAAAGAAGGATGTGTAAGACAGTGAATCCAATACCCCATCCTCCATCAGTCCTCCATCCTATGTGTATTTAAACATGATTTAAAGCTACATTGACCTACACAGATTAGAGAAACGTTGAAACAAGGATGTGAGACAGTGCAACCTTTACCCCCCTCCCTCGATCACTGCTACACCCTAAAGGTATTTAAAGCTTCACTGAGCTACACCGATTAGAGGAAAGTCACAACAAGGATGTGAGAATTGCACAGCAACTGGAGTCCAACCGTGACCCTATCGTTTAGACCGTCGGGCACAAATCAACTAAGCTATCCTTGGTCTTTCATGATCATCACGATTTTACCATTCTTGTAGTACGTAGCTTACCTCGTGGAAGAAAACACGCAGAACTTCACAACGCCGATTCTTCTTATCAGCTGCCATCTTCTCTGAAAACATCTGCTTTGCGTGTTCCACGGTAATCCTTGCTCGATATCTCCAGAAACATGGATTCGTTGAATTGAGTTGGTCAGGATGCTCGGTTGGATCGACCTCGTAAATTTCTCTCATTAGAGGATCGGTACCAACGCGTTGATCCTCTGACAAGGTGGCAAAAAAGGTCTGTATACGTTCATCGAGGGACTAAAATATAAAAACGTATAAAATATAAATAATTCAACCTTTTAAAGCTAAAAGCTAAAACTAAGGACGTTCGCGGGCAAAAAAGTTTACCGTAATTTTTCCTTCATACTTTGCATGGTGAGATAATGTCATCATAGAAGTTCAAAGACCAATTAAAAAATGAGAGTCACCGTTCTCGTTGAGGAGTGAAATGACATCAAAGTGCACCAACTTTCTCGTCGAAGATCGCTTGCGCGTAAAATCTATTTTTTGTAGAAAAACTATATGGATTGCTCAATGTTTATTTACACGACCGCTTAATAACCCATAGAATTATAGTATGTGTAAATACCTAACAAATGGCTGTTGTTTTTAATTTAAGTTGGTAGTCATCAGCGACGCTTTTGCCGCGACGTAGCTCGAAGGTTATCACGGAAATCCGTGTTTCTATTATGATTTTACCATACTTTTTTTCTCAAATTAAGAAAATTAGCATCCTATGTAATTATTCATCAAACATGGAAATATGAATTTGGGGTTACCGTATTCGTTTCCGATCGAGATAGTGAGCCATAAAGTTTGAAAACTTGGCTGCCATCTTGAATACCGAGAGGAGACTGGGTCCAGTAAATCCTTTCCATTCCTTTTTCTACAGTTTTTCAACCGGAACGAATTTTTTTCCTTTTTTAATTTTTCCTCTTTTTTAAATAATGGAAAAAGTAACTACCGCAAAAAAAAAAAAAAAAAGAAAAAAAAAACATATTAGGCCCCCATCTTGGATTCATTGAGGTAGCGCGCACTAGCGTGCGCAGAAAAGGAAAAAAAATGTTCGCTAGAACTATGTCCGCGAACGTCCTTAAAGGCTGGTTCACACTAGCGTCGGATTCGGAATCGGAAGCAGAAAACAAAGGAAGAGACAAAAGAGTTAAGTCAAGCGTGTGACATAAGACATCGACATAAGCATCGCAAGAAGCATAAGACCAAGCATAAGCATAATCAAAGACAAAGGAAGGAACAAAGAAAAACACCTTTCTTTTGTATTCTAATCCCTAAATTCTTTGTTGTTTTCTTACGATTCCGATTCTGATTCCGACGCTAGTGTGAACCAGCCTTAAGACTTTTTCATTCCCTTCTTTCACATGCCCATAATGCCTTGCGCCTTGGGGGAGGAGCTAGCATTTAGAAAGACGCTTTTTTGACAGAACAACTTTTCAAAATTATCTGCAAGAGGTATTTTGAATTGTACCCTTGTTTTCATTTTGCAATCCTGTAAGCATTTTTATAAGATTTTATCTAGCTGCTTTGTCATCGACGCCATTTGGCTTGGTTTGCATAATAATAGTTGCCCACCAAACACAAAAGGCATTATAATAGGACATGTGAAAGTAGTAAATTGTGTTTGGATTTTCCATAAATAAGCTGTGAACTTACTGATAAAACGGGTTCAACGAAAGATGAAGTAAATTCGATCTCCCACTGTCTCCTATTACTTGTAGATGACAGCACACCATTCCCAACGCTCAATGGAACACCTATGCAAAAAGCAATATGATTGACTCGTTGAATGAAATGCAGAACGAACGAACAAACAAACAAAGTTATTAATGAACAGGTTGGCGGTTGGATTAATGAATGTCTAATTTTAAAAAAATCATAGTATTATAGATTATTAAGTAACAAATAACCATCAAATACATGAATGAATGAATGAATGAATGAATGAATGAATGAATGAATGAATGAATGGATGGATGAATGAATGGATGGATGAATGAATGAATGAATGAATGAATGAATGAATGAATGAATGAATGAATGAATGAATGAATGAATGAATGAATGAATGAATGAATGAATGAATGAATGAATGAATGAATGAATGAATGAATGAAAGAATGAATGAATGAATGAATGAATGAATAGAGATAGAGATAAATAGATCGATAGATCAAGCGAACGAACGAACGAACGAACTTGCAAACGAACGAACGAACGAACGGACAAACGAATGAATGAAGGGGGAGAGGGACGAGGGGAAGAGGGGACGTGAAGGGAGGGACGGATAGATCGATGGGTGAATGAATGGACGAATGAGCGAACGAGCGAACAAATAAACAATGGACGAATGAACAAATGAACGGATGACTTGACGAGCAAATGGACTGGAATGAATAAATCTATGGTTAGTTGCCTCACTGACAAACTGAATTGCTGAAAAAATAATTGCAGACAATAACGTGAATAAATGATGTTCCACTAACGTTTTGCACACAAATGTGTGATGCGACTCAAAACACAGTGTACTGTCAAGAAAGCTTCGTCTTCACTACGATTAAGAGCCGTTGCCAGGCAACGCAGATCATGTGTCAAATGTGCCCAGACAAACTCATTCAAAGTGTCTTGTTGCACAGGTGGTGTAAAGAGTTTGACAGTGTCCTACAGGAAAATTACAAATTATATACAATTACATGGAATTCAACTGAATTTTATCTCTCTCCTCTGGGTATTTTTCTCGTGAGACTTCTTGGTGAGAGACCTCTCGGGGAAAGAGACCCGCTTTCGGGGAGACCTCTCGGGAAGAAAAACGACCCAGAGGGGACGCTGAAATTCTGGCTACGACAGCAGTAGCTTTGACATTAGCTATACTTGGCCGAAACGTCAAAAGTAGCAAAACATATGATGGCAATATTAATTGTAAATGACATAACTTAACACAGGCCCGTCGCAAGCATATTGACAGGGGAGGCTTGATTTTCACCATATTCGGCTTGGATTAGGGAATGCGTAAATGACCTGTATAGGTATTAAAAGTCCAGCTGGCCTTTGGAAAGTGGAATGAAAATTGTATTTGATAACTGTTATTTCGGGGATTTTTAAATTAAATTTTTGAATTTGATTACTCATCAAACTAATATAAGGAGATTATTCAGTTTTCTTCGTTGAAAACGAGAATTTTATGCAAAGAAAAATTAGTGAAGACAAATAGAATTCACTACAAACATGGGTTCTTGGAGACTTACTTGTGGGTGTCTACAGCCTCCTACCAACATTGCAGAATGCATGATTAAACGCATTATGTGGACAGCTGCAGGTGAAAGGATTCTTCCAGTTTCCGCGGAAGACGTTAAAGGGTTAGGATTACCAAGAATATGTCCACGACTTGTACGGTCTTCACTAAATCATACAAAAACAGAAAGAAATTCAAAGGGTTATAGATTTTTCTCAAACTCATTAACTCATTAATTATTCATGAGGTAATCAGCCAACCAGGTGTCTCGAATTAGGTCACATGATGAACTTTGAAATCCCAGAAAGTCCGCTCTAAAGTACTTGAAATGATTTCAAAGTCAGGAATAAATAAGCAGTTCAACTACGTTTTTCTTTAATTTTTTGCCAAGCTTTCGGACATATTGTCCATCTTCAGGGCAATGATGGAATGATGTTACTCGAGCAAGTACCATCATTCCATCATTGCCCTGAAGATGGACAATATATCCGAAAGCTTGGCAAAAAATTAAAGAAAAACTTAGTTGAACTTATTTATTCCTGATAATGAATCCTACGTACAAACACACCATTTATCTAGTATTTCAAGATTTCAAAGTCCTTGGATTTAGAAATGATTTCCAGACAATCCTGTGCGGTTGTATTCCACCTATCTTACTTCTAACCAGTATCTTCTAACCAGTATCTTACTAATTCCTATTGCTTACCTCTAAGCCACAAGCTAACTCGTTGATCAGAACGCAACTTTTTGAACTATTTAATATGCAATCATGCGTAACAAAGAGTATATAATAAGCGAGAACAATCAAACCCAACCACTTGTCGGTTGAGCGGCTAGCGGATCGAGTTCTAGATCTACTTTGCACATGGAGCTTCGCAGTCCCCAAGAAATCCAAGTACCAACTCTGAGAGCAAGTCAAGAAAGTATATTCCCATAGCATCTTCATGCCGCTTTGTTAGCTGCAAGGTATATTAATTCTGGTTGTTATTTTTCTGTGCTTTCCTATCTTTTGACTTCGAATTTCGTGAGGTCGTAATTTCTAGTGCTTTCTCGTTTTGCTCTAGTTATTTAGGAGTTTTATAATTCGTAGCACAAACTTTGTTAATTTGGGAGCTAGTCTAACTCCCCTTGTACGGTAGATTTTAGGGCCCATTATATATGTTTTGAGGGACTTAGGCATGATCGGAATTTTTTGGGATAGGGTGAATTGCTAAATTGCAATTAGATTGAGTACCCCTTCAGGCGTAAAAATCAACGGAATTGTCTTTGGATACGAAAGTAAGGTGATTGCAAGCCTTTTCATGGAAAATTTGACTAGAGGAAATGTAAGTGATTGATATGAAAAGATTTGAATTGCATTTTAGAACATTTTATTCAAATTGGTATGAGCACGTTGATTATTTCAAGACTGATATCGATCTCAGTTCTATTGTCGCCAATATCGCCATACAAAAAGTATTATTACTCGCTATGTCTCTAATACATAAACAATTTACAGTTTTAATTGTAATTTACTTTAATAGCCGATTAGTTTTTAGTACCTCGGAAAACATAGTAGGCGGCATTAATTACACTGCTTTTCAATTACACGCGCGAAATGACCAAAAAGTCTTAACTTCCTAGCGAATTGGGTTTCGGTGGACGTCAATCAAAGCATTTCCATGGCAATGCAATTAAGCACGTGCGAACTGGAATTTTGTTTACAGATACTGGTTCATCTAACTTGATTTATTTTTTCTGAAATGTTCAGAGCCTCTGGAAATAATACCCAAATGAAAAGAAATAATTTTTTAACAATGGATTAAAACTTCAATGGCTTGAAAATCAGAAATATATAAAAGGTGTTTATGACTTTCGTGACCTACAAGTGAACGAAATCAGTCGACCGTTGAGAATGACTGATCAAACAGCGCAAACAATGAATCTCATAAGCTAGAAAATAGACATTTGTTTTAGAATTCAGGCCGTATATATATACATTCTTCTTATGTCTTTGGATAGATTGCTCGTTTTCCGTTTATTATCGATATTGCGACAAATCGATGCGGCAAATCAAAAGGGAATTGTCATAGAAAGACTTTTGATTGATGTCCGCCACGAAAACTCAAGTTTCGTTCGTGAGTTTATATTAAGTCTCGTTGTTCACGTGTGACTGGCATTCACAGTAAAATCATTTGAAATTGCCATGGAAACGCTTTGATTGACATCCACCGAAACCCAATTCGCTGGGAAGACTTTTTGGTCATTTCGCGCGTGTAATTGAAAAGCAGTGTAACATTGATGTGTTACTCTGTTCAAGTCGAGTTGTAAACAAAGGGATAATTAGGACTAAAAAACAGGTAGAAATGAGTCTTAACATAGACAAATTAGGTAAAAGTATAAATGTATTATTACTGGTTTTAGTTTTAACGTTCCGATGTTCCGGACCTAGCTCATATTAGGATATCTTAAAATTGAAAGAATAGCATTTTCCCTCACTGTCGGTCACCGCTTTGAAGTCGGTGAGCAACTATATATGCCGTAATCTTGTGTCGGAATGAAATTGTATATTCTTTATAGCTAGAAAAACACCTGATAATCACTTTTTTTCGTTTTGAAGTGATATTCAAATACTTTGAAAATAAATGACTGCCCAATATTTCCTGATGAACTGATGAACTCTTGCGGACACGTACCCCGCTATTACGGACATCCCGGTAGTACGACTAGTATAGCTAATTGCAGACATCCCGCTATATTAACGGCAAAGTTGCTGACTCTTCGTGAGATCGAAAACTTACACTTGAAATTCTGTTTACATTTTTTTAGATAGCAAAAATATTTGGTACAATCAATTCGAATTACACGCAATTTGCCCATTATACTTGACGCCATTTTCCTGCGTCAAGACTTGTTATTGTTGTCCGAGTTTGCTAGTGCTTCGAGCACGTGGCTTCGAGTTAATCCCGGTTGTTGGATTGTTGCAGTCTATCTGCTTCTATCTCGAATTCAAGGAGTATTGCGTGGTTGTGGCCCGCAAAACGTAAAGGATATGTTTGCTCAGCTTTTGTGCAGTAGGTAGTTTTGTTTTGTCGCGATAGTGGCCGCTGGCATTTTGAGTCAAGTCTTCAGTATTCTAGCTCTTAAAATTGTGAATCCAAGGAATGTAGCGTGGTCGTGGCCCACTTAACGCAGAGATATTGCATGTTTGTTGGCGCGGTAGTGGCCGCTAGGATTTTGAGTCGTCTTATAGCTCTTTCGATTTTTCAATTTTGAATCTAAGGGATGCAGCGTGGTTGCGGCCCGCGATTTAAATGATCAGTAAGACTGACTCCGTTTAAAGTCGGTTTAAGACAGTTTTTGAGACAGTTCTGTGGGGTTGAGGCCCTGCAAGTTTTAGGTTTTCGGTTGTGGCCGACAAAATTTGATTTTCAAATTACCCGGGCGTTTATGCGTGCATGGTTGAGGCCAACAATTCAATTGAAATTTAATAGAGCATTTTTTGCATCTATTTATGTTTGGTATTAGGTTCGTGAGGTTCATTATTTCTTTTGCGTTTTAGATGTTAGATACTAAGGCGTTTTAAAATGTTTTTATACTGTTTGCTACAGCAAGCTCGTTGTTGTAACTTGCACTATTCTGGCTCGCATTCCACCACTTCAGTTTCCATTTTGTAATTAGGCCTTTTCAAATTTCTATTTTAAATATCTATTTGTTGCAATCCAGAGTTCTCTAATGTTGTTTAAGTTCACTGATACGTCCTCTGACGCTGTTTAGGTTATGGGAAGAATTTTAAAATGCAGGTGGCTCTACGATTTGTTTGTTTTGATAAACACCATCTTTATTTAATGTCATTTCATTCCTTTCACTTTCTGTCAGTCCGTTCTCCACGTTCCGAGCGACTTCATCACGATTTGTATTTTGTACAAATTCAGTATGTCTTTGATTCTGGCTAATTCAACCGTTAGACCTCTTTCTTGGCATAGACGAATTAACATTTGCCCTCCCTCCCCTTCCCGACTCTCAAACTGATATCGAGGTGTCCTTTTCTATGCTCGGTAAATTTTATCCGCATCCTCTCTCCTGTCCGGTTTCTTTGCATTATACTTGTTCAGGTGCAGATCTTTCGCATCTGGCAGAATTTCCGCTACTCATAATGACGTCATGGCCTGTTTATGGGATGAACAGAATTGTCTAGAACAATAGGAATTTGAATAAAATTCCCTCTGCTATGGAAAATTCAATCTCAAATAGTCTGGATCCACAATATAGGATGTACCGATATTAAGTTAACAATATTTGTTGCTTTTCATAGCTGTTGCCACCTTTCTTCATTTTGTAAAATGAATTTTATATTGACATTCTTTGTGTTGTTGTTCTTGCCCCCTAATACACCTTAGCGTTTAAACGATAGACTGTTTTGGTGTGACGTCATTTAGAGAGAGAGAGAGAAATACATTATTAATTAATTCACTTAATTAATTCATTTTATTTATTTGATATCAATTAGTTTCCTATTTAATATGCAATCATGCGTAACAAAGAGTATATAATAAGCGAGAACAATCAAACCCAACCACTTGTCGGTTGAGCGGCGAATGCGGTTAAGGGTTTGGATGAAGCACATTCTCTTGTAGGGGGACCGCATATTTGGCTCGGTAGACTAAATGACCGCTGATCCGGAAAACAACTGACCCCGGCTAAATATTAGCACGTTAACCACTGTCGTTTCTTAGTGTACCTTGTGCCTCATTTAAACTGCACATACACATATAGATATAT
Organism: Telmatactis stephensoni; assembly: GCA_029948255.1. NCBI lineage: Eukaryota > Metazoa > Cnidaria > Anthozoa > Actiniaria > Isophelliidae > Telmatactis > Telmatactis stephensoni. Next base: position 903,377 of record JALIZF010001899.1, read on the forward strand.
AGTATATGTCGTATTATGGGATGGGCTTTTCTCGGAGCTCCGATTAGTGCGCGGACGAGCACATATTCTGTCTGGTACCCTTATTTAGCCCTCCCACCCTCCCTCGGTCACTTATACGCGCGCGCGCCTTCTGTGCTTCCAGGCCTACGGACTCGCTTTCCTCCCATAACTCTATTGTCTGTAGGTCTTTGTGAAGCATTGTTGCACATTAAATAGATTACTGTTATAGAAATTATCCTATCATGCATAACTATTAATTAATAGTATTGGGTGAGTTTTACTGCAACAATGCGCACGACAAGGAGATGCACCGTGTGCCCACCATAGATTTGCGAGGTTTACAGTTACAACAGTTACAGGTTTAGGATCGAGTTCAACTTCTACATAATTAGAGTAATTTTGCAAACTCTACGAGACGCGAGAGCAGGACATAAAATGACGAATATATCACCGTGACAATGGCGCGACGCCACATTAAAGACGCCATTTTAATTGTTTTCACGTCCTCTTTTTGATGTCGTCAGCGGTCATTTCTAACAAAATTCATGTGTGCGTGCGTCGTCCTCTTTAATGTCGCGCCGTGTTTGCTTAATCACTCTAGTTTTTGCAACGATGCGCGCAACAATTGTATGGGTCAACAACATGGACCGCAACTGTGTTGCGCACAATGTTGCAGAAAAAATTACACGGAGTGATCGCGTCTTTAATGCACTATGACACGATACAAGTATTGAAATTGCGTGAAAGATGCAACGAACATGAACTTCTTTGCGTGACGGTTAATTGACATACCGTGACAAAATGAATAAAATTATCACGTGAAATTAACCGGCGGACCACTTCAAAGGGAAAATGTACTTACGGACTGTTCACACCCAACAGCTTATTTCCTGGTAGAAGTTTATATGCTGTTCCACCGATACCTGACTTGCATTCAGGACAAGTAGATGTTTGGTTTGCTCGTCCACACTGCAAGGAAAATATAACTTTGTAATTCGTGATTTTGATAGAAATGGCTTTGCAATTTGTGGACTTACATTTCCAATAGAGTACCGATGTCCTGTAGGACATTCTGTTGATAAAACACATTGGTTACTGATAAACTGTAATAGTATACATGGATGAAACACATTTTTACGTATGAAATCTGGTAATGATGGAAATAGATGTCACAACGAGACATGATGTTGCACGTAGTCAAACAGACAGGCAAACAAGCAGAAACAAGCAGACAGACAGACGGAAGACAAAGATAATTTAATTTACTTCAAAGCGCGGGGAGTGGTTGTCCAATTCCCCAAGCCAGGGGTGGCTCATGTATCAAGCGTTCGAAGTGTGCGCACTCTCCCCCCTCTCTCCATCAGTGCTCCATTTTAAGGGTATTTAAAGCTAATTAAATCTACACGGAAAGGAAAGAAGTCGAAACAAGGATGAGAAGTCACTGGGAATCGAACTCGGGACCTCCAGCATCAAAGGCTGCGCACTAACCAACTGTGCCATTCTTGCTCCTACGGACGGACGGACAGACGGACGCACAGGCAGACAAACAAGCGGACAGACAGACGGATGGACGGATGGATTGACGGACAGACGGACAGACAGGCATACAGACGGACAGAGAGGCTATGAATGTTATCGTGCATATAGTAAATATCATACCATACTTACCATACCAAGTAACCTTCTCAGTCAGTCCACTTTTAACCTTTTCAAATTCGTCTTCAGGCATCGTTGGGAGGAAGGAATCCTAAAAAACAAGTACAATTTTAAGATACATCTCATTATTATTTTTTCATATAGACCAACCCCTTTATAAGAGGATTTTTGCTTTGACTAATATGTAAATCCCATTTTACGTGACATATATACTCGAAAGCAGTGAAATTCTGCTGTCTGTAAGTGAAAATTGAACATTACTTTCTTATCCACCATCATGGAAACAAATCACCAAAATCACTTTTAATACCATACACGTTTTGCTCATTTGCGCAATTTTTTTTTATCCTCTCATTTCGATGTCTTTTCTATCTTACCACCATAATTGCAGGTCGGTGCATCAATGACTTCAAGGTACTCAAAACTTCATTATCGTCAGCACATTGTAATAGAATCATTGTATGAGCGACGAGTTCAGAAAGGTCGATAGTAGCTTGTGGTTGATCAGGCTGGACAGACAGGGCTGAAAATCCCTCGCCGTGAGAATTATCCAGTAGTTTTGTAGCCAACTGGCGGGCCTATAAGATAACACTTTTGTTGTAAAATTGTAAGGAAAAATAAAAACGGAGGATCAAATAAAAAAGAAAGAAAGAAAATAAAAAATAGAGAAAGGTGGGAAAAGAAGAAAGACATACATAAAAAGAAAAAGCTGAAAGAAAGAAAGAAGAGAGAAAGAAAGAAAGAAAGAAACGCTTGAACGATTGTAGTGAAGGAACAAATAACTAATAATAATAATAATAATAATAACAACTTTATTAGTCAGGGTAGCACCGTTACCATTACTGATAATTTTCAGGTGGCCCTCAGTACAAATATATACAACAACTATAAAAACTATAAAGCTATAAAATAGAATTATTTATATTTATATTATTTATTTATTATTTAAACTAAATCAAATAATGGAAAAAATATAAACTACAAGCTTAAAAGCGAGAGAAAATAGCAAAGGGAAATGAAAAATAAATAAAACGTACAGAGACTAGACGGCCGAAGAAAGTATGAAAAATCTCTTTTTATTTCCATTCCATCAGGTTGTCAACAGGGCTTTATAACATAGCTACAATAAAGCGCGCGCTCTGATTGGCTAATTTACCGTGAACCATTTCACGATGGACGCACGCTCACGTCAGATTTTCTCTTTTCTCGAAAAAATGTTATAGTTTTTTCATTGCTTTAGACGGCAAAAGCTCACAAAAACTCAAAAACAAACCTTAAAAAACCTGCATTCAAGTAACCAATGCCATGACAGTAAGTTGTTTTAACAGCAGCTAAAATTAAAAGTCTTTTTATTTTCGATAGAGTCAGAAATTTTGAATAAATGCTTTCGGAAAAACACCTTGGAAGGGATACAAAAAAGCTAGTGTTTGGTCGGTGTAAACGTCTAAAAGCAGCCAGAATAAATTTTATGTACTTCTAGAGAAATATAAATATATAAAAACAAACAAACAAACTCAATAGTGATCACTATGATATCAAACACATTGAACTTTTATAGCAAGACTTGTCATTTTAAAAGCTCTTTAGTAGAAAATGAGATGTTGTAAGCTTCACAAAAACTATTCAAAATCTTACAGCGTGAGCTTAATTGTAAAACAAAAAACAGTTTTTTCTTTTTTCATTGATTGTCTTTTATTGACAAATACTTTGGTATGCTAAAGGAGAAGATAAATCTAGAAAAGCATAACAAAATCTCACAAGTTCGATCAAAATTTGAATGAGAAGCTATACATCAAAAATATAGAAAATTACAGTAAATCTACCTTCAAAGGATTCCTCCATTCCACTCAAGAATGCTTGAATATTTGACCACTGAACAAAATTCTTCCACAAGCTAATGATGTCGATCCAATATTTGTAAGCTTCGACGAAATACTTCTTCCACTCGTGGAATTTCAGAAACTAAAGTGACAGGAAGCACAACAAACCATCGAAAGTTGACGACCAAAAATCTCCAAAAGCCTACTGTAGTTTTTCTCTAGATATTGTCTTTCCATTCTTCTAACTTCTGGTTTAACAAAATAGTTTTTCTAGTAGTTCAGGACCAGTTTCTAGTTTTGAACAAATGACAACACGGCTCACAACACTCAGGATCCGAGTATTCAGTTTCCAAACTACTGATTCGATGTAATTACGTCTTTTTCATCGATATTGTGAAGCCTTGAAAGATCGAGTCCAAGTACACACCTTTGTAATACTATTTCCATGAGGTTTAAATGATATTTTCTGGTATATTTTAGAGTATAAACTCGCTAGTGAACGAACTCAGGGCAGTTGTTGTCGCCGCCACAATTTACAAAGGCGGCACTTTGTTTTCGCGCGCTTTGTCAATCGTGGAGTGTGGTGAGAATTTTGTATTTGATCAACAAATTCGCGTTTTAATATTGTGGCTATGTTATAAAAGAAATGGTTCACGCTTAGCGTGCGTCCATCGTGAAATGGATGCACTTGGGAGGTTGCCTAAGCACTCAAGAAGCTAGAGTCACACTCGGCTAACGCCTCGTGCGACTCTTACGCTTCTTTCGTGCTTAGCAACCTCCCGCGTGCATCCATTTCACGATGGACGCACGCTAAGCGTGAACCATTTCTTTAATTGGACTAGATCTCTCAGTAGTTTTGCGAATACATGCATACATACACGCATACTTTCTTTTATTTGGTGAAGCAGGTTATAAATATAATTTATAAGGCAGCCATAGGCTGATGTGGACCTGCTATCTAAATATTAAAATCGTTAAACACCATAAAATAATATTAAATTATTAAAACCTAAAAAATCTTTTAAAATTAACTTGTGATTGTCTCTATTTGAATATTTGATTTCATTAACTATTCTATTCCAAAAAATTATTCGATAAATAAATAAATTTTTACTAAGAAGACAAGGGTGATAAAGCTAACGTTTCGATGCCTGGCTAGCATCATTATCAAAGCAATAGAAAAAGCTTTAGATGAACTGGCCCATTTCTGCGTCTTGCTTGCATCCACTTTCGCAAACGTCGGACATAACTCGAAGTTTTGACAGAGCCGAAGGAATTCTATCCCTCCGTCACATTTGATCTGTTTTTTTTACTGCATTCTTCAAGGCTTCTGAAGAGATGTAGCTGCTCATCACGTTTAAGAATTCTAATTAATGCAGACTTACTAGTAATTTTTACTAAGAAGACAAGGGTGATAAAGCTACATCTCTTCAGAAGCCTTGAAGAATGCAGCAAAAAACAGATCAAATGTGACGGAGGGATAGAATTCCCTCGGCTCTGTCAAAACTTCGAGTTATGTCCGACGTTTGCGAAAGTGGATGCAAGCAAGACGCAGAAATGGGCCAGTTCATCTAAAGCTTTTTCTATTGCTTTGATAATGATGCTAGCCAGGCATCGAAACGTTAGCTTTATCACCCTTGTCTTCTTAGTAAAAATTACTAGTAAGTCTGCATTAATTAGAAATAAATAAATATATAGAAAATTTGGTAATTAGTTAAATAATACATTGTGCATGTACTGAATGCTAAAATTCCTAAAAGACTAAAAATATATTATAATAATCATCTTTCTTCACTACCATAGGAGCTTTGAATGAAAAATTATTAATATCTTTAGAAAACTTACGTATAATTTGTTTGAAATTGTCTTTGCTAACACTTGATTTTAAATTTATTATTCTGTTCATAAAGTTCCAAATAACTGGGTCTCTGTATTGAATTGACTCTTTTCTAACTTCATACTTTACTCTTGGAGCTTCTTGGGATTTCCACTTGGTTACCCCTACGGGAAGATCTTGCTTTTGTCTTTACTTTGAAGAGGGACTTCATAGAGTGAGGAACTTGAAAAACATCAAGCATCAAAAGGAGAAGACGTCTTTTGTAGATGCATGAGATTGGTAGCCAATTTAATTGTTGAAGTTTTCCTTGCTGATGAATAATTTGTGCTGCTCTTGTATGAATAGGATTTAAGGTGTCCATAATTGCAGAACTACAATTACCCCATACCACTATACCGTATGTTACGGCTGGTATAATGGATTTAAAATAGACCTCTTCTAATACTTCAGCAGGAAGCCTCTTCACTCTTCTCAATGCCACAACCTTCTGTGTGAAAGATTTCTTCACATGGTCTACATGCATTGACCATGTTAGTCTATTATCAATCACTAAGCCCAAACAAGTAGTATGGCTCACAACATTGACATATTTATTTCCAAAATATATAATTATTGGTGGAGCAGGGCCAGTGAAGCGTGAATTGCTAATAAATTTGTTAGCAACTATGTGATTTCATTTTTTGTTATTAGGACGGTTATTAGGACGGTGCCTACTAATGTAAAAGTAATTATTTTCTCTAAAATCTATATGGGTGTGAAAGAAGTCAACCCATTGTAGGCTGTTAGAATCTAAGAATAAACTGGGGGTCACCACGCATTTTAATGAGTTATATATACGTCATCAAATGTTGCGAAAAATGCATTTATGACGACCCAAAGAAAAACAATTATAAAACCTCTATACTTCTAATAAGTTTCAAACGTTTTTTTTCTTAAAACACTCATCTAAGCAAAATCCTCTTGTAGGCCAATACTATAAAATCCGCGAAAACAGAGAAAATCATGCTTTTTTTTAAATGTTTTCTTGGTTTTAGGCTGTTCCAGTCTATCATTGCTAAATATAATATGTGATATTTTCTATCATGCTTCAATTATATATTTATAAAAAATTTATACAATTCTAGACTTTTCTTTAGTTTATAATTTACAAAAGGATAAAAAGAGGGGTAACCAGGCGATTTAAGAAGTTATTTACCGATAAACACACGAAATAGGATGAAATCCCTAGCCCTCCATACAGAGTATAGACAGATATTACAAAGCATTATGGGACATTTCCAAGATGGCGGCCAAAACAATTCATCAATACTGAATTTAATTAAGGAACAGTCAAATGTTTTTTTTCTATACAAGCAAGTAAGTTTTATTTATCCAAATATCGCAAAACTGCTTTGTTTTTACGATGTTTTTACTACGAAGGGCCATGCGCAGAACGCAGTGCGCGCTGACAATAGTAGACACCGTCCTTAAGTCAATATTTGTACAGGTACATCCAGTTTAGCCTAGCAAGTTTAAATGGAACCCTGATAAAGACAGAAACTTCATAAAAGAAAATTTAATACCTCCATTGATAGGATGCCCGGATGATGCAAGAATGTGCGAAGTTTGTTGTGTTCCTAGAGAAAAGAAAACAATGCAAAACATAGTTCAAATCGACTATAAAAAGAAGAAGAAGAAGAACAACAACAACAACAAACAAAAGCCCAGACGTCCACAAAGTGCAGTATGAGGGGATATATAACGGTGATCACATTTCCTTTTTGTGGCAGAGTTCAAATGGGCTCTGACAAGAATACAAAAGCTCGATATGGCTCACTGTAAGTTTCTGTCTTGGTTTTCTGTAGCCACATGTGATTTCTCTGTAAATTGACAAAAGACACAGAACGTCCCTGAAGACACCAGCATCGTGAGCCTGTAAAAGGAAGAAATGAACAAAGAATATACGAATCGAAGGAAAACGCTAATGGCGAACAAACGAACGAGCGAATGAATAACGAACGAACGAATAAACAAATTAACTAAATAACGAACAAACTAACGAACGAATGAATGAACGAACGAACGAATAATTGCAAATGAATGAACGAACGATCGAGTTATACCTGGGCGGTGCTCATCAAATCGTCTACAGTTCCAGCCGACAAAAGTCCTCTTGCCAAGGCATCGCGTGTGTCCATGTACGCATCACCATAAACAACAAACCTGTCAGGGCTTCCATCACCAATCTGTCCAAAAAATACACAGTAATTAATACAAAAGATTTGTTGGCTTTTGATGGATTAATGGGTTGGTTAAAGGCCCACTTGGATGAAAATCGATGAAAATTGGAAACTAATTATTTCTATATGAAGATGAATGTAGCTAAATAACCAGCTACCCTCTGCCCAAAAATTTGCATTTCAAGCTCATTATCAATGAGGAATTTTGATATAAGGTCTAAATAGGGATGGGTAAATGACGTCATTTACTCACAACTTCAATGCTAAAATACTTGACAATTTCTATTCGTCTCGTTTGAATGTAAAGAAAATGTCGCTTTTGGTAATTATTGGGAGTCGTACAGATAGGTTTAATTTACTAAGTTTCAAGACATTTCCAATTTTGGTTTATTTTCATCCAAGTACCCCTTTAAAGCGTGGATCTCTCGTTCGGTTCGTTATGTTTGGATCATTGGTCATGCTTAACTGGTTAAAGTAGAATTCGTACGAGAAAAGGCAAAGGCAAAGGCTAATGTTTTACTTCGAAATCGCGGGGAGTGGTTACCCAGATCTCCCGAGACAGAGGCTCATGTATCAAGCGTTCAAAGGTGCGCCCTCTACCCCCTCTCTCCATCAGTGCTCCGTTTTAAGGGTATTTAAAGCTAATTAAAGCTACACGGAAAGGAAAAAAGTCGAAACAAGAATGTGAGGTCACTAGTTGGGGATCGAACTCGGGACCTCTCGCACTGAAGACCGCGCACTAACTAACTGTGCCATCCTTGCACCTTAGGCGAGTGTAGCCTATTCCCTACACAAGAACGCCTATTACGCAGACTACTATGAGTGCAGAGCAGTTTCGAGAAATTTTCTCCATTCTATTACTGTATTGTAGCCGTATCTTTGAACTCTGATTGGCTTAGGAACATATCGAGGGCTTCCGGTTGGCTGTAGTTTTAGCACCAAAACCGTTCAATATGTCCGTATCAAAGGTTTTCTATCTGTTCTACAATCATTCAGCCTAAAAATGACCGATTTTGTTTTTCACTCGTGCCCAGGCCGTAGGCCGCACGAGTCTAGGTTTACCTTTCGATCTATCTATCGACGCTGTTAGAAATCTAAGTTTTACCCAGAAGTCTCTACAAACTTGACGTCGCGTCATACAAGCGAGGCGCTCACGTGTTCGTGACAATTAATCAAAACGTATGACGTGAAAGTAAAATTTCAGTGCGCCATCTCCCTGGCGCCATCTTGAATTATTGTTACTAGTACCCAGTAACACTTCGACCAGCATATCACAGGTAGCCCAATATTTTTATTAATGCCATCTATGTGTTCTGAAGAAGATCACATTTATCTCTGCCACCTCGATCACACGAATAGCCACTTGGAACGTTAGAACCTTGTTACAAAGTGGGAACTTAGCACAACTGTTGAGAGAATTCAACAATTACAAGTTAGAAGTCCTGGGTATTAGTGAAGTGAGATGGTTGGGAAGTGGAAAACTAGTGAGTGAGGGGAAGACCCTACTATGCTCTGGACACAAACAACACCATGTACGAGGTGTAGGGTTTGTCTTGAGTAAAAAGGCAGAACAAGCCCTGATTGGTTGGAAACCAATAAATGACTGCATCATTGCAGCAAGATTCCAATCTCGACATGCAAAAATATCAATTATACAAGTTTACGCACCAACTGAAGAGGCAAGTGAAGAAGATAAGGATAATTTCTATGACCAGCTGCAGGATGTCATGAATGATGTACCAAGCCATGATATCAAAATAGTCATTGGTGACTTTAATGCTCAAATTGACGGAAATAGAAATGGATGGGAAAGTGTTTTAGGGCCTTTTGGAACTGCCGAAAAGATGTCAGACAATGGAGACCGTCTATTGTTTTTCTGCAATGTAAATGGCCTTTGTGTGGGAAATTCGTTTTTCAAGCACAAAAATATACATAAGAAAACTTGGCGATCTCCAGATGGCCGTACAACAAATGAAATCGACTACATCTGTATTAATAAGAGATGGCAAAGTGCACTCCAAGACGTTAGAAGCTGTAGGGAAGCAGACGTTGGTTCAGACCATTACTTAGTAAGAGGTATGATAAAGCTTAAGCTGAGAAAGATAAAACACCAGAAATCTTCTAACCCTTATGATATAAGAAAACTGAAAGATGAAGAGGTCATGGAAAAGTTTCAGACAGAGGTGACCAACAGAGGCAGCAGTAGGGGACTTTGAAGAGAAGTGGCAAGGCTTTAAAATAGCAGTCCAGAGTGCTGCTGAACAAATCATCGGAAGAAGAAGAGGAACAAGAATACAAAACTGGATCACACAGAAGACATGGGAGCTGGTTGATAGGATAAGGGAGATAAAACATAATAGAGACAGTGCGAAAACTGAAGAAGAACAGCAAGATCGACGCAGAAGAGAAATATAGACAGGCTGATAAGCTGGTAAAAAAATAATGTAGGAAGGATAAGAGGAAGTGGTTTGAAAGCAAGTGCGAAGAGGCGCAGGCAGCTGCTGATAGAAATGACAGCAGAACTCTCTATCGAATCGTGAAAGACATGGGAGGTTCAGGGAATAGTTCAGGAATCCCTATCCAAAGGAAGAACGGCAAGGTGCTTCAAACAGAAGACGAACAAAATGCACGTTGGGTTGAGCACTTCCAAGAGACATTAAACCAATCTAGCTCAACTGAACTACTGACTTTTCCAGACGAGGAAGAATCCACAGAACTAGATGTTAACACTGAGCCTATATTAGGAAAGACGAAGTATAGAAGCAGCTGTAAAAAAGTTAAAGAATAATAAAGCACCTGGACTTGATGGTATCCAAGCAGAGCTTCTAAAGTGTAGAGGAGAGGTGTTGATTGAAAGACTTACAGAAGTATGTAATGCGTCCTGGGAATCTGAAAGGGTTCCAGGGGACTGGAAAAAAGGAATTTTAGTGAAATTGCCAAAAAAAGGAGATCTCAGCGACTACGGAAACTTTCGTCCCGGGGAAAGTGTTCTGCTCTGTTATGCTTAACCGCATTATAGGAGTAATTGATGCTGAACTACGAGACGAACATGCAGGCTTCCGCTCAAACAGGTAATGCAGTGACCAAATCTTTGTGCTTCGAAACATCATCGAGCAGTGCATAGAATTCCAAAAGCCCCTTTCAGTAAATTTTATCGATTTTAGAAAAGCGTTCGACAGCACCCATAGAGGTACAATGTGGAAAACACTCAAGGTTTATGGAATACCCCAAAAGTTCGTTAACATCCTCAGGAACTTGTATGAGGATTCTAGTTGCTGCGTGAAGGTGGACTCTGGGACCACAGATTTCTTTGATATAACTACAGGCGTCAGACTGGGCTGCCTGTTGTCGCCCAAGTTGTTCATCGTCACAATCGATTTCATAATGCGGAAAGCAATGGAGAAATCTGGTTTTGGCATATCATGGACAGAAAGAAAGCGTCTTACCGACCTTGATTTTGCAGATGACATTGCCTTACTAGCTGAAACGCGCCCCACATTACAGGAGATGACATCTGTTCTAGAGAGAAATGCTTCGAAAGTAGGGTTGACGATCAACTGCTAGAAGACCAAGGTCATGCAGATTGGAGACCCACATCCCAGTACTCGAATATCAGTATGTGGAGATTAGAGTTGTTTTCGTATGAGTGGGAAACTTACCGCGCCGTACCGTGACCGTGTCTGTGCCGTAATGTCTATAAGAACATTTGAAAATTCTGCCGTAACCATACCGTGCGTTAACCGTGCCGTTTTCCCAGTCATACGAAATCGGCTCTATGCAGAAAATGTTACAAAGTTCACATATCTAGGGAGCTTATTTACTGCAGAAGGAAATGCAGAGGCTGAAATAAATTCACAGATAGGAAAGGCAGCGGCAGTCTTTCAGAGAATGCAGGCAGTATGTAAATGCAGTAAGATTTCCAAGGCACTTAAAGTCAGACTCTTGCAGACGATAGTCTTACCAATAGTCCTGTATACCAGCGAGACTTGGAAGATCACAGTGAAGATGAAGAAAACGCTGAATGCTTTCCAACAACGATGCCTAAGAAAAATCCTCAAGATCACCTTCAGGGACCGCATTACAAATGAAGAG